>CM062293.1:168643399-169226709 GCA_031216915.1 Pictodentalium vernedei
CATCGAATACTCTGTATAGTCAATCATTATAAATTAAATAATGATGGAATATAGTGCATTCGATGGTGCCTAGGTTGGATAAAAACCGTGAACAATATGTGTTTCATCTGGTCGTGGCGGGAGTGGGAGGGGTGGGTGGATGGGGAACGGGGTGGACTCGGGTACAGGGCTAAGCATTGTTGTGTGAAAAAAAAAATAAGAAGACACTTGTCATGTTTATCTTTATTAATATTTTATTCTATACCCATCATGGTTAAACTACATCATAGCAGAACAATAGAACATAAAACAATAAAAGTACACATAACAATAATATAGAATAGCACATTGATGCTGAAGAATGAAGTTCATTAACATTAAGGCCTGCAGGAGGGATAAAATTTGCTGCTACCCTTTCAGGGCCTAGGGGAGCGATTAGCTCTCCATAAATCAACAAGAAGTTTTTATCGCATTTTCCTGTATTGAAAAAACTAACACTTGACATAATTTCTTGGGAAGCTTTCTCCCCGCGTGTTTCCCATGAAATTATGCCAGGTTTTAGTTTTTTCAATACGGAAGAATGCGATAAAAACTCAATGAATTCTGCCTAGTGGGCTTTGTTCATCTTATTTGGTGCCGCTAACAGGCCCGGAGGTGTGGGAGGGGCAGTGTAGCCGTTTCATCGATCTCCTAAAAATGTCAGGTTACGTTTATAAATGTGATGAAACTCAATGATAAAATTGCATCAGAAAAATAATGCAATCGACAAGAAGTTTTTATCGCATTTTCCTGTATTGAAAAAACTAACACTTGACATAATTTCTTGGGAAGCTTTCTCCCCGCGTGTTTCCCATGAAATTATGCCAGGTTTTAGTTTTTTTTTATACCTGAAGATAAAAAAAACGTCACCTCTTGCTGCATCCTTGACAATGGCTCTCGCTGAGCGTGTGACTGAAGAAGACAGATTACCTGGATGAATGTGGGGGTTCGGCCCACGACAGAAACTATAATAATAATGATTTCCATAGGTTGTTGTCAACACAAATCCTATAATAATAATAATAATAATA
The DNA here is from genome assembly GCA_031216915.1 of Pictodentalium vernedei. Lineage (NCBI taxonomy): Eukaryota > Metazoa > Mollusca > Scaphopoda > Dentaliida > Dentaliidae > Pictodentalium > Pictodentalium vernedei. The sequence continues at coordinate 168,644,449 of CM062293.1, forward strand.
ATAATAATAATAATAATAACACTTTGGCCTGCCGCTGATTTGTCGCGGTTCTCCACCCGCAACCAAACCCCTGTGTCGTAATCACACGCGTCCACCCCAAAACGGAAAAAAACTCGATTGATAAAGCCCTTCCAGGATGCTCGTGGGAGAGACTAATCTCCAAAGCCACGGGTAACCATACTTGGAAAATAAAAGTAAAATGCCCTAATAGAGCAACGAAATTAAATCTGATAAGCAAAGGGGTAATTATTAATGGCAAAAAATACGAAACCGAGGAATATCGTGTTCTTCCGCAACCCGTTCAGTGTCACAAGTGTCAGAAATTTGGGCACTTGTCACACAAATGCAACGGAGAGCTACGATGTATGAAATGCGGTGACATCGCGAAGGCATGTAGTGCTAAAACTCTGAAATGCCCGAATTGCGGTGGTCAACACCCCAGCAACTACCGGGGTTGTAGCCACTTCAAAAAAGTTAAAACAAACATCCAGCTTAAAGCTCTAAATGTAAGTAATGTCGAGAACTCATCTTCCCCTTATTCCACGTGTACTCTAATGGCTGGCTCTATTTTCAGCATAATGAAGAAACACTTGGACACCAGTCTTTCGGACGTTTGCAAAGAGATTAGTAAAACAGCCTCTAAGTTATATAATACTCAAATATCTCACACGCTATTAGAAGCGGTCGTCAACGGAATATAATTATGTAACAATATTACAAATAGTAATTAAACTTAGTACAGTTATTCCTAAACCATTCATGGATACACTAAAAATAATTCAGTGGAACGCTCGAAGCATTAACTGCAAAAGCTCACAGATGTCCGATTACTTCACAAACGTACATGTAATTGGTATCAGCGAAACATGGTTAAAGCCAAGTAAGACATTTTTGCTAAGTGGATTCAACATCATTAGACGAGACCGTCCCACACAACGTGGAGGCGGAGTCGCTCTCCTCATAAGGCAGGACTTAAAATATAAAACGATATCAAGCGATCATCTCAACGCAGAGGTGATTGCCGCTGAGATTGAACTAGATCATAAAAAAGTTGCCGTAATCTCATATTATAATGAACCGAAAAAAACAGTTGACAGCAAAGTCTTTGAATTCTTTGTGAAAAATCACAAACACTGTATTTTCTTAGGTGATTTCAATGCCAAACATCAGGTTTTCGAACGGATTCTCACGACTAGACTCCGCAGCCATCTGGAATCAATTGGCTTTTTCAATAAGTGGCAAAGGGCATACAGGAGCCAAAGAGAGGGAATCGAGCATGTTTATAGACTGGTAGATTATATGAAAACGGCGTTCAGTCAAAATGAAATAGGAACCGCGCTATTACTCGACGTAGAAAAGGCGTTTGACTCTGTCTGGCACAATGGCATGAGATACAAACTAGCTAAAATGGGGCTACCTATCAAAATTCTAAGGATCATATCATCATTTTTATCTGATCGAAAAATCAAAGTGAGGGTCAACCGCGAAGTGTCAGCCGAGGTAAAACTCGAAGCGGGCACTCCACAGGGTTCGGTCCTCAGCCCGCTTCTATTTATAATATATGTGAATGACATTGACAAACTAGGGAAGAACCATGTTGAACTATCTCAATTCTCAGACGACAAAGGAATGTGGACGGCCAGTAAGTCTGGAAACATAATACAAAACCGCCTGCAGGATACCATCCGCACCTGCAAGACTGGTGCGCTCTGTGGCGCATCAAGCTAAATGCCACGAAAACACAAAGAATCACATTCTATAAAAAAAAACAAAGGAAAAAGCCTGTCCCTAATATTGAGCTTAATCTTTACGATCATAAACTTGAAGCTAGTAATGAGGCAAAGTTTCTGGGATTCAACCTGGATAGCAGTCTCAATCTAAACAATCACATAAACTCAGTCACCGTCAAAGCCACTAAACGCATCAATTTCCTGAAAATGATTAGAGGGAAAAATTGGAGAGCCAATAAAGAAATTCTCCTCAATCTTTACAAATCATATATACGCCCAGTACTAGAGTATGGGGCCATAATAACAAGTGACCTGAATAAAACCAACATTGAAAAACTACAACGGGTCCAAAATCATGCCTTGCGCGTGGCTCTGCGCAAGCCAACGTGGACATCGATAAAACAACTTCACGAGATAGCAAAAATAGACACTATAGCAATGCGCTTAAAAGATCTTCAAAGCAAAACTCTAAATAGACTTCAAGACAGCGAATTAATAATAGAACTCAATGCGCATCGCGTCCTCAATAGGAAAACTAAATAATCTGGGGCATGTCTATCGAAAGGGTTACAGATTACATCATTGTGATGGGGTGAGCCAGGCATTCTGTGACCTAAATTTAGAACTGGCTGCGGGTGACACGATACGCACGAAAGCTTGCCTCTGTTACCAGTGGGAGTTGCAAACAGCGAGGAAAATCTCCACCTGCTGCCGGGTCTCCCCTCCTTGAGATATAAATCTCGGGGAAAAAAATGCTGGCTTCCCCATCCAAAAGGACGGAAAAGTTGTAAATTAAAAACCGAATCGCTCTAATTTCCAGCTCTCTATCTTTTCTACCTCCTCTATCTCATCAGACACACGACCAAACTGAATGACAAACTATGAGGGATTGAAACAATCCTCAAGCAAAGATGTGCAGAAAACCTAACAGACCAAGGCAAGGACTGAAACAATCTTGCCAGCAAACAGCCCTTTTAAGGACTTTTTTTTTGTGGGTGGGGGGGGGGGGGGGTGTTGGAGGTCATTTGGAATTCCCGAAGGATAACCAGATACCTCAAAATCACATACGGCATCCTATCTCCCAGAGGGCTTGATGGATGACTCCCGTTTTTTTTCAAACTAAACTGTTGGAGCTTTCTCCATTCCTTTTTTTGTAACCGCTATGGTCATATACCGGGGCCGCTACCAAACCGGCGTTGCTGTTTGGTTTTCTTTTTTCTTTTTCCCTTAAAATTGCCATCGCACAACATTATATTCTGGCTCGCCACCATGGTGGGACTCAAACCTCTACCATCGCCAAGCTGGAACCGAATAGAGCCCACTCTCTAATAGTCTTAATGGCGTTGAGGGTTTGGTCTTTGACAATCTATCACTCCAATGCAAACTGCCGGGAATTCTAACCGCGTGCATACCCCTTCAGACCCCATTTGAGGCAATAGGAAAGCTAGGCCTGTGTGATCCAAGATCCAAGTGAAATAAAATAAGGCTAACCGAGTCGCAAGGGATTTGTAAATCCCACATTGTCCCTGCGCGCCTTCGGCGCGCTAAAACCTTTCATTCATTCAACAACCTTTGATTATATTTTCTACATTTATTGACAATCTATCACTCGAACGTAAACTACCAGGAAATTCTAACCGCGTGCATACCCCCCTCAGACCCCATTTGAGGCAATAGGAAAGCTAGTGTGATCCAAGTGAAATAAAATAAGGTTAACCGGGTCGCAGGGGATTTATAAATCCCACATCGTCCCTGCGCGCCTTTGGCGCGCTAAAACCTTTCATTTCATTCATTCACATAATAATCCCAGAGAAAACAACCTTTGAAAATATTTTCTACATTTCAAACGCAACATTTTGGGGGAAATTGTCATACATTTGTAGTGGTACCAATCGACTTACGGTTGGTGCGAATCGACCGAACCGACGGTACCAATCGACTTTTTGGACGGTACCAATCGACTTTTTGGACGGTACCAATCGACTTTCGAGATGGTACCAATCGACCGCCCAATGGTACCAATCGACCGTGGTACCAATCGACCGTGGCACCAATCGACCAAGATTCGATGAAGCGTTATGAGAATGAATGAAGACAAGATCATTTCGACGGAGACAATCCGACCTTCAATTATACGGAGGGGCGGGGGGGGGGGGATCCAAATCATATATCAGCGAAAATTTTATTTTAATATGAAAACAAATCGAAAATCTCACGAAATAACGAACGGATTTTTTCAATTCCTATATTAAACCGCAGTACAGAGTTCTGGAAATGAAAGATATTGTATTTGTATCTGAATATATTATTAAATGTAGAGTTTAGAAATTTTCTAACTGAACAATATAATTGCTAATCAGGGATAGTCTCTGAAAGATTTTTTTGGCCAAACATTAATTGATTATGTAATCCTTCTCACATTACCGCACTAAAACAACTTTTCATACCCGGTCGTTTCTACACAAACGACGAGGTAATTTTCGTATGCAATGTACACGTAATGCAAAGATGAGGGCGTTCTTGTTAACAATGTGCTTCAATTTAATTCGCATTCACAATAAACTTGTTGTCCATCATTTATGCTGTATTTTTGTTTAAATAAATAGTTGATTCCTATTGGGGGACAAATAATGAATTAGTCTACATTCATTTTTATTATTTTCGAAAACGAATCGATGTATTAATTGCATAAGCACAGAATGTTTTTCATATGTGACTGGATATCAGTAATTCGGTTTCATCAAGAAACGAACCGCCTTTGATGCCTGGATTTTCCCGTCGTCTTTAATTAGCCTCGCAAAGGGGGTTGTGGACCCGTGAAGACAATGTGTTCACCGGGTGTGACGAAAGGGGTTTTAAATGGAGCGTACACGTAATGTAAACGCAAAATTATTATATTTTTTTTTTATCAGATTTGATATAATTTCATACAGTGCTAGATAAGTATAACCTTAATTTTTTATATATATCTTGTCACCAACAATTTCGTGTTTATTCATTGAAAAAGCTCAACTGCAGCTTTTTCAACGGATACACGCAAAATTATTACATTTTTTTATTATAAGATTTAATATTATTTAAAAAACTGGTATTATCACGTGTTCCCAACTATTGGGAAGCCACTTCCCGTGCTGATAATACAAAGATAATCAACCAATGGAATAAGTGATGAACTGAGTATAATGCAGGAGCCACGGCTTGTATTCATTGTAATCAGAGCGACCAATATATAGCAACCAATGGCATAAGCCCAGGGAAATGTGGGAACAATAAGCTATTTTCACTATCGGATAATATCTGATAATAAAAATAATCTTCTGACTTCACTTTGTTGTATAAGGCGTAGATTATTTTCACAATCCACGTAGATCTATGCAATTTATAGAGATAGAATTTACATATTTTATTTTTTTTAAAAACTGAACTAATGAAATTTGTGTAATCGTTTCTGCCTTTTTGGAACAAGCTATGTGTACAGATGTATAATCTAAATAGGATATCCTTTGTTTAAAATATCGATTTATTGAAATACTGTTGGGTTTCTGTCAATCTTTTATCCCAGAACGTTCCTACAATAGTTTACATTTTTGTCGTCCCTCTTCATTCTCGGCTGATAAAACCATGGCATCTGTAAAGAATAACCCCGGGATTTTTGTCTCTCTAAACTTTACTCTCTCTATGCTTGCCATCAGCTCTTCTCATAAATTGTTTATGTACAATGCAAATAGAGACGTCGACAGGATGCACCCCTGCTTGAACCCTATCTCCATTTGGATTGTTTTTGTTGTGATATTTCTCAGATAAATTCACACTACATCCCTGTAGTTCTGTCATGAATCCGACAAAACTTCCTCAAATCAGAGACTTTCAAATATTTGCCACATTTCCTCGCTCCATAGTCTGTTGTGTGTGTGTGTGTGTGTGTGTGTGTGTGTGTGTGTGTGTGTGTGTTTACATCAAGTTGGAGGGTTAGTGAGAAAGAAACAAAGTGCAAAAATTAAAGTACTTTCAGAGAGTAATCATTATCGAGAATGCGAAGATAAAGTTTAAGTGTGTTAAGGTTAATAGTGGATATGAAGAGAAAAGATGAATAAAAGCACTAGCTTTCCGATTTAATAGTTCAATTACAATACAAAAAGGTTTCGTGTTTTGATATTTGCATTTTGAACAGGTGTATTTGTACAAATAAATCCTAATGTTTTGTTGGCTGTGGTAATGATTCACTTGTCCTTTTATCCAGACAAGTGAGCTCTGATCTCTCAGCAGTGTGCTCCAAGTATGGAGATTCGCAGGTTAGCCTGCAGGCTGCTCACTGCTACACGTACAATCTGGTACAACTCTTGTACGTACATGCAGGCTAACATTTGAAACGGTACAGTGGCCATTTCTTCATATAAAACTTCGCATTGTTTGAAAGTTCGGTTACAAGTCTAACTTCTGACCCCAAACGTTCAAATAATGCCCACAAACCACACATTTTCATACGTTTTTTTTTAAATGTGATGGTTTACATGCAAGATTCTACATTATTTTGTACTGTTTTGTCTATGATTAATCGTTTATATTGTGTTGTTTTTTAAACAAATACATTTCGATAACATTCTGAATAAAATGACTTTCAGGTACATTTTTCTTAATTTGTTTTTGAAACGATGTGGGATGCTACTTAATGCAATTAACATTTTACTTTTCAAGTGAAATAGTTTCACTCCTTTGTTTATCGGAGCTTCCAAGTTAGTTGTGGTAAAAACCAGCTGAAGTTTTTTTTCTTATATCTTTTTGTTTCTTTTGCATAAGCCATCAAGGGGTAGAGCAGGAGTAGTAGCCAGTCATATGGCATATACAGTGGCAGCTGTGATAGAAACCGGTGGCAGCGAACAAGGGTGCAACATAATGCTTCTGTCGTGGTACGCAGCAGCAGGGTGTTTCGGTTGGTATATATGAGGTGGCAAATGTATCCCCGGTACTGGTCCTTAGAGAAGTGGACCGTGGGCCACATAACTTTCCCTATAGTAGTCTACACAAAGTGATCCACTGACAATAATCCACAAATACCCGAACGTGAGCGACGACAACATGTTTTGAGTCACATCGTAACCTTGCGCATAAACACGTCTACATATGAACTACATCGACCCGACATACCCAGCATCCTACAGGTTAGTCGTTCGGGAGCTTAGATGCTTATTGCAGTTTGGAAACCAATAAACTTGACAACAATGATATTTGTGCTGATATAGTTATGTTCAGGGATATTGGGGCTAGCTAGCAGGGATAGTGATAGAAGCGAGCAGCGGTGACACTAGTAACGGTGGCTTGTGGTAGTTGTGCCAGAAACCCCCTGACAGAAGTGTCGGTTGGGGCTGGCGGGGGGGGGGGGGGGTGAAGCAGTTCCAACATAGGTGTGTGATCAGTAGTTGTGACAGAAGACTGTACATGGAGCACTTGACCAAAGACAGAATGACAGAACCTGGTTGCAGTAGCCATGGATGCTGTAGTGACAGAGCCACCGAGTAGTAGTAGTAGTAGTATAGTAGTGGTTGTGGTAGCAGTAGTTAGTATGGCATCGCGGATTGGTGTGGTGAGGTAACTACCCTTTGGGAATTTCAGAGATGTGGAGCGCGTGTCTGGCGTTCCAGGCGCGTAGCCAGGTATCTATATTGGGGAGGGCACGGAGATCTTCAGGAGTTCCAAGTATTTTTTGCCGCATGCATATCCCAAAGAGCGAAATCTTGGGGAGGAGATTATGGAGGAGGTTCCCCTCTCGCACTGGTGTTACCGGGGGGGGGGGGGGGGATTGTTTCAAAACGTTTCTCTGGGGGAGGCGCACAAACTTGGGTCTACATCCGGATAAATTTTTGAAAAATAAGCCCTAAATTGCGCTATTAGGAAACATGTTTTTGGCTAGAAAGAACTCCAAATTTCACTAAGCGCGGTATGTATATCCATAATTCCTTTATTTGACGCCCCATACAGATAGCAGAATTTCAGATTTTTAGGTGGAGCTGTGGGGACAATATAGTCTATATTTGAGTTATGGGCACAGCAATCAGTTGAATTAACCTTCCCAACTTTTAGCAGTGATGCGGGATGTAAAGTGTATCATGCTACTGGGGAGCTCGATGCTCGGTGTTTAGAGTATTGGGTTTTAAACTGAAAGGTCGACGGTTCGATTCAAACCAGCGGTAACTGCGTTGTATCCTTGGGCAGAACACTTAAAACCAGATTACCGACTTGCAGGCACGGTGGTGCTGTGTACTCGGGCGTCGATAGTGCACCAGCCTTCAAACGCTGCTAACTCTGTTTGTGAAGAGTTAGTAAACTGATGAGCCTGACCGTTTCTCACCACCGATCGCGGTTTCCTCGCCCCTAAACTGTCCGACACGACGTGACCCAGGCCGTTCAAAGTGTTCTTAAACCACGAGAAACAAACAAACAGGCGTGCTTATGAATTGAACCTACATGCTGGTAGTTCGCTGTGTTGAGCGCTTCGGTATAATAGTTTTGACAAAAGACCTACACACCATGCAGGTTATATGGCCCCAACAACGTAACGTTGAATAACACGGTGGCCATCGAAAGAGGTCAACATCTTTAAGGCGTCATGTGTTTGATATGACGTCACGTTCGGAGACATTCGCTGGTGTTATCAAAGTACTTTGCGATACATGATATACTATACTTGGGCCAATGAATAAAATCAGGAGAGGGGGTATCATTTTGTGGTATTTATTTATTTACATAACAATAAATGTAACAATTAACCCTTTGCGTAACTCGATAAGAAGACGACACTTGTACTTTATTTCTTGATAAAATAAAATAAAAATCGTTTGCAAAAAAACATCTTATTGGGCGCTTCATCTTTCCAATGGTGTGTGTGTGTGTGGGGGGGGGGGGGGGGGCATAAGCTATATTCTATACGCCCTCTACTTTCAGCTTGCCTATGTCGCCTTTCTTCCATCTGTCCATTGACTGGGAGCAGACCTAGAGCCGTGCGAATCAGTCATTTTCGCTTCGAATCGGGTCTATTATGCGAATTCGAATCTAATCTCGAATCGAATCAGAGGCGACTTGAAGATGCCCGACTAGGGGAAGGGGTGCTGTAAACCTGATTTGTTCCGACAGTGATGGCTCAGATCCTGATTGATAAAATATTCCAACAACATCACCAAGGCATACCTTCGACGAAGGCATGCCTTGGTGATTTTGTTGGAATATTACCCAGTAAGGATTATAGTTAAAACAGAAACGGGTGCGAGAATCATCTGTATTTGACACTGCAAGGGGTAACCTCTAACAACAGCTCATCGTTGATACTGCCTGCAAACTTTAAATTTTCTTTAACAGCGGTAGAGTCTAGTGATTCTGGAATTGGTTGGTGACACGGGAACAGATGTTGTTTCTATTTAGATAGCGGAAACTTCACTCAGTCTTTATTTTCAATATTATTTATGTTCAATTTCCACAAGAACTATACGTATTATGGGACGATGGAGATGACTGATGCCAAGCTATATTCCAGTGAAAAGACTCGAATGGAAACGAATCGTGCAGCTGATTCGAATCGAACCGAATAGCAACTTACGATTCGAAATCGAATCGAATCTCGAAGCTTCGAAGGGCGCTATCCTGATCCTTGCTAAATGGTGTATTTGGGGTTGAGCAGTTATGATTCACTAAAAAGAAATGGTTAAGTGTATCGTACTGTATGAAAAACACTGCATTTTTCTGTTTAACAACACAATAGCCCAATCGGATGATCGCAAGACATATAAGACTGAACATTATACGCTGGACGCTATCCGAACAGTGCATGCAATGCGATAATGTAGCCTAATATCTGGATAGCTTTGTCTGTTTACATGGTTAACAAATATTCTTGGCATATCACGCGCCGACATTCTCCGAATAAATCCCAACAGTATAACACATAATACATGCTATTCGTGAAATCAATTGCAGAACCTGGATGCAGTTGTTTTCGTCATGGACCCAGGGGCGGAGTTCACCCCCCCCCCCCATCCCCAGTTATCTGTCATTTAGAAGGGGCTGGCTTCGAAACTGCCGAGATGAGAGGTTTTGTAAAGATGGTGGTTGCCTTTTCCTCCTTTCTATTAGCACCCCTTCCCTGCTCTTGTTTTTTAAACGTCACAGCACTACTTTTCACCATAGTACATAAGGCATGTAGTGAAAATCCCTTCCTCCCGATGAAGAACTTGTAGGCCTACTGTTTTTGCTCCGCCCTCGTGAAAAACTTATGACAGGGCATTTTTGATTTGTGACTTGAGATCGGAGTTAGTTTTCACAGGCTTGCGAGAAATTCTAACTGATGGTTGGGTAGAACAAAGGAGGGTTAATCCAAACTTAGACAGTAAGCAAATTATTAAGGCGATATAAGTTAATTTTGAGATTTGCATGGCGTGACCAATTGTTAAAGGACACAGGTATCCGGGTGCCTCATTATTATATTAGTGGCAGGCTAAACAATTTAACGTGCGCCAAGGTTGATATTGCCCGGCGACAGTCAATGAACTGAAGTTTTTTCAAACGAAATACATAGGGAATCAATGGATGCGGCAGGTCAACATGTACCATGTTCTACTAAACTGCAGCTGCTTCGAATCTGGGCGATTCTTTGACAAAAAGTCTTGCATGAAAAAGGATCTCCCCCCAACACCACCATGGGCCCCACATATTTAAGGCCAAACTCTTTACCAAACATGACTAGCAGATCGACGACATTTGAGAAAAACTTTGAAATTGCGAATAACTAAAAAAATTAGTATTTTGGCCTCAAAAACCTAGCTTGTAACGCTTTTAAAATGAGCTCTTCAAGGTCTTTCCAATGGCATTTGGACATCATAGCCTAAGCAAAATATAGGGGAAAAATGAAAAAAATAAAATCTGAATGGCGATTTTTGTGAAAAGCGCTGGTTGGACATGTGCACATGTATATGTGGTCGTCATGTTAAATAAGAGAAGTGGTTAAAACATTGCAAATATTGATCGCAGAAGCCAATAGAACAAATCTGGATAAATTGAGTGAATTCTCGAAAGGTCACCTGACTTCTGAACAACCGCGCAATCGACGCGAAATAGCATAACACATCTGAAGGAGTAAACTCCGGAATAGTTTCATTCCCAACATGGGAAATGTGCAACGCTTTTCTCGTCAAACTTTACTCAAGTGAACTGGTTTGTAAACTTCTGAATTTGTGTCACGGCGATCTCGAAATCTATTATTTTTCAGCCTTGCTTGTATAAATCACTTTAAAAGTTCACTAACACCGCTCTAGAAAAAGGCAGATAGCTCATAAGTGAGTATATTTGGATGACTTTAATTGTGTTTTGTCATTAACTTAGACTAAATAATAGTCGATTTTCGCCAAGGTTTAAGTTTGAGAGAGTAACTTTTTCACACTTACTGTTGAGTGTTGTGTCACACAGTCCGTATACGCAATGTTTGTGTTAGCGGACAAGCACTGACTCCGATGGCTCAAACTTCCTGTTTTGCAGTTTGAGTTGACTAACATGTAACTTCTCTCTTTTCAATCATTTTTTAAAAAAAATTATGATCTTTCAAATTCTACGTTTATTGTCGATCGTCCCTCGAAGCGGCAAGAGTCGAGATGTATTTTTCAGAGCTTTGCTTGCCCTAACTTTGTCCCGGGCCACAGTCACTATCCAAGGAACTATCCACCAAATTATAACGCCCTGTGGGGCCAAGTTTGGAATTTGTGTGCCCCAACCAGCGGCGTAGCCACAGAGGGGAGACGGCGGCCATGACCCCCCCCCCCCCCCCCCCCCAATCACTGGAGCCCCATAAAATTATGGGACTCTGCATGGGACTCTAATAGCTGAAACAGTTAAGGGGTTTTCTTGATCGATAAATCACCACATGGATTAACCTTGGTTAACCGATTATCACTTACAGTCCAAATAGATATCTGAATAACTGCCATACCATTGATGATTTGCAGCATAAACCCTTTACCCAACATAACAAACAAAACTGACTAGGCTTATATACAAAAATCTCCATTCAAATTTATTATGTTTTAAATTTTTGTCTCAAAAACAAAGCTTATGACCCCTCATTGGAACCATCTCGTTGAGCTCGTTACAATGGGGGATCATAAGCTATGTTTTTGAGACAAAAATTGAAAATTTTTATTAATTCATGAATATATTTTGCAAGTATCGTCTGTTACCTGGAATGAGTAAAGGGTTAAGAATGACCATTTCCAGCTTCTGATGCAGTATGTTGATCATGCAAGTAAACAAGTATGTCAGCAAGTAACTTACATGCTTTACTCTGTCTCATATAATTGATGTGAGTCAGTGTGACAATCTTTGCCTGTTTTGGAGCAAGTTTGTTCCTTTGTTAACCCATATAATACAGCAGTTCAAAAGTAACGGGTAATCGATGAATTACTTTTTGGATTGATCAAGATGTTGATTAATTGGTTAACCATTTCAGCTCTATGACATACCATACCATGTTATGTGAAAAATTATTATTATGTGATCATATTGCCTAATCAGTTTTCAATGAAAAATTTTCCAGGTGGATAATCATCCGTATATAAATGTATTAATATAACAATAACATGATTTTCGAGGGCTTTATGGGTTTTTAACGGCCCTGAGAGAAATGTTTAACAGCCCAAGGGCTCTATAGAGGCCCGAGACGAAGTCGAGGGCCTTTATCAGCCCGAGGGTTGTTAAACATTTCTCGAGGGCCGTTAAAAACCCATAAAAGCCCGAGAAAATCTTGTTATTACTATTATTACCACTCCCATTATCATGGGAAAAAAAACTAGTGGGCCGTTATCCAGTTAACATATGGTTTGACATTTTCATAAAAACTAGCGGGCCGTTATCCAGTTAACATATGGTTTGACATTTTCGTACCGTGCATTATCGTTTTTTAACGTAAAGGTAAAATTACTTTAAAACACTAGAGAACGCCCTCTGAAGTGGTAATAATTACCATTTACATCTCATTGTTTGTTCAGATAGTTACTCAAACACACTCACTGATGTCAGTTTTTAATAGACTGTAGAGCTGAAATCGTTAAAGGGTTTTCTTGATCGATTAATCACATGGATAATAATAATAACACTTTGGCCGGCCGCTGATTAGTCGTGGTTCTTGGGTGAAATGGCCTTGGTTACTCCTGTGCTCCTAACCGCCTCCCTATTCCCATGCTTCTTCTCTCCTCCCAACATTCAGAGACGAACTGCTTGATGACTTCCTTTGCCTCATTTTTCCCAATCACTCCGATTAGCATTTAACCTTCTCCTTATAGTCACTCACAATCCATGTGTCCTTCATTCTCCCATCCCACTTCTCCATTATACTCCCAGTGAATCTTATTCTTTTAGACTGGTATTTTGGGCATTCTAGAAGAAAGTGCTGCAGGGTCTCCACCACACCTAACTTACACATTTGGCACTCCTTTTCACTGTTTTTCCCAATTCTTCTCCTCATCTCCAGGGGCCGCGACCTCAGCTGGATAAACCTTGGTTAACCGATTAATCACTTGCCCTTATAGGAAGCTGAATAATTGCCGTACCGTTGATGATTTATATCATTAACCCCTTACCCAACATAAAGGACAAAATCGGCCAGCTCTGCATACAAAAATCTACATCCAGATTTTATTGTTTTCAATTTTTGTCTCAAAAACAGTTTATGACCCCTCATTGGAACGAACTCGTTGAGCTTGTTCCAATGAGGGATCATAAGCTATGTTTTTGAGACAATAATTGACATTTTTTCTTAATTCAAGAATCTATTTTGCAAGTGTCGTCTGCTACCCGCATTGGGTAAAGTGTAACTTAAGATTGACCAGTTCCAGCTACTGATACAGTATAATGATCAAGCAAGTTAACAAGTATGTCATCACGTAACTTGCATGCTTTACTCTGTCTCATATAATTGATGTGAGTATGGTTACGATTAGCCATTGTGCATTAGTATGTGACCTTAAACACCAATAAATAAATAATAAATAATTGATGCGATTCAGTGTGACAATGTTTGCCTGTTTTGGAGCAAGTTTGTTCCTTTGTTAACCCAGAAAATACAGTAGTTCAAAAGTAACAGTTAATCGATCAATTACTTTTTATATGCCTGTCATTTGAGTCAGTTTTGACGGACGAATTATGTTATGGCATTGTCCGTCTGTCTGTCCGTAAACAATTTTTGTGTCGCCTACTCCTCCAAAAGTTTACATGCTACATTGTTCAAACTTTGCACACATGTTGAGCAGTAACAAGTGCAGGTAACTCCATTTTGTATTTCCAGAGTTATGCCCCCTTTTAGTACTTAAAACATTACAGTATTGTGTCGCCTTCTCCTTCAACATTTTACATGCTATATTGTTCAAACTTTGCACACATGTTGATCACCAATTGCCGTTGCGCTTGTGACAAGAGCAAGTAACTCTCTTATGTATTTCCAGAGTTATGTCCCCTTTTAGTACTTAAAACATTACAGTATTGTGTCGCCTACTCCTTCAACATTTTACATGCTATATTGTTCAAACTTTGCACTCATGTTGATCACCAATTGCCATTGTGCATGTGACAAGAGCAGATAACTCTGTTTTGTATTTCCAGAGTTATGCCACCCCCCCCCCCCCCCCCTTTTAGTACTTGAAGCATTACACTATTGTGTCGCCCACTCCAACATTTTATTTGCTTTATTGTTCAAACTTTGCACCCATGTTGATCATCAATTGTCGTGCCTGTGACAGGAGCAGATAACACCATTTTATTTTTAAACAACAAGAATCCTCGCCGTTTATAGCTATTATGACCCTCAAAATGTTCTTTTCCTTGGCGCCACCTGTCGTCAATCGTTATCAATGAAGTTAACCTGTCAATGAATGGACGCTACCATTGTAAACGGCGAGGAGAATCTTCTACAGCAGCCTTGTTTTTATTTTGTGAAGACCTTAGATCGATTAATATGAAAATGTGAAAACAGGTGAATTACCCTTTACCCCAGACAGGGCAGGGGAATGGGCAATGATTGGAGGGGGGGGGGGGGGGGGCAGACATAGTCAAGTCAACAAAAATTTCAAACTTTACCCCAGAGAAACTTGTGCATGTTCCAATTTTGACAGGCATATGTTGCCCCGCTAGGCGGTGCTCTTGTTTAACCGTTTACCTAACCTGAAAAGCAGATGACACTTGCAAAAATAATTCTTGAATAACTAATTTTTTCATTTTTTGTCTCAAAAATATAGGTTATGACCCCTCGTTGGAACGAGCTCGATAAGCTCATTCCAACGAGGGGTCATAACCTAACCTATGTTTTTGAGACAAAAAATGAAAAAAATATTTTTAGAATAGCGCTGGCCGGTTTTGGCCGTTATATTAGGTAAAGGGTTAATATAGGATGATGTAACTCTCAAAAGTGAGAAGTGGAGCAGTGCTTGTTTACAGATGTAAACATGTGCTGTTTTACTGGTAAAATAGGACCCAGCAATGAATGCCTGGAATGGAAGTTCTCTTAAAGTAGGCAGCATATTTATAAACTCATGGCAAACTTGACTTTATACTTATGTTGAGTTAATGATATGGCTGTAGATGTTGAAAATAACCTTAAACACAAATAAAGGAAATAAGGCTAAAGAAAATTAATCTTTTGATTCTCAGGCAGTGGCGCTATCGTTTTTTCGACCCGCGCTCGTCATATTTATTTCAGGGGCAAAATTTAAAATGTTTAAAACTATCATAGTGTGTGATTTTAGCAGTATCACACCACGATTTGCGATGCAATATGTCATATACATTGATACGGTATTGTTATTCTCTTCGCGAAATGCAACACGATTCTCATATGTATGTACAAAATAAATATTTATTTAACCGGTTGAGGGTTAGATTAGTTTTGGTGGTCTGAATTTGCTCTCCAATAATTTGTAATAGAAGAAATTTGTATATACATGAACCATTATTTACTTTTGACTGAATTCAAAAGGAACATGGGTACGGAAAATGTTGGCTTTTGCACTGGTACCCTCATTTTTTGAAAGGCCTGCTTGTGGCTTCTAGCACTCAATGAGTTAAAAAAAAACTCATATTTTGTTGCAATTTTTGGAAATTTTTTTTTATTTCAACTGCTTAATTTCTTTATTAATGTGGATTAATGCTGAATTTGTTAGGTAAAGTGTTGGGCCAATATAATGATGTGGTGTAATACAGTGATGGTACAGACCTGGAGAACCTTTCCCAACTGTGTAATGTTGTCACATTTGATCGACAAGGCCAAAGAACACGAACATTTATCATATCTATAAAACTGATCATGGCATTTGAAGTGTTAACTTAATATCAAGGGGTATTCAAGTGCACCTGCTTGCTATTTCTCTAATGGTCAAGTCATGTAGATGGATGAAACTTCTTGGCTCCATTTTTTGTGAGGCAAATAATAGGCAAACAAAACAATCGTTCACCTAATTTATACACGCCTGCAAATAATAGTGCTGGCTGTACTACTGAAATTAATAATAGTGATGGCATTCCTCTCAAGTAATAATTATAATGAGGGTGAAGTTTTTTCATAATTAATAACAGAGTCATCACTGTTATTTTGGAACATTGTGATGAGGGTGCTCAGAAGATTTCTGGTAACCCTCTGCTGTTACCCTCTGCACATTAATGTCATAGTATCAAAATTTCAAGCTGAAAAGTTCGTTTCATGAAGACAGTCACATAATCATTCATCATATTTAGGCCAAACACAATTAAATAATTGATTTCAAGCAATTTTTTTTTTAAACGAATGAGGGAGGATGGTTTTTATTTTTATTCCTGATGGAATGGTCGCCGGTGGCTAAAATGAGAGCCTAAAATTAAATACTAGAGCTTCCATGCTGATTTCAGTGATAAGTTTTTTTTTTGTAACAGTGATCAATCCATATAGAACTAAAATGGAGATAAAATCATATGTGACCCCTCATTTGAACATGCTCACCAAGTTCATTCCAGTGAGAGGTCACATGCTTTGACTTTGTTGAAAGTTCTTTAAAATTAAAAAAAAAATTTAAAATAATAAATTTTGATATTGGCTAGGAGTGTGGTGCCTCAGTGGTTACAGCATTGGACTTCAAACTGAAAGGTCCACGGTTCGATCCCCACCAGGAGCAACTGCATCGTGTCCTTGGGCATGGCACTTTATCCCGATTGTCTCCCTAGGGGCACATTGGAGCTGAATACTAAGATGTACTGCACATCGATGGCGCACTTGCCTTCAACCAGTCATACTAGTAACCCTGCTTGTGCGGAGTTAGTAAGTACGTAGATAGAGGAAGCTGACTTTACTCACCGCTGGTTCTCTCTGAATCTCTCACCCGACTGGTTTCAAATTTCATATGTGGCTTTTGGGTAACGTCTAGATGGGAGCTATCAAATATTTCCAAATTTCATTGAAAAACATGGCCACCAGTGGCCATTATGGATTTGGCATATAAATTGTTAACTATTCCATTAGCATGTCTCACCTGTTCTTTTTTTAATTTGATATGTAGCTATGGTGTAAACTCTAGAAGGGAGGCTTAGGAAGCTATCAAATTTTTCTGAATGCCATCTTGGATTTGGCATATAAATTGTCAACAATTCCATTAGTACACCCTACAGCCCACACCTCTCACCTGATCTTTTCAGCTCACCTTGATGAAGTCCAGCTGAGTTTGTCTAATCGCTTTCCATCTGTCATCCATCCGTCCTTCGTCCACTGTCCGTCAACACTATATTTTGGACTTCTCCTCCAAAACCAATGGGCCAATTCAAGAGAAAGTTTGTGTGAGTGATGGTCCCAAAGAGGCTTTGCATTTTTGTTCAACTCAACATGCCCAGCCCGATAGGAAGGTGGTGGGAAAATTGCTCCAAAATATTTTTAAAATCTTCTTCGCATGAACCAGTGGGTACAATGATGTCATATTTGGTTTGGAGATTCCTTTTGAGGTATAGAATCAAGTTTGTTCAAATGAAGTTCGTGGAGCAATAGTTGCCTTTGTAATGGGATGGGCAAGATTTTTGGCCCCGCCCAAACTTTCTATTTTCTGAACCGATGGTCCAATTTGAACCAAATTTTGTATGTGGTATTATTGGGCCATAAATACTTGAATCATGCCAAAAAAAAAATTATTTCCCAAATCACACTGAACAGAGAACTGTTATTTGGTATGAAGCATCCTTAGGACCAGTAGAATTTAATGGTTAAAAAAATTGCCATTGGTTATGTCAGGGTGTTCTGTAGGGGTGAGGGGGGGGGGCATAAAAAAATTGCTGAGTCAGCTTATTTGCAAAAATACATTTTTTTCCCCAGAACCAATGTTCAGAATGGGGGGGGGGGTCAGGGGGGGGGCGTCAGGTACATGTTGGTTAAAATGAATCCCCTTAGTCCATATTTGGGTCAAGTTTGTTCAAATCGAGTGCCTTGGTTAATATTTGGGCTCCCTATGGGAATCTGAATTTTAACTTAGTGCAATATGAGGAAATTTCTTCAAAAATCTTCTTCTTCAGATTCACCTGTCAGAATGCTTTCATATTTTGTTTACAACATCACTAGGGGAGTCAGATTCATGTTTGTTCAAATCAGGTCCTAGAGTTAATATTTGAGCACACTATGGTAGCCCAAATTTTAACTTGGTGCAATATGAGGAAATTTCTTTCAAAATCTTCTTCAGATCCACCAGTCAGAGTGCTTTCATATTTTGTATACAACATCTCTAGTGGGGTGAGATTCAAGTTTGTTCAAATTGAGTGCCTGGGTTAACATTTGGGCATGAAATTGGCCATGCAGCTAAAAAATTAGAAATTGTTTATTTAGTTCCCTCTTGAGGTTTGTAACTAAGATTAATCCACATAGGTTGTGTATGAAAGGGCTCCACTTTTTACATTATGATTAACTGAAGAAAAGGCATGATGCTTGGACTATTTTAGTCACTCCTGAAGAGCTCAAAGATTGACAATGGATCCTATGGAGATTTATTGCTTAATGTAGATTCATTCTTGGACTCTGTTTATATTGGGTTGTGTTCAAAGTGAGTGCTTCAGGCCCCGAGGGGCCTCTTGTTAAATTTTATATGTAGCTTTGGTGTGATGACTACATGTAGATGGAAGCTATCCATCCATCCATCCTTCCGTCCAGCCATACACAATTCTTTAAGTAGTATAAGCACAGGCTATAGGCTGCATCTCTTACCCAATCAATTTCAAATTTCATATGTGGCTTTAGGGGTAATGTCTAGACGGGAGCTACCATATTTGTCCAGATTTCATTAAAAAACATGGCCACCAGCAGCCATCTTAGATTTTGCTGTTAAATTTTCCACAATTCTTATAGGACATCCAACAGTTCAATCCTTTCTGGGTGAAGTTGAGCTGTAGTGTCATAGACACTTTCATTATATTAGTAGAGCTGAAATGGTTAAGGGGTTTTCTTGATCGATTAATCACATGGATTAACCTTGGTTAACTGATTAGATATCTGAATAATTGCCATAGCGTTGATGATTTACAGCATGAACCCTTTACCCAACGTAACAAACAAAACCGACTAGGCCTATTTACAAAAATCTACATTCAAATTTATTATGTTTTCAATTTTTGTTTCAGACAAAACTTGAAATTTTTTAGAAATTCATGAATTTATTTTGCAAGTATCGTCTGCTACCCGCAGTGGGTAATGGGTTAAGAATGGTCACCTCCATCCACTGATACAGTATGATGATCATGCAAGTGAACAAGTATGTCAGCATGTAACTTGCGTGCTTTACTCTGTCTCATATAATTGATGTGAGTCAGTGTGACAGTGTTTGCCTGTTTTTGGAGCAAGTTTGTTCCTTTGTTAACCCATATAATACAGTAGTTCAAAGGTAACGGTTAATCAAATAATTACTTTTTGGATCGATCAAGATGTTGATCATTGATTAATTGATTAATCAGTTAACCAATTTCAGCTCTAGTTTCAACATTAGTTCTAAGTAGAAAATTTGTTTTAACGGCCCAAAACACTGTCTGAAATTTGGATTGTTCTTGATCAAGCTGTTGTCCATTTTTACCCCTCAACTAAAATTGGAGAATACAGTGATCAGTTTTGTGTCGGTCAGTCCCTCTGTTGGGCCATCCATCCATCTGGAGACAAGAACTAAAAAATCACTATAACTCAGTTAATTCAAGTTCAGGTGTTTTAAAGCTTGACACAATGATGCATATTGACAAGAGGAAGAGAATATCAAATTTCATATTTTGACAAGAGATGGGGAAATATACCGAAAAACCAATCTAAACCAATTATTGAATACCGAAACTGTCTGAATTTTCAAATTTTCCTGCATTCACTATTTATAAGGCCCTGTTGATAGCAGTCCAAGGGTCATGAAAGAAGTAGCTGATATTCTTTTCAGTTTTGTTAACCTTCATACCTTCAGGGACCTGGGCAGTGTCTTGAATTCTCACTAAACTACAACCTGTTCATGTTCAGCTGCTTACCAGTGATTTCTAGCCAAGTCTAAACCTCAACAGGCAGCCAAGACTTGGCTAGAAGTCACTTCCCAGGTGCTTTGTCTATTGTCAGCAGGACCTCTTGAAGATGGCATGGTCAGGGCACATGCTCTGAGATTGCACACACCTGAAATAGGGCTTTAAAGATTAAGGTGTGTTTAGAACAAGTCACAAAATTATTGTAGATATGATTTGTTTTCATATGATAATAGAATGCCAGTGTAGAGCTCATTGGCAGCAGCATTTGTGGCACTATGGTAGAATGATACAAGAACAGCTTATTCTGTATTTTCCTGTTGTGAATTCCTATTTTGTACTATCAGCTAATCTCAGTCAAGTTAGATACCAAATACCAAACTGATACAAGGTATACCCCCTTAAATATACCGAAACTGATATGAATGAATAATATATCGCTTTACCCAAGGAATTGTCCGCATGTGCCCACGTAATATACCAATTCAGCAGTTGAAAAAAATAATTTTCAAAAATGTCAACAAAACTATATCATGTGACCCCTCATTGGAACGAGCTCAACAAGCTCGTTCCAATGAGGGGTCACATGATATTGTTTTGAAGAAATTTTTGGAAAAATTTGATTTAAAATAATAAATTTTGATATCGTCTGCATTGTGTAAGGGTTTTTCGAACTGCATCATCAAGGCATGCTGATTCGTTCCGACTGATGCCTCAAGTGTCGATTGTGGTACTTATGTTTTAGATATCTGAACAGGTTTTCAATATACCGGTATACCGCAGTATTTTTATGTGTACCCATACTATGTATGGTACACATAATGCCGGCATCCGGGGTGGCCATCCATCGTTCATCCATCCTTTGTCCATCCGTCTGTCGGTCCGGCGTCCGTATCCATTTCTTTGGCATTTGATAACTTGAAAAATATTGCTTGAATTGTCAAGTTACTTTATATTTGTGTTCAGGTTGCTGATGTGCCGAGCTGTATAGTTTTGGGTGTAAATCTGATGATTTGATCCCGAGATATTAACCCTTTATCCTTCAAATTGAAAATTCCTCCAATCCCTTTGGCATTCGATAACTTGAAAAATATTGCTTGGATTGTCTAGTTACTTTATATTTGTGTTCAGGTTACTGATGTGCTGAGCTGTATAGTTTTTGGTGTAAATCTGATGATTTGATCCCAAGATATTAACCCTTTATCCTTCAAATTGAAAATTCCTCCAATCCCTTTGGCATTCGATAACTTGAAAAATATTGCTTTGATTGTCAAGTTACTTTATATTTGTGTTCAAGTTACTGATGTGCCAAGCTGTATAGTTTTTGGTGTAAATCTGTTATTTTGATCCTGAGATATTAACCCTTTATCCTTCAAATTGAAAATTCCTCCAATCCCTTTGGCATTCGGAAACTTGAAAAATATTGCTTGGATTGTCAAGTTACTTTATATTTGTGTTCAGGTTACTGATGTGCCGAGCTGTATAGTTTTTGGTGTAAATCTGATAATAATAATTTGATCCTGAGATATTACCCTTTATCCTTCAAATTGAAAATTCCTGCTATCTCTTTGGCATGAGATAACTCAAAAAATATCAATCTGATTGTCATGTTACTTTACATATTTATTCAGGTTACTGATGTGCTGTGCTGTATAGTTTTTTATGTAAATCTGCTAATTTGATCCAAAGATATTAACCCTTTATCCATCAAATTAGACACTCCTCCAATCCATTCCTATATGTACCCACACCATGTATGGTGTACATAATGTCAGCATCTGTGGTGGCCCTCCGTCATACAGCTTTCTACTAGTTGCGCATATGGGTACACATTTGATGATTTCATCAGCCTATTTTTTTGAATACCGATTCCGGTATTCTGTTTTGAATATCGTGCAGCTCTATACCAAACTCAAAATTCCTATATGGTAACCGCCCGTCTCTATTTGACAGCCTGTAAAAAATTGCCCCATCATCTATTTAATTCTAAAAAGAGCAATTAAACATTTTAACCCTTTACCTAACATGAAAAGCAGACGACACTTGCAAAAAAACATTCTTAAATAACTATTATTTTCATTTTTTGTCTCAAAAACATAGGTTATGACCCCTCATTGGAACGAGCTCGACAAGCTTGTTCCAATGAGGGGTCATAACCTATGTTTTAGAGACAAAAAATGAAAAAAATAATGAAAATTAATTGGCGATTTTTGAGAATAGCGCTGGCTGGTTTTGGACGTTACGTTAGGTAAAGGGTTAAGCAACACTTCCAAGTGGTGACTCTGATTTTGATTACTTTTGGTATTGAAAATAACTAGCACCATATACATGGCATAGTGTGCTGATTTATCTCTTGCTAGTAATTATGCAAATTAGCCAGCCATCTCAGTTTTTAAAATGATTCATTTGTAGACATGCAAACAAATCACCCAAATCATCAAAAGTCAATTAATATGGGGCCAATTGTTATGAAAGTTAATTTATCGACAAGTGGAAGAGGATATTACATTTTGAGGTTGACAATCAACCAAAATGGCCACTATTGGTTATTTCGTGCTAAAAATAGCAGGTGACTTTTCAAGCAAGAACTTCCAAATAGTGATTCTGATTTTGGTTATTTTTGGTATGGAAAACAATTAGTACAATTTATATAACATAGTATACAGTGTTTTCTCTTTTGCATAAATTATGCAAATTAACCCACCATCTTAGTTTTTGAAGACAAATTCACCTAAGTCATCAAAACTGACAATTAATTCAACACCAATTGTTTTGAAACTGTCCATATCCTTATTTTCTCGTCCTGAGGGTATTAGAGAACAAAGTTCAGAAAGTTGTAATTCATGCACCATGGGGTACTCTATCGTTGGGTCTGTGAACTCCAAATTACCTTGATTGGTTCACAACTTCTATTTGACAAGCAGGTTGATATATTGAGAGATGTGTATCTAGCCGAATATAAAAAAAATAAATTACTCTGAGCATTTTGTACCAAAATAAACATTTTTACTCTCTCAATGGTGGCATTTCGTATCAACCTACCTTACAATTGTTTACAACAGACTTGCATTACAGTGGAAGTCCCTAACTGAGAAGTAAACTCTCTATTTTGATCTTTCCCAAGCGATTTGGGAAAGAAAAGTGGTGCAAAAGCACCAAGAAAAAATAAGCCAAAACTGGGGCAAGTGCTACCGGTGCACACCCAGTAGGGGATGCACTTCTCCTTGAACAGATCCATGACTTTCGGTACCAGTGCGCAGACGTGAAGCCAATGACTCATTCTTTTTCATTCCGCCATGTTAGGAAGATGTGCTTTCGTTTGCAGAGTTTCTGGTATATCTGTTTGATTCTCGGGGTCTCCAACCTGTTAGCATCAAAGGGTACAGGTCCATGCTTTCGGAGGCCTTTTCGTATGTGGGAAAGCATCGTATCGGTACTAATCCATACCTCTCCAAGCTTATTCAGCACTTTTCTTTGAAAAGGCCTGGGATATTGCAGCTTACCCCAAGATGGAATCTCTCTTGGGTGCTGCTTTGCTGGGGGGGGGGGGGGGGGGGGAGGGGGGACAACATTCAAACCTTTATGATTTATCCCAGGTGGATATGTGTTTTCTCGCATACAAGACAGTTTTCTGATGGCTTTTGTCTCAGCCAGAATGGTTAGTGAGCTTCACGCCCTCTTGGTTGATCCGGAGCTCTGCCAACAGTGTTACTTTTACCACTGATTGCTCCTTTCTGGCCAAGAATCAGATACCAGAAACAATTCCACCTCCTATCTTTATCAGAGCTCTTCCTTCTGCTGAGGGTTAATCGCCACTTGCTCTGCCTGGTTCGTGCCATTTGCATTTATCTCAACCAGACTCAGCTCATTAGGAAAGGCAGGAAACGATTCTTTCTGTCTCTTATTTCTGGTCGACTGACGATCTCTCCTCAATCCATTTCTCGATGGATTTGTCTTGCTATTTGTGCATGTTACACTCATCCAGCAACTGACGATTGTATTACCAATCATATTTCTGCCCACGAGGTACGTGCCTTGTCCACCTCCTGGGCTTATGCTAACTCTGTCAAGTTGTTGGATGTTATGTAGGCAGCCTACTGGAGAAATGCTTCTACTTTCTCCACCTTCTATCTGCGTCAGTTACAGGCGCAATCTGGGGACCTTTTTTCTTAGGGCCCTCTGTCTTCTGCTCAGGCTGTTGTCTACCCTAGCCATTAGGCTTCTTACAAGGTCAGTTCCAGCCATGTGCTTGGTTATTTCCTTTCTGTGTGTGTGTTGCACAGGGCCATATGCCTCATCTTTCATTGTCTTTTACTAATGTTTGTGATGCTATGGTTTTATAGACCTAGGGAACTCTTCTGTCCACGGTTTCAGCGTAGTTGGGTTATGTGCGGGTTGGTTATGCGATTCCCTCCTCCTATTGTCTATTCAGCCTGTTGTAAACAAATGTAAAATAGGTTGATAACTAATTTAAATTTCCTTTCTTATTATACCTACCGCATTTATTTACATGAAGGCCCTCCCATCTTATTCGAGTAATAATCCTTCCTCATCCGCTGATCACAAAATTCTCAATCTTGGCGGATTCAAAAGAATGAGTCATTGGTTACACATCTGCGCACTGGTTCTGAAAGCTGTGGATGTGTTCCCTACTGGGTGTGCGCCAGTAGCACTCGGCCCAGTTTTACCTTATTTTTTCTTGGTGCTTTTGCACCAGTTTTTTTTCCAAAATCGCTTGGGAAAGATCAAAATAGAGAGTATACTTCCGAGTTAGGGACTTCCACTGTAATGCAAGCCCATTGTAAACAATTGTGGTAGGTATAATAAGAAAGGAAATTTACTATAAAATTTAAATTTTCACACCAAATGTGGAGGGGATTAAATCCCACAGAAAGCAATATTCAAATAATATTTTCTCAAATTTGCGCTATTCTCTTTATTTTTGAGGAGTTAACTTTTTTAAAAATAAGCCCCACCCTAGTCCAAACTTGGACCCACAGTCCGTAATATAATTATATTACGGACTGTGGGTCCAAGTTTGGACTAGCCCCACCCCTGCTATTACATGTATATTTTGACTAATGGTGAAATCAGAACATGTGATTACTTATAACTTTGACGCATCGACATGTTGCTTTGAAACTTTAGTGGTTATGTGTTTCAATTTTTCAATTGGTCTTTGTGTACTAAGTGTTGTTGATACAGTATGGCCTACTAAATTCAGGATATCTCTCAATGAGTAACCCTGTTAATTGAATATAACGTCCACTCCAAGCACTAAACCATTTACCATAACTTCAGTACAAATTTGATCTGTTAATTGCATATAAATTATAGAGTAAATTCCTGTTAACTGAATAAAAATTCTTGTAATATGTCAAGAAATTACCCTTAAAATCACCTACGTGTAATTCCCCTTGTTTAAAGACCTATTTGATCTTAAATTAGTACATCTAATGCCGGCATTTAATCTCTTTTATCTTGTTTCACAGACTTCTTGACATAGCTTATGCCCTCTCATTGGAATGAGCTCAACGAGCTCGTTCCAATTAGGGTTCATAAGCTGTGTTTTGGAGACCAAAAAATGAAACAATAATGAAAATTGAATGGTAATTTTTGTGAACAGCACTAGCTGATTCTGGCCATTACGTTGGGTAAAGGATTAAATTCAATCTTGTTCACCTGGAAGATTGTGCATAATCATGAAATAAGACTTTTGTACTGAATTTTCCAATGTTTTCCTTTCTTATATAGGAATCAAGCGATCTATTAGTTCTAGGGTTAACTGACTGGAGAAAACCTATCTATTAAACATACATATATTAATGGAGATTAATCAGTAGTGATGAACATTAATGAATGAACAGTTCCTTTCAGGTGTTCAAGTGGAAATATAAATTTCATTAATCTAGATTTCTGGTTACTGTAAGGAATTTGTTTTTAATTTCTCTTCTTCACTATTACTGATTGACTTCCATTCAATTATTGGTTGAAACTGCACACTTTTGCTGATGTTCTGTCAGTGGGTATTCATAGTATTGAGTATTTACATGTACTCTGTAACAAATTTGTGACAACTTTATTGATGAAGCTGATATTTGACCATGTACATGTGAGTAGATTTTTATGTTTTACCAGTACATTCAATGCTCATAGTTATTTTTAGCTTACCTTGACAAAGTCAAGATAAGCTATTGCCATCACACGTGCGGAAGTCTGTTAGCCTGTCTACATTTTCCATTAGGACAGGCTACACCCCGTAGTTCTTGTCCGATCATCACAAAATTTAATATTTAATATGCAGGTTTGAGGTCATGTCTAGATGAGAACGTGCCCTTTTGGTCGCGATCGGTCATCCGTTATGGCTGCCCGAGCCCCAAACCCCAAAACCTTTAGCACAGTCTACAGGTCGTATTTATGAAGGGATTTCATTGTAACTTGGTAGGCTGACTCTATATATTGTCTAGATGATCCCCCTTTGGTCATGATTTGTCAACCGTGATAGCTGCCCAAGCCCAAAACCCCAAAACTTTTAGTACAGTCTACAGGTCATATTTAATATGGAGGGATTTCATTGTAACTTGGTAGGATGACTCCGTATAATGTCTAGATGTGAACTTCCCCATTTGGTCGAAATCTGTCAACCGTGATGGCAGCCCGAGCCAAAACCCGAAAACCTTTAGCACAGTCTACAGGTTGTATTTATGGATGGATTTCATTGTAACTTTGTAAGATGACTCCATATAATGTTTAGATGAGAACATCCCTTTTGGTCACGATCGGTCAGCTGTGACAACTACAGGAGCCTGAAGCCCGAAAACCTTTAGCACAGACTACAGGTTGTATTTATGAAGGCATTTCATTGTAACCTGGGAGGATGTCTCAGTATAATGTCTAGATGAGGACGTCCCCTTTTGATTTCGATCGATTGACCATGATGGCTACACAGGCCCAAAGCCCGAAAACCTTCAGCACAGTCTACAGGCCATATTTATGAAGTGATTTCATTGTAACTTGATAGGATGACTCGTTTTGGAATAATTTCACTGTAACTTGGTAACTTTCATTGACATGCATTAACTGTGAAGGCCACATTAACCCACCCCTCAGTTCTTTAGTACAGTCTACATTTCATATTATTTTTATTAAAAACATAGCATACAGGGAACAGAAATTAACATATTCCCAATTATCACAATTGTTGTCTTATTTCATAATCCTTTCATAAACATTGAACATTATCCTTTTCATCAAACACAACACACAGGCAAGTTAAGCTACAGTGTCATTGACACTTTCATTTGGTTATAAATGATAAAAATGTCATTTGTAAACTCCAGAGAACACGAGCCAGTGTTAGAGTTCAGTACCTGCTGTATCCTCCATGTGCTCGGATAACAGCTTCTATGCTGTGTCGCATCCTCCAGACAATTGTCATATCCTTTGCAGAGGTACATATAACTGTCACCATTCCTGATGCAAAGCTGCTTCCCATTCTTGCAGATTTTGTACTGGAGGTTCGTGTGCTTGTGTTTGATGCCCTAGAATGTCCCAAATGTGCTCCAGTGAATTCAGATCAGGACTGATGGTAGACGAGGGAATGGTAGTCAATGCAATGCTCTGAATGAAAAATGCCAAACACCAAGCCAAATGTATTCCTTGGTGATGATCTCTTAGTAGAGTATGTTTGATGGCCCTTCTGGACCTCAGTTTGGCTTTTCTCAGACCGTTCATGACCGTTCTTGTGCAGATTAGTCGATTTGGTAGCCACAGGCTCTTCAGAACTGTGCTTGAGGTGAATGGCTATCGTCACAGAAGCCTAATAATTACCCCGTTTTCACATTGTGATGTTACAGTGGGTTGTTCTGACCATGGACTGTCTTTAACCTCATTGGTTTGCAAGTGTTTTCTCACCAAATGACTTGTTACTATGTAATAGATGTTGAGTTGATGATCGATTGCTTTAAAGGACATACTGGTGGAATGGATATCAATAATTTGCCATCTTTGTGCATATGTCATTCTTCTTCATGTCATAGTGACAGATATTGATTGAAAAATTAAAAATAGAACTGTAAATACTCAGTTCTGAGTCATACACAAACTGTATTTTGGAAAATTCTTTGGTTGCATTGTGCACATGATTCCCAGGATCTGTTTGTGGGACACATTCAGTCATACACATTCACAACCATTTGTTGGATCATCAATATGATCATACCAGTAACCAACTTTCAATAAACAGTGGCATGTTATCATTCATTATATTTGGGGTTGCTTTACTTTTTCTTTGTGTGTATATAAATTGGAGCCCTCTTCATTGGATAATTGTATCTCTGAGTTGAATATCCCTGTTAATTGAATATGAATTCCAAACACAAAACCATTTACCTTACCTTCTTCACAAATTTGACCTGTTAAAATTGCATAGAGGTTATAGAGTAAATTGTTAATTGAATAAAAAGTCTTGAGGTATGTTGAGAAATTACCTTCAAAATTTCTGAATTCCCCTTGTTTTAGATCTATTTGGCCTCAGCTCCAATACAAGCATTTAATCTATTATATCTTGTTTGACAGAGGTCTGTCAAACAAGAAAAAAAGAATAAATGCTCTGTTTATGCACAGAATACAGGAAGGTGAGTGGATCCCTGTTAATTGAATACTCTTGTTAATATTGAATAATTCCATCTTGAAAAGTGGCAATTCAATTAACAGGGTTCCAGAGTATATAAAAAAAATTGGTATCAATATGTTTTTATGAATTGTGTTGAAATCTAACATTTGCCCCCCAAACATTGCATTGGTAGCAGAGCTAGAGGCATGGTCATAGTTTAAACAAAAATTTGTGGAAATTAAAATGAGACTATCCCAATTCTTTTGTGCTGTTCAGAAACAAATTTGCAAGAATCTTTATGAGAATCAGATTCTCTTGCTTCTCACAAAATTCTTACCACAAGAGGACATCAAAGGTATTGTGCTGCCTTTCTCATGATTTCCTCCAGATATGGTTATACATTGTTTGCCCCACTGACAAAGTCGGGAGGGGGATATTGAAATGGTGTTTGTTCAGCAATCCATCCATCAGTCCATTCATCACAAAACTTTGTCTGCTTAATTCCTCCTGCATTTTTCACTGGATTTTTATGAAACTTAGTGTGAAATATCAGTATAAGGTGTTGATGTGCATGTTTACAGGACTTTTTGATTCGACAAATTTTTTGCCATGGTTGCCTTTGGTTGTAGGTAAATTACCAGCACAAATGCTTGTTGATTTTTGCATTTTTTCCAGAGTTATGGTCCTTTATATTGTTAATTGTCTATAGCCATTCTTTATCTGTTCGAAAGAGGGGTCACATGATATGGTTTTGCTGAAATTTTCTGAAAAATAATATTTTTCAGCTGCTGAATTTACATACTACGCTGGCGGATGTGGCCGATTCACTGGGTAAAGGGTAAATGCCTCCCACACTCTTGGGTCACAGTGGTTTTTTTTCCAAAACATGGTATGAACTAGAGAAACATAATTTACTGCACCCAGTAAATTCAAGTCTGTGTGAAAAGGGTTAAAGAATCAGGAATAAACTATACAGAAAGAGAATTTATGGAGGCTTATTTTCAGGAGTAAAATATTTTTAAACAGATCAGAAATGGGTTTTCGTTAACAGTATTTACAGATATTCATACTGGAATCAGAACAGTTATTTATAAGAAACCAGAAAAGGCATACATGTGACCAGCATTCAAAGGGTTCGATACTCGAATCAGAAATGGACATTTTTGGCTCTGCCCACTAATTTGAGTGATGAAATACGCTCATAAACTTTAGAAATGCATTAAGGTGTAATAAAATTCATTTTCCAGTATTTCTGAATAATACACACTTGGTGACTTTGGTGACCTCTTTCAGCCAAACCCTTAGGTGACTTCCCAGACCTTGGCCCATATTTTGAATTTCCATCAAGTGTCGACTCATTTGGTGTTAGTTCCAGGTCCATTCATCATTCCACATTTGAGTTTTGAGCATGACCCACTTTCAAAAATGTTAGCTACGCCCACTTTTTTAACATAAACATGCATGTATGGACCTCAGGAATGCTTTGGGGGGTGGGGGGGGGGGGGAAAGGTGTGATTTCCAGCAATTATGAAAAATGCACTTAATGACCCCTAGGTGACCTCCTTGACCCTGACCCATATTTTGAATCTCCATCAAGTGTCGAATCATTTGGTGTTGGGCTCAGGTCCGTAGGTCATACCACACTTGAGATATGGGCATGACCCAATTTCAAAAATTTTGGCCACACCCACTTTTTTTTATGTCAAAATGCATGTGTGTACGTCAGGAATACTTGATGGATCAAAAAATGTTATTTCCAGCAATTCTGATAAAATACACTCAATGACCCCTAGGTGTCCTCCGTGACCTTGACCCATATTTTGAGTCTGCCTCAAGTGTCGACTTATTTGATGTTGGTCCCAGGTCCATACGTCATACCATGCCTGAGATATGGGCATGACCCACTTGGCCATGCCCACTTTTTTATGTCAAAATGCATGTGTGTATGTCAGGAATACCTTAGGGGATCAAAAAATGTGATTTCCAGCAATTCTGAAAAATGCACTCAATGACCCCTAGTTGACCTCCGTGACCTTGACCCATATTTTGAACCTCCATCGAGTATCGACTCATTTGGTGTTGGTCCCAGGTCTGTAGGTCATACCACGCCTGAGATATGGGTGTGACCCACTTTCAAAAATTTTGGCCACGCCCACTTTTTTTACGTAAATATGCATGTGTGTACGTCAGGAATACTTTAGGGGGTCAAAAAATGTGATTTCCAGCAATTCTGAAAAATGCACTCAATGACCCCTAGGTGACCTCCATGACATTGACCTATATTTTGAATCTCCATCAAGTGTCGACTCATTTGGTGTTGGTCCCAGGTCCATACGTCATACTACGCCTGAGGTATGGGCGTGACCCACATTTAAAAAATTTTTGGCCACGCCCACTTTTTTATGTCAAAATGCATGTGTGTACGTCAGGAATACTTTAGGGGGTCAAAAAATGTGATTTCCAGCAATTCTGAAAACATGCACTCAATGACCCCTAGGTGACCTCCGTGACCTTGACCCATATTTTGAATCTCCATCAAGTGTCAACTCATTTGGTGTTGGTCCCAGGTCCAGACTTCATTCCACGCCTGAGATATGGTGACCCATTTTCAAAAATTTTGGCCACGCCCACTTTTTTTTACGTCAAAATGCATGTGTGTACGTCAGAAATAGTTTAGGGGGTCAAAAATGTGATTTCCAGCAATTCTGAAAAATGCACTCAATGCCCCCTAGGTGACCTCCGTGACCTTGACCCATATTTTGAATCTCCATGAAGTGTCGACTAGTTTGGTGTTGATCCCAGGTCCATACGTCATACCGCGCCTGAGGTATGTGCATGACCCACTTTCAAAAATTTTTTGGCCACACCCACTTTTTTATGTCAAAATGCATGAGTGTACTTCAGGAATACTTTAGGGGGTCAAAAAATGTGATTTCCAGCAATTCTGAAAAAATGCACTCAATGACCCCTAGGTGACCTCCGTGACCTTGACCCATATTTTGAACCTCCATCGGGTGTCGACTCATTTGGTGATGGTCCCAGGTCCGTAGGTCATACCACACTTGAGATATGGGTGTGACCCACTTTCAGAAAATTTGGCCACGCCCACTTTTTTTACGTCAAAATGCATTGTATGTACGTCAGAAATACTTTAGGGGTCAAAAAATGTGATTTCCAGCAATTCTGAAAAATGCACTCAATGACCCCTAGGTGACCTCCGTGACCTTGACCCATATTTTGAATCTCCATCAAGTGTCGACTCATTTCGTGTTGGTCCCAGGTCCATGCGTCATACTACGCCTGAGATATGGGCATGACCCACTTTCAAAAATTTTGGCCACGCCCACTTTTTTTACGTCAAAATGCATGTGTGTACGTCAGGAATACTTTAGGGAGTCAAAAAATGCGATTTCCAGCAATTCTGAAAAATGCACTCAATGACCCCAAGATGACCTCCGTGACCTTGACCCATATTTTGAACCTCCATCGAGTGTCGACTCATTTGGTGTTGGTCCCAGGTCCCTAGGTCATACCATGCCTGAGATATGGGCGTGACCCACTTTCAAAACACCCCCACGGAGAACCCTAATGCCCCAGGAATCTGAAAAATATTCAGTGCCGAGAACTTGTGGCTGTCTATCAGCATGCCAAAAATCAACGAGATAGGGCAATTCGTTTTCGAGTTATCTTGCGGACAAAAAAGTGATGAGAAGACAGGAGAAGAAGAAGAAAAAGAAGAAGAAAAAAAAGAAGAAAAAAAAAAAAGAAAAAGAATCCGTGCAAAAACAATAGTCTGTGTGTTTCACACAGACTAATTATGAGTATGAAGTAAATCAAGCTGAATACTGATTATACAAAATAACAGTGTCAGTTCAGAAATGCTCATGTATGTTACAGTCAAAAAAATCCACCAAAGATATGGAAGTCATCAGACTGTCTTGTTTCATTTAACTTTCTGCTTTGAAGATTGGCATTTGAGTGTACATGTATGTCAGAGCTCCAGATAAAATTTATTATAAAGGGTATTTATCAAAAGGATTTTTTGCAAAGCATATTTTCATCTTTTAAAATATTTTCAAAAGAAACTATAAAATTTTTAAAAGGTAAATCAGCTGTTGCTTTGTAGAAAAATTATGTGAAATCATCTGTTTCAACACAGATGCTTGTTGGCACAAGCTGAAAATTTGAAAAACTAGATACTTGATAAAAGTTGTTCGTCTCTTCTTTTGTGCCCCTATAATATAATTAAGATATCAAAAAGAATGTACATTTTTTAAAGGTTCAATAAGCCACTAATTTGAACAAATTTGAAAAACTATTGACTCAGATTTTGCCATATGTGAATGAGCATGTTAAAAATCACTATGTGCAAAGTGTTAGGTTTCAGAACCAACCAGAGATTATTTAAACCTGTGATTAAAAAACTTTTATGCAGACATATTTTTGGAAGATTCGACATTGCGAAGATATAAATAAATTTTCCCAAAATGTTTGGATGTAAATAGAAAATTGCATGTTAAAATTATTGATACACAGAAATAATTGAATACCTAAGCTCCATTCCAAATATTTGCCATCACGAACAACAACTGTGCATTATTTTAGCACTAACTCTGCTTTGTTAGATTAGAAACTTAATATAATTTCAAATGAAGTGAATTATGTTTCCAATAAAACCTACAGAATGAGTATCGACAATGGCAAACCGAGTTTTCATGGATGCATGTGCTTTAAATAGAAACAAGTGTATACAAACTTCACATTTGTCTTTCTGTGACATCTATTTTCAATGAATATGGAAAATTTTTGTGACTGATCAGTTGACAAGATCAGGATAAAAACTAGACTTGATGATTTTGGAGAATCATAGGCTTTTCCAGATGAGATTCCATGATTTTTCATGCCTTTAAAGTGTCTGAAGAATTGTTTTAACTGTATCACTAAAGTCCCTTTATTGATGTCTGGAGAAATTTATCTAAAATTTTTATGCTTGGCAGTTGTGGAGAGTTAATGAATGCTTGCCAGAATAATTCTTCACAGGAGTGTATTTCTTCTTGAAAATCTGTAAGAACCACTTGAAGAAATCCACAGAAAATGTGAATTTTAAGTTCTTAAGGGATGTCTCCTTTAATCTCTCAAGAGTCAAAACAGGGTTAAGGCTTATTTTTTTAGCTCACCTTGACAAAGTCAAGCTGAGCTAATCCCATCGCTCGTCGTCCATCATATGTTGTCTGTTGTCCGTTAACACCATGTTTTCGTCTTCTCCAAAACCACTCGGCCAATTCAAGTGGAAGTTTGTGTGAGTGATGGTCCCAAATGAGCATTGCATTTAGCTGAACTTTGACGTAAGTCCAATTTGTTAGCTCAACTTTGACGTTAGTCAAATTTGAGGTTATGCCATGGCCTGTCATCCGTCGTCCGCCTGTCCGTCTGGTCCTCTCTCCATCTGTCTGTCAACAATTCAATACGGCTCGGGCTAGAGACCGTATTTATGAACCGATCTTTACGAAACTTCTTGAGTACCTTTGTTATCACAGGGGGACAAGAACGAATGTTTTTGGATGCGGTCGGAAATTCAAGATGGCCACCAGCAGCCATTATGTACTTTAGTTAGTGCAGTCAATTTTTTGTACAGAACTTCTGTATGAAAGTTCTGATTCGAATAAATTTTTGTGTGAATGTTAAGTAACATGGAATACATCACATATAATGCAGGTTTTTAGTTTAACTTGACATAGTCAAGCTAAGCTATTGCCATCACGCGTTTGGAAATCTGTTAGTCTGTGAGTCTGTTCACATTTTTCTTTAGCACGGGCTTCACCCCGCAGTTCTTGTCTGATCGTCACGAAATTTCATATGCAGGTTTGGGGTCATGTCGAGATGAGAACGTCCCCTTTTGGTCGCGATCGGTCAACCGGTATGGTTGCCCGAGCCCAAAACCTGAAAACCTTTAGCACAGTCTACAGGTCGTATTTATGAAGGGATTTCATTTTAACTTTGTAGGATGCCTCTGTATAATGCCTAGATGAGAACGTCCCCTTTTGGGCATGCTCTGTCAACGGTGATGGCTGCCCAAGCCCAACCCCAAAAACTTTTAGCACAATCTGCAGATCATGTTTAATATGGAACGATTTCATTGTGACTTGGTAGGATGACTCCTTATGATGTCTAATTGAGAATTTCCCCGTTTGGGCGTGATCTGTCAACCGTGACTGCCTGAGCCCAAAACCCGAAAACCTTTAGCATAGTCTACAGGTCATATTTATTGAGGAATTTCATTGTAACTTGGTGGGTTGACGTCATATAATGTCTAGATGAGAAAGTTCCATTTTGGTCCTGATTGGGCAACTGTGATGGCTACATGGGCCCGAAGCCCGAAAACCTTTAGCACAGTCTACAGGTCATATTTATGAAGGGATTTCATTGTAACTTGGTAGGATGACTCCAAATAATGTCTAGATGAGAACGTCCCGTTTTGATCGCGATCATTCAGCCTTGATGGGTGCCCGAGCCCCAAAACCTTTAGCATAGGCAAAAGATCATATTTATGGAAGGATTTCATTGTAATCTGTTAGGTTGACTCCATATAATGCCTAGATGATGACATCCCCTTTTGGTCGTGATTGATCAACTGTTATGGCTACAGGTGCCCGAAGCCTGAAAACCTTGAGCACAGTCTATAGGTCATATTTATAAAGGGATTTCATTGTAACTTCGTAGGATCACTCCAGATGATGCCCAGATGAGAATGTCCCCTTTGGTTGCGATCATTCAACCATGATGGCTGCCCGAGCCCGAAGCCCGAATACCTTTAGCACAGTCTACAGGTCAAATTTATGAATTGTAACTTGGTAGGTTTGACTTCATATAATGTCTAGATGAGAACGTCCCCTTTTGGACACGATTGGGCAACTGTGACACCTAAAAACTTTTAGCACAGTCTGCAGGTCATATTTAATATGGAGGAATTTCATTGTAACTTGGTAGGATGACTCTGTATGATGTCTAGATGAGAACTTCCCCATTTGGTCGCGATCTGTCAACTGTGACAACTGCACGAGCCCAAAAACCTTTAGCACAGTCTACAGGTCATATTTATGGAGGGATTTCATTGTAACTTGGTAGGTTGACTTCATATAATGTCAAGATGAGAATGTCCCCTTTTGGACGCGATTGGGTAACCGTGATGGCTACGGGGTCCCAAAGCCCAAAAACCTTTAGCACACTCTACAGGTCATAATTATGAAGGGATTTCATTGTAGCTTGGTAGGATGACTCCAAATAATGTCTATATGAGAACGTCCCTTTTGATTGCGATCGTTCAGCCTAGATGGCTGCCCGAGCCCAAAAACCTTTAGCATAGTCTATAGGTCATATTTATGGAAGGATTTCATTGTAACTTGTTAGGTTGACTGCATATAATGCCTAGATGATGACATCCCCTTTTGGTCGTGTTTGGTCAACTGTGATGGCTACAGGTGCCTGAAGCCCGAAAATCTTGAGCACAGTCTACAGGTCATATTTATGAAGGGATTTCATTGTAACTTCGTAGGATCACTCCAAATGATGCCCAGATGAGAATGTCCCCTTTTGGTTGCGATCATTTAGTCATTATGGCTGCCCGAGCCCGAAGCCCGAATACCTTTAGCACAGCCTACAGGTCATATTTATGAAGGGATTTCATTGTAACTTGGTAGGTTTGACTTTATATAATGTCTAGATGAGAATGTCCCCTTTTGGACACGATTGGGCAACTGTGACAGCTACAGGGGTCCGAAGCCCGAAAACCTTTAGAACTGTCTACAGGTCATAATTATGAAGGGATTTCATTGTAGCTTGGTAGGATGACTCCAAATAATGTCTAGATGGGAACGTCTCCTTTTGGTGGCGATCATTCAGCCTTGATGGCTGCCCGAGCCCAAAAACCTTTAGCATAGTGTATAGGTCGTATTTATGGAAGGATTTCATTGTCACTTGTTAGGTTGACTCCATATAGTGCCTAGATGATGACATCCCCTTTTGGTCGTGATTGGTCAATTGTGATGGCTACAGGTGCCTGAAGCCCGAAAATCTTTAGCATAGTCTACAGGTCATATTTATGAAGGGATTTCATTGTAACTTCGAAGGATCACTCCAGATGATGCCCAGATGAGAATGTCCCCTTTTGGTAGCGATCATTCAACCATGATGGCTGCCCAAGCCCAAAGCCTGAAAACCTTCAACACAGTCTTCAGTTCATATTTATGAAGGGAGATCATTGTAACTTGGTAGGTTGACTTCATATAATGTCTAGATGAGAACAGCCCCTTTTGGACACCATTAGGCAACTGTGACGGCTACAGGGCCTGAAGCCCGAAAACCTTTAGAACAATCTACAGGTGATATTTATGATGGGATTTCATGGTACCTTGGTAGGATGACTCCAAATAATATCTAGGTGAGCATGTCCCCTTTTGGTCGCGATCATTCAGCCTTGATGGCTGCCCGAGCCCAAAACCCCAAAACCTTGAGCACAGTCTACAGGTCATATTTATGAAGGGATTTCATTGTAACGTCGTAGGATCACTCCAGATGATGCTCAGATGAGAATGTCCCCTTTTGGTTGTGATCATTCAACCATGATGGCTGCCCAAGCCCAAAGCCCAAAAACCTTTAGCACAGTCTA
This sequence comes from Pictodentalium vernedei, assembly GCA_031216915.1. Classification (NCBI taxonomy): domain Eukaryota; kingdom Metazoa; phylum Mollusca; class Scaphopoda; order Dentaliida; family Dentaliidae; genus Pictodentalium; species Pictodentalium vernedei. Next base: position 168,681,962 of record CM062293.1, read on the forward strand.
CAGGTCATATTTATGAAGGGATTTCATTGTAACTTAGTAGGTTGACTTCATATAATGTCTAGATGAGAACGTCCCCTTTGGACGCAATTGGGAAACTGACAGCTCCATGAGTCCGAAGCCCGAAAACCTTTAGCACAGTCTACAGGCTATATTTATGAAGGGATTTCAATGTAACTTGATAGGATGACTCGTTTTGGAATAATTTCACTGTGACTTGGTAACTTTCGTTGATATACGTTAACTGTGAGGTCATATTAACCCACCCCTCAACTCCTTAGTACAGTGTACACCTCATATTATTTTTTATCAAAAACATAGCATACAGGGAACAGAAATGAACATATTCCCAATTATCACAATTCTTGTCTCATTTCATAATCCTTTCATAAACATTGAACATTATCCTTTTCATCAAACACAACACACAAGTTAAGCTACAGTGTCACTGACGCTTTCATTTAGGGTGTGTTGGGTAACCCTAAACACAGGGGTTTTTTTGGAAGGGGGGGGGGGGCTAATTTTGCAACAGACTCAAGGCAAAAATCATTTTTCTCGAACTTGAAACTTGAGAGATAATTTATGCAAGTACATTGTGCCGGTACAGGAATATTACATAGGTGCGTTGCCCTGGAAAGGGAGTCCCTGTGCCACTGACTGGCTCCAAATACAGCTTCTTACATTAGCCCAAGAACATTAGGTTTCACTAGGGAAAAAAATTGGAGCAAGCTGATTTTTTCAGGGAATGTCGAGTACATGTCACTGAACGATTAGACAAAAGTCCCCTAAAATCCCAGTTGAGCTTTTTTTTCTACAGCCTTTTTTCGAAAATGCGTTTGAAAAAAATCAAAAAAAATCGCACGAACTTTGTAACCTCGAATTGATCCAACTGTATTTTTTGTTTACGCGTATTTCGAGCTACATAATGTCTAATATACATTTACCTAGAGGAAAATGTGCATTCTGTGACAATTTCTGCGAAAAATTATTGAAAATTCACAAAAAAGTATCGGATTTACGCAAAAAATGACGATTTTCCTAACGGATTTGCCCAAAGGGTCGTAGTACAGAACGGGATGTTAGTTGGACAGACGATAAAAAATCCACCACCATTTGAAGACTTTTATCATTGCTTACAAAATAGACATTATGGAAGACCCCCTCTGCTTCTGGCCGAGTTCCCCTTTTGGCATAAAATTCGTCAGCATGAGAACTCAACTATTTTCGGGCTTGGGACCGAACAGACACGTCTGTGTCTGGCAGCATTAGATCAATAAATAATATTTACAGAATGTACAAAAATCAATAAATAATATTTACAGAATGTACAAATCAATCAACATGGATTAAGTTACATTGACTATTATCAACGCTATATACAGAAATGACATGACCTATATACATATTATTCATCGAACTCAGAAATTTCCGACAGGACAGTGTTTCTGTGGTTGTTACAAGAATCCGAACTGCAATTACACAAACCTGAGCAAGAGAGTCCTGCCTTCTTACACCCACACCTTTTTGTACAAGCACTCTTGCAACCACAACTGATCAGATTCAGTAGGTTATCGGGGGCACATGGCTTTGTGGCTGCAGTCGGTACAAGAAGTCCATTGTCTAGCGACCACCCCCAATCCGTCGGAGGAAGCGAAGTGCCCAGCCATTGTTGGACCTGGAGATAACATCTGTAGACATGTTGTTGTGCAGCATCGTGCTTGGTGGGAGTGAGGCTAGGTCGATGGGTTTATTCAGTTTAGATTTTGCTACATAACGCTTGTAAGTGACATATCTATATTGGTCGAGAGAGGAAACAGTTTTACTCCCGTATAAGATCAGGAGAAGTTGTTCCCCGGCAGCGGCTACTGCACTTGGTGTACTGTCATCCGCCAAAATTGTGTTGACATACTGTTGTGAGTCGCTAGTAACATCGGAGACAATTGTACTGAATACTTTCTTCTTACCAACTCAAAAGAGTGCAGAAGTAGTGTCACAACCACTTATAGAATGTGCTACAAGGAGGTTGCTTCTATGGTCACCCATTTTGGTTGCTATTTCACTAACTGAAACTAGTAAGTTTGGGGTAATGGAATACATCATGTGAATATTACATCCCGGTTGAACTCGAGAGGTAAGAATGACTAACAAGTCTGTGTCTGTTCCCACAACGACAACATTGTTGTCATCTTGAGCGATGTCAAGTGCAGTTTCGGCTATCTGTACATCAGCATCAGCCTCGGCCTGCTTGGACTGAATATTGATAGCAGATAGCTCCTGCATTAGAAGATCGATCAGTTGGGTTTTGTTCTTGGCATTTGCAAGGAAATCGGATTGGGGTGTGGTGGCTGGTAACTTGGGTGAGATATTGATATCAATGGAATACCTGTCTTTAGATCTACGGGCTTGTTCCATGCCCTTTGTCGACATTGTACAAGCATAACCATCAAAAACAACCACGACGTTCATCCCAAAATGTCTCACTAGATAATTGGAATATGATGTACATATGTCCTTATATGACGACTGTTTAGGCCATACAACTGCCCTCAATAAAAATCCACCATCTACAACAAACAGAGAATGTTCTGGGATTTTAGTTTGCTCGGAACCGTATGTTTTGAGGATCTTAACGAGCGTGCTTTTCTGTGTCTTCCTCATTCCAGCAGAATCAAACAATGCTGGTGGTTTCGGGGCGAGTTCATATTTGAGATACTCTTCCATCTCTGCTTGTGACTGAATAACACATGTGATGCGGTTGAACAGAATTGTAGGGTCAATCACTACCTTACTTCCACGGAATTTGATGCTATTTGCCATCGATGCGAAAGACTTCACAGTGTCAACACGTCGTAGTTTGATGCTGTTGAACGTTTTGCTTACAACATTCGATACGCAACATTCACCAATTTTGCGAACTTGGTCACAGTTCACAGTTTCGTCGGCCACAAGCCCGGTCGCTATAGAGACTAATTGTAGTGGATCTCTATTCTGAAAGGGGGAATGCACTCTGAGCCAGTTCAATAATTTGGTGATATTGGCATCAGTCAATTGTGAACTTTGACGGAGATCCCGATGTTGTTCGCCATGACCAGTGTGAACATGAACAAAATTTTCGGGAGCATTACATATCGGAAGGTAAAGAGGTAGTCCATGTACCCATTTCGCAACAGTGCTATCGGTTATTCCCCTGCCATGTGTGAGACCACCAGGGAGCTTGAACATTCTCATTAAACAGTGCTCTATGGTCTGATCAGAATATATCCCGTCCCAGAATTTATCTGAGCGCCTTATGGTAAAGTAACCTTTCTCAGTGAACAACTTCAAATCATCCTGTTGCATTATTTCTGTTAGCTCATTCATCTGCTGCAAATAGAGATGAGAACTTTTTGCGTATGCAAAATGACCACCTGCGTGAAATACTGGAATCATATTGCGAACACAATATGTGTGGAGTTCCCAGTCGCCTGTGCGCTCTGCTCTCAAGAACAACTGGAGAAGACCTATTTGCTCGTAGTATTGTACCCAAAGCTTTCCTGTGCGTCCTACGGATGCATTCTGGAGCAGTTCGTGTAATTTTGACAGTAGATGGTTGACACTTTCTTGATTGACAGCGTCAGCTGTTGTTCAGTCACCTCTGGCAAGTCCACAGAATATTTCATTGACTTCTGTGCAGTCTATTATGAGTACACATCAAGGGCGTGCACACATTACATGCCAATGCATCTTGAGTGTAGGCGAACACCACATTATGTGATTTAATCGAACATGGAAATTGAAACAATGATGCTATAATACGGTATTTGAATGAGAAAAGTCGATGCCGTTTGAATTTGAGTTTAGGGGGTATGGTTAATATTTCACACGTTTCACCAGTTCATTATGGAATAAATGACTATTGTTATATATCATTATAAAGCCACTGCTTTTCTGCAATTTTTGATATATAATTTAACTCCCAAAGTAGTCGTAGATTTGATTTAATGGACGTTGTGTACCATTGTGTGTATGAAAACAATAAATTTTTTTTCGGAATTTTGTACATTTTCGTGAATATTTCACCATTGAGTGTGAGGATTGGTACAAAGTTGGCATTTTCTGTTGGGGATATGTATTCTCAATATAATTCAGCACGTTATTTATGATTCTCACCCTACTAAGGCGAATAAGAATGAGAAATATGGAGCTGGGTCGAATTTTTTTTTTCATCAAAAAAACGCTATAACTAAAAAAGCTCAACTCGGATTCGCGGGGACTTTTCACACTTTATCCGCAATGTGTGTCCCGGAAACATATAAAAAAATCAGCTTTCTCCGATTTTTTTCCTTACTTTCTCATTTTTATGTCTAATGTGCCTGGACTACATGCAAATGCAATGTATTATGTTTGTACATTGAAAACCGAAACCGAAAACCTGCCTCTTTGAATGAAACCGAAACCGGAACCGACATGAAATTTGAAAACTGCCCATCTCAACACCTGACTGAAAGTCAGGTGAGCTATTGCCATCACTTGGCGCTCATCGTCTGGTCTCCATCCTCGGTTAAATTTGCGTATCCGTCATCTTCCAAATCACAGGACAAGCCCAACAACATTTGATATGAATTATCTTTGGGGGATATGATGGCCTCCTATTATAATATCAGAATTGATATGTCCTTAGTTAATAATTTACACAATTAATATTTTTCTGAAAGTATCTTTTTTATTTGGAATAAGCAGACTCAGGCTTGTGTGAGCACTTATTTGCATTGAGTGACTTTTGAATGTACTTCTCAACATGTTTACAGATACTGTTACACAGAATCTATTTTTAGCTCACTGTAGCTCTCCTATTGTTTAAGTGGGTTACACTTGTTTACATGAAATTAAGACATAATCATCTGGAAGCTTAATGAGGTGACTTAAATCAACCAATAAAAAATTAACAGATAATAGAACATTGGAGAAATTTCTTATTCTGGAACTTTCTATCTGAAGACTATATAAATAACCTCAGTCAACAAAATCAAGGCATTTCCAAAAGAGAATTTTGAAGAGAATTTATTCTTCTTGTAAAAGGTAATTTACTTTTGCAAAAAGCTCAGATCCTACTGGATTATTTTAAAACTACCTGTGGAGCCAGTACTTATTGGATATAAATTCCATTTGAATTTTCCTGAGTGCTTTATTGGAATTTATTGGAGACGGCTAAATTTTTGAGTTTTGAGTGAACATTTCATTACAGTTTATTGGATACTGTTTCAGCAGACACATTCTTGGACATTATAATAGCAGCTGGAAAGTTTCTTCATCACTGGATTACTGGATTCTACTGAAACTTTATTTTAGACCAATTGATTTGATAAGTATTTGTTTTTATTTTCTGTGAACCAAACAGTGTAAAAGATTTTTGTATCATTTTCTTTTCATATTATTTTTTCTTTATTACATTTCAGAATAGTTAAATTCGAGTTATTGTCGCTGATTCTCAAATTTCTTTTTGTTAGGCCACACAAAGTAGATTTTCTGTTTCTCAGGCCATTATTTGTAAAATTGCATGCGGGAGAGCGATTTTTTATTTTATTTTTTTTTTCTGTAATTATTTCTTGGCCATCAAAGTTCATGTTCTTGGTTTGTGTTTTAGGCCTCATATTCTACGGAACGGCATGCCGGCATGGATGATGGTGTATTTCGTCCCTTGAGAGCAAGAAGACTTTGCAATGCTAAAGCATTGCAAAGCCTTCTTGCACTCAAGGTACAAATTTATCAATATTTTCAACTTGGGCAAAATATCAGACATAAACCATTTAATTTTTATTTTTTTAAGTTTACATTGGTCATAAAAAGAAAGCATGTGGCAGCCAAAAGGACCATGCGGGAGAGCCTGAGAAACAGATTTTTTATTTTTTTTAGGCCTTACCATTATTTTTATTTTCACACCATAACAGAAATTGAGGGCTCGTTGCTGAGATTGAATAAAAGATGGCGAGAAAACTTTATTTGCATATTGCAATTGTCATTTTAGTTCAATATCCAAACATTTAAATTTACTTTAAAAATCAGTATTACTTCTACTGGTACTATAATTTGAGAATCAGCAAACTTTTCATCGTGATTTTTATTGTGACAGAATTTATTTCTGAATTTGAAAGCTCTCCTGATTTGGCTCTTTTAGACACTCTTATGAAGAAAGATTTATTCCAACTTGCTCAGTATCTTAAATTACCTGAAACTCCCAGTCTAAACGAATATGAACTAAAACAGCTCATTGTTCTTGTAAAAGAGAATTTACTTTTGAGAAAAGTACCTGTGGAGCCAATATTTATTGGATATTAATTCCTTTTGAATTTTGCTGAGTGCTATTTTGAAATTTATTGGAGACTGCTGAATTTTTGAGTGAACATTTGTTTACAATTTGTTGAATACTGTTTCTGCAGACACATTCTTGGACATTATAATACAGTGGAACCCTGTTAATTGAATAACCACTTTGTTAATGAAAATTATTCAGTTAATAGGAGTATTCATTTAACAGGGATTGTGTCACTTTCCTGTCTTCTAGAAATAAACCTAGCATTTATTCTATTATATCTTGTTTGACAGAGCTATATGAGCTCTGTCAAACAAGATATAATAGATTAAATGCCCATATTAGATTTACTGAGGGCAAATAGGTCTATAAACAAAGCAAAACTTGGGCGAGTCAGGGTAATTTCTCGACAGGTTACAGGATTTTTTATTCAATTAACAGGAGTTTACTCTATAATCCATATTCAATTAACAGGTAAAATTTGTACTGAAGGTATGGGAAATGGTTTTGTGTTTGGAAGTTATATTCAATTAATAGGGATATACAATTAAGAGATATCCGAATAAGTGGGCTCCACTTTACCAGCAGTTTCCTCATCGCTGTATTACTGGATTCTGTTGAAATTTATTTTGGACTAATTGATAAGTATTTCTGTTTTTATTTTCTGTAAAACAAATGGTGTAAAATATTTTTGTATAATTTTCTTTTCATATTATTTTTTTTAATTAAATTTCAGAATAGTTAAATTCGAGTTATTGTTGCTGATTCTCAGATTTCTTTCTTTTACCATTATTGTTATTTCTAAGAGAGCCCAAATTCCACCTTGGTGCACTATGAGGAATATTCTTCAAAGATTTTCTTCAGACTCACCTTATGATGTACCATTTGTCTCTAGTTAAGTGTTGTTAGCTGAAGAAGGCAGATGACATTTGACTAGAAACAATTGCTCAGGTTATACAACCTTTAATGCTCACAGGAGCAGAATTTATGAAATTTTGCAAAAATCAAAGTGATATAATTCCCATTGAATTCTATTGTTCAGAAAAAATTTTTCAAGAATCATTACAAGAATCAGATTCTCTGATTCTCATGAAAAAAATGAGATTCTCTGATTCTCACGACATTCTTTCCCTTACACACTATTATTCAAAACATCAGTGGCAGAGCACTTGCTCCTAGAACACTGGAGAAGAGGGGATTCAACTTCAAGAAATTCCCAATTCAGTCCTTAACTTTGCTAGTTTTCCCAATGGATGCTTAGGTTTTCCCGATGGAAAGGGCCTTGGACCCTTCTCAAAAAGGATAGATAAAACCTTGCAGTCATAAAACTTTGGAACATAGCACACAAAAAATATTTGCAGAGTTATATTGGCACACCACAGGATATATCAAATCATGTTGTAAAATATTTTTTTTTTTACTTCTTGGCTTCTGTTGAATACTTGAAATTACAGGAAGAGATAAATCTTTTGGAAACACTCAACAGTAGTATTTTTGTGGCCTTGATAGCTTATCAATTTTTTTTCTTCAAAATTTAAGTGACTTTTACTGTATTTGTTTCCCCCCCCCAAATTATTTACAATGTTTTATTGCTAAAAAATCAATATTTTTTAATTTCAACATGTATACTTGTCCTATCAGGTACTCTGCACCACAATGTATGTAAGATCTGAATTGCTGATTAGTGACTGGCAATTTTATATCTGTTGTGTACAAGATATAGCTGTCTCATTTAGCAGGGATCTCACAATATTTATTTATCCCTTTGCAAGTTTGCATGGTGTGATGGAAATCTCAATTAGCATATTTTTACCATAATGCAACTAGGAATTTAACCAATTTAATCTTGTTATGCCCCCGACAGATCTGGTTGGAGGGGGTATCTAGTAGAGAGCTGTGTCCGTTCATTTGTACGTTCATAAATTTATATGTTACATACGTTCATAACACAAATGTTTCCGTCCAACATATACTATTAAAAAAAAGTAGGGAATATTTGATAAAAGTGAGATATATGAAGAAAGATATTTAAATTTTCATCAAAAAGACAGTTGAGGCATTGCACTGTGACATCTGGTGAATGATTTCAGTGATAGTTGGGTGTCTGATAAGCACACCTTCTACGCACTGAGCTGTAGAAGACATGGACGGTCAGTCAGAGAATTTACCACATTTAGTCCAAGACCTCAGTACCTTGTAAATCCTCCTCGGTTCACGAGACAATCATGGATCCGACGTGGCATACTCCCCAGCAAACGTCCAATATCAGCTTGACTGATGTTATGCCATTCTTCCTGCAGTGCAGCGCCAAGTTCCTGGACATTGGTAGGGGGCTGTTGACATTGTTGTACACACCTTCCAAGCATATTCCAAACGTGCTCGATTGGTGAAAGGTCTGGACTTAGTGCTAGCCAAGGCAGTGTAGTGATGTTCTGCTATAGGAACTCTGTAATGACATGGGTCATGTGTGCTTTTGCAATGTCATCATGGAAAATTAATCGATGGCTGTGACGTCACGCAAGCGTCACCACAAGAGCTGCTAACATGTTGTCACTGTTGCACTGTCCTCTGACACGCCCTTTGATGATATGTAATGCTGTTCTGCTTGTCATGGTTATACCTCCCCACACCATAACCGATTCACCACCAAAACGATTGTGCTGCCTAACTGTTTCATCATGGTATCGTTTGTTCCACCGCCGCTACACCCTGTTTCGCCTGTCGTGGAAGTCGATAGTGAACCTTTATTCATCGGAAAACATGACGTTGCTCCACCGACAATTGTCCTCGCACTGTCATGCTCCACACCAATTACGCCTTGCTGTGATGTGGCGTTCAGTCAAATGTGAAATTATTTGGGGTCGTCAAGCATACACATTCCAGCTGTGTAGGCGATTTCGGACAGTCTGACCACTGACTCACACATCTGTCGCTCAGTGCAGCTGCTGTCCAATTTCTGAGGCACTTGGATAGCGGTTACGAACCAGGATGAAACGATCCTGGTTAGCAGTTGTCACCCTTGGACTACCTGACCGACGTCTGTCGTCAATATTGCCTGTCTGATGGTAGTGTGACCACAACCTGCTAATCACCGATTGAGTTACGTTGAGAATTTGAGCCACTGCAGTCTGTCTGTTGCCAGTTTCGAACATGCCAACAGCCCATAAATGTTCGTCACATGTCAGTCTTCGCATTCCTCAAAAGTTATGTTTCGACCAGGAACTATGATGAACGAGTTTATCCCAAGGAAAGAACGATGAGACCTCCGAAAAAGTCTGTACTGAACAAATGAAAATTTCAAAATGTACCCTACAGATATTAACACAGCACTCACGCGTAAAACCTGCACAAATTTTTCGTGGGCTGGTGACATTCATGATCCACACTAAACCTGGTAACATATTGATGTGTCCAATCACACGTATCCAATACCATTTTCCGAAAATATCAACATCAGTTTGGATATCCCCTACTTTTTTTTAATAGTATATTTGCAGCTCTTGCACTGTCATTATTTAGCGGATTCAAATAAATTTTGCTATGCTTGCATATCCTACAGCAGAATTAATATTTTCCCATTAATAATTATATAGTTATTTGCCCCTGTTTAACTTAGGGGTTTATTATTGAAAAATGTGTCCATCTAACATATTTGCTGCTGTAGCACTGACATTATTTGTTGGATTCAAATAACTTTTTCCATGAGTTATCAATATGAGAGAATGGATTCTACAATACAATTAATATCTTTGCATAAAGATTTACAGAGTTATTTGTCCTTGTTAACTAAGGGGATGATTGAAAAATGTGGTTTACAACATATTTGCTGCTCTAGCTCTGTCATCATATGTTGCATTTAAATAATTTTTGTCATGCTTGTACCTCAACATGGGGTAACAGTCCCTACCTCAGAATTAATATCTTCGTATAAATATTTACAGAGTTATTCTCCCTTATTAATGTAGGGGAGGATTGAAATATGTCTTCACCCTCATTTCCGGGCAATTACTTTTGTTCTGTTGGTCTCACGATGCTGATACTTCACACATAGATTGCCCATAATGGAACAATGTTTTGCATTGATTTTGGGATCTGTAGGTCAGTGGTCATGGTCACTGTTGCTATAAATAGATTTTTACTTTCTGTGCAATAACTTTAGTTTCATTTTGCATACATATGAGGTATCGATGGTTGGGATTGCATTTGGGGTCAGTAGGTCAAATGTCAAAGTCACTGTTACTTTTAATAGATTTTTGTTTTCCATGCAATAACTTTAGTTTACGTACAATGCTATAAGTTCACACACAGATTACCTATGATTTATCAATCTTTGGGATAATGTTTTGTTGTGCTTGTTGTATATAATAGTGTCACAGGATTAAGAGATTAGCATGATATTTGCTCAACAGTAGAACTACAGTGTTTATTATGTCCCCAAGAACCTCTCAGGAGCATTATGTTTTCACCATGTCCATCCGTCTGTCCGTCCGTTCATCCATCTGTCCTTCCCTCCCTAGACCGGCATCCGTCTGTTAACTTTTGGTCTCAAATAACTAAAGAACCGCTTATTTGATCAAATCATAATTTCAGGGGTTACTTGTGGATGACCAGACAATGTTTTCTTTCCATTTTGGTCCAGCTAGTCAATTGAATATGGCAGCCATATGTTGTTTGGTTTGGAAATTCCTCCATTACTTTTTCGGATACCCTGTGTGAACACTACATCATCAGAATCATCTGAGGTATATTTCGTGTGGATTGTGCTGCAGTTTGCATCTTTTACCCATTTTATTCTGGTAGATGCACGATTCAAAGCTCTTTACAGTCACTCCTCCATTGATTTTTTAGAGGACCACGATTGATTCATTGCCAGGGTCCTTTATATAGAAAGGCAGCCAGGCATATTAAATTTGGTTCCGCCCAATAACTAATGAATGCTGACTCGATTCATTTTTCTTTTGTAATTATGCATATTTGGTGTCTAGAGGAAGCTTTCTTTCAATTTTTGACCAGTCAGCGGAATCAAGATGGCTACCAGTGGCCAATTCATTATGGCTTCCATGGTGGCCATTTTAAATTTGGTTTCCATTCAATAATCAATGAATACTACTCGAATCAGTTTAATTTTTATATGCCCGTTTGAAAAAAGTGACGTATTATGTTATGGCGCTGTCCATCTGTCCATCTGTCCGTCCGGGGACAGTTGTATTCCGTGCTCTACAGAGCATGATTTCAATCGGATTTAAAAAATATTTGATATACTGCACAACCAGAATAAGATCTCGCGCAAGTTCGAATTTGGGTCATGTTTGACAGTTTTCCTAGTTTTTTTATTTTGTAAAGACCTCAGATCGCTTAATATGAAAACGTGAAATGCCTCCTTTTAGTACTTAAAACATTACAGTATTGTGATGCCTACTCCTTCAACATTTTACATGCTATATTGTTCAAACTTTGCACACATGGTGATCACCAATTGCCGTTGTGCATGTGGCCAGAGCAGGTAACTCCATTATTTTATTCCAGAGTTATGCCCCTTTTAGTACTTAAAACATTACAGTATTGTGTTGCCTTCTCCTTCAACATTTTACATGCTATATTGTTCAAACTTTGCACACATGTTGATCACCAATTTCCATTGTGCATGTGACAAGAGCAGGTAACTCTGTTTTGTATTTCCAGAGTTGTACCCCCTTTTAGTACTTAAAACATTACTTTATTGTGTTGCCTACTCTTTCAACATTTTACATGCTATAGTGTTCAAACTTTGCACACATAGTGATCACCAATTGCCGTTGTGCATGTGACAAGAGCAGGTAACTCCATTTTATATTTCCAGAGTTATGCCCCCTTTTGGTACTTGAAACATTACACTTTTGTGAAAGGAGAATCTTCTATAGCAGCCTTTCAACCCTTTAGAAGTTATGAATAAAATGGATGCTACCATTTTTTTAAAATTATTTTGTTAAGACCTCAGATCGCTTAATATGAAAATGTGAAAACAGGTGAATTACCCTTTACCCCAGACAGGGCAGGGGAATGGGCAGTGATTGGAGGGAGGTGGGGGACAGACATAGTCAACAAAAATTTCAAACTTAACCACAGAGAAACTTGTGCATGTTCCAATTTTGACGGGCGTATGTTGCCCTGCTAGGCGGTGCTCTTGTTTGGTAATGCATTATTGGTGTCTAGAGGAAGCTTCCTTTCGATTTTAGTTCAGGTAACCAATTCAGTATGGCCACCATGGCCAACTCATTATGGTTTCCATGGTGGCCATCTTGAATTTGGTTTCCATTCAATAACTAATGAATACTGACTCGAATCAGTTTCATTTTTTAGTTATGCATTGTTGGTGCCTAGTGGAAGTTTCCTTTCAATGTTGGACCAGTTTTTGGATGAGCGAGCCAATTCAATACGACCACCATGGCGGCATAATGAATATGGTTTCCAACCAATAACCCATGATTGCTGACTCAAATCATTTTTTTGTCTCCTGCTTTTTGAAAAAAACGGGAGATATTAAATTCGTGGTTTCCTTCCGTCCTTCCATCCTTCTGTGCTTCTTTTTTTTTCATTTCCAGGCTCGTAACTTTCCTTACAGTGGCCGGATTTCAATGAAATTTGGGAAGTAGATCACTTTCATCAATTGTGGGTCCAAGTTCGAATATGGACATTTCCTGCACATATTTAATTAGGTTGCTGAAATTTGATTGGCTGACGGTTTCCAAACTCTAACTTTCCTTAAAATCAACCGATTTCGATGAAATTTCATATATGGATTACTTTTATCAATACCTAGGTCAAGTTCGAATGTGGGAAATTTTGTACCGAAAATCCGTCTGTCTGCCCCGTGCGTCAATGCACCTCGGACTAAAAGCCGTATTTATGAACCGATCTTCACGAAACTTCTTGGGTATCTTTGTTATCATTGTGAGACCAGAATATGTGTTTTGGGGTTTGGTCTAAAATTCAAGATGGCCACCAGTGGTCATTTTGTTCCGAAATTGGGTGTAATCAGTTTTTGTACAGAACTTCTGTATGAAAGTTCGGATTTGAATAAATTTCTGTATGAATGTTTAGTAACATGCAATACATCACATATAATACGGGTTTTGTTCTCGTGCTAAAATTATGCAAATTAGGGAAACTTTGATTTATTCAGTGCTACTGCTAATACACAGTAAGTGCACACCTTCCGTGTTTTTCGTTTCCAGACTCTAACTTTCCTTACAGTGAGTCGATTTCGATGAAATTTGGGTAGTAGATCACTTTCATCAATTGTGGGTCCAAGTTCGAACATGGGCATTTTCTGCGCATATTTAATTAGGTTGCTTAAATTTGATTGGCTGATGGTTTCCAGACTCTAACTTTCCTTAGAGTCAACCAATTTCAATGAAATTTCATATATGGATTACTTTTCACATCAGTTTAATGTAATATGTCTTATCATACAGTCTTAATTTTTAGTGATTCTCACAGTTTTACTCCACATCACTTTACTTCTTCTAAATAACTTCCACTTGCAACTCGACTATATTCCACTGGATGCATTAATTCCCCTTGAAACTGCTGCCCAGCGGGAGACATGAATTCACTGAATTTGCTTGTTATTTTTTAATTATACATTGTTGCTGTCTATAGGAAGCTTCCTTTCAATGTTGGACCAGTTAGCTAAACCAAGATGGCCACCAGTGGCGAATTCATTATGGCTTCCATCTTAAATTTGACTTCCATTCAATTACTAATGAATACTGACTCGATTCAGTTAAATTTTTAGCTTAACTTGACAAAGTCAAGATAAGCTATTGCCATCACGCATGTGGAAGTCTGTTAGTCTGTGAGTTTGTTCACATTTTCCTTTAGCACAGGCTACACCCCGTAGTTCTTGTCTGATTGTCAGGTTTGCGGTCATGTCTAGATGAGAACATCCCCTTTTGGTCGTGATTGGTCAACCGGAATGGCTGCCCGAGCCCAAAACCCGAAAACCATTAGCACAGTCTACAGGTCGTATTTATAAAGGGATTTCATTGTAACATGGTAGGATGCATCTGTATAATGCCTAGATGAGAACGTCCCCTTTTGGTCATGATCTGTAAACCGTGATGGCTGCCCAAGCCCGAAACCCAAATACTTTTAGCACAGTCTGCAGGTCATATTCAATATGGAGGGATTTCATTGTAACTTGATAGGATGACTCCGTATGTCTAGATGAGAACTTCCCCATTTGGTCGCGATCTGTCAACCGTGACGACTGCCTGAGCCCAAAACCCCAAAAACCTTTAGCACAGTCTACAGGTCATATTTATGGAGGGATTTCATTGTAACTTGGTAGGTTGACTTCATATAATGTCTAGATGGGAACGTCCCCTTTTGGATGTGATTGGGCAGCTGTGACGGCTACAGAGGCCCGAAGCCTGAAAACCTTTAGCACTGTCTACAGGTCATATTTATGAAGGGATTTCATTGTAACTTGATAGGATGACTCCAAATAATGTCTTGATGAGATCTTTTGATCGCGACCATTCAGCCTTAATGGCTGCCCGAGCCCAATAACCTTTAGCATTGTCTATAGGTTGTATTTTTGGAAGGATTTCATTGTAACTTGTTAGGTTGACTCCATATAATGCCTAGATGATGACATCCCCTTTTGGTCATGATTGGTCAACTGTGACAGCTACGGGGGCCCGAAGCCCGAAAAAGTTGATCACAGTCTACTGGTCATATTTATGAAGGGATTTCATTGTAACTTCGTAGGATCATTCCAGATGATGCCCCAATGAGAATGTCCCCTTTTGGTTGCGATCATTCAACCATGATGGCTGCCCGAGCCCTAAGCCCAAAAACCTTTAGCACAGCCTGCAGGCCATATTTATGAAGGGATTTCATTGTAACATGGTAGGTTGACTTCATATAATGTCTAGATGAGAACGTCCCCTTTTGGACGCAATTGGGCAACTGTGATGGCTACAGGGGCCTGAGGGGCGCGGTGGCTCAGTTGGTAGAGATGCAGGCTGCAAGCCGAGTGGTCCTCGTTTCGAATCCCACCTGCGGCAACCGCATTGTGTCCTTGGGCAAGACACTTCACCCCGATTGCCTACATGGGGGCACGATGACGCTGTGTACTGGGGCGTACTGCACGTCGATGGTGCGCATGTCTTCAACCAATCTAACCCTGCCTGTGCTGCGGTGCAGAGTTCAGAGTTACGATGTTGGAGAGCTGACAGCTGCTCGTCGTTGCTCGGTGGTTCTCTCCGGGTACTCCGGCTTCCTCCACCCGTAAAACTGTCACGGTCACGATTACCCATTGTGCATAAGTATGTGACCTTAAACACCAATAAATAAATAAATAAATAAATAAATAAATAAATAAATAAATAAATAAATACAGGGGCCTGAAGCCAGAAAACTTTTAGCATGGTCTGCAGGTCATATTTATGAAGGGATTTCATTGTAACTTGGTAGGATGACTCCAAATAATGTCTAGATGAGAAAATTCCCTTTTGGTCACGATCATTCAGCCTTGATGGCTGCCCAAGCCAAAACCCAAAAACCTTTAGCATAGTCTATAGGTTGTATTTATGGAAGGATTTCATTGTAACTTGTTAGGTTGACTCCATATAATTCCTAGATGATGACATCCTCTTTTGGTCGTGATTGGTCAACTGTGAGAGCTTCAGGGGCCCGAGCCCGAAAACCTTGAGCACAGTCTACAGGTCATCTATATGAAGGGATTTCATTGTAACTTCATAGGATCACTCCAGATTATGCCCAGATGACAATGCTCCCTTTTGGTCATGATCATTCAACCATGATGGCTTCCAGAGCCCAAAACCCCAAAAACATTAGTACAGACTACAGGTCGTATTTGTGAAGGGATTTCATTGTAACTTAGTAGAATGACTCAGTATAATGTTGAGATGAGATCTTCCCCTTTTAGTTGCAATCAGTCTATCGTCATGGCTACACAGTTCTGAAGCCCGAAAACCTTTAGCACAGTCTACAGGCCATATATATGAAGGGATTTCAATGTAACTTGATAGGATGACTCGTTTTGGAATAATTTCACTGTAACTTTCGATAACATACGTTAACTGTGAGGGCCACATACATTAACTGTGAGGTCATATTAACCCACCCTCAGCTCTTTAGTACAGTGCACACCTCATATTATTTTTATTAAAAACATAGCATACAGGGAACAGAAATGAACATATTCCCAATTATCACAATTCTTGTCGTATTTCATAATCCTTTCATAAACATTGAACATTATCCTTTTCATCAAACACAACACACAAGTTAAGCTACAGTGTCATTGATACTTTCATTTGGTTATGCATTATTGGTGTCTACAGAAAACTTCCTATCGATTTTATATCAGATGACCAATTCAATATGGCCGCCGTCTTGAATTTGGTTTCCGTCCAATAACTTATGAATGCTGATTCATATCAATTTTATTTTTTTTTGTGATGCATTGTTAGTGTATAGATGAAGTTTCCTTTTGAGTTTGGTTATGCCTCTGAGAGATTTACCTACCCTTTTATGACTCCGTTGGGGGCATATTGCCATACTTTGTATTGCTCTTGTTTGACAGAGCTCATTGACACTGCTCACAAACAAGACTGAATTGGTTAAATTTTTAAATGCACTGTCAAAAAAATTTGCAGCTTGAAATTTTGACATTTCATCATTAGTATGCGGAGTGTCAAACTATCCCTTCATCCCACCAGATGTCTGCTCAAAAGAATTTATAATTTGTTTGGGATGGGCTTGAACTGGATTTTGTTTCCTGTCTGGGTGTTGAAACTCTGCCATCTTTTTGTTTTGAGTTTGTCCAGCATTGAATCCATCCATCTTTTGATTTATCCAGTTTGTGTTTCTGTTCAATAACTTTTTGAAAGACTTAGTACTCGCAACGAAATATTGTTTTTGGTAGGCACTAATAATGAAATTATTTTCAGTTTTGAAGTTTTCTTTTTTAGATTTATCTGCCTTTTTCCAGATTTTTCTGTTACACTCCACAGTAGGGGTCGCTACACTAAAAACTGAGTGTCCCAAATTGTTGCCACTGAGGACATATTATGTATAATGTTGTGTCCATTATGTTCTTCTTGATCGATGAGCAGTACTTGAACTGTGCCTTATTTCTTTCTAAATGTAACCTCTGCTCAGTTTTGTAACCATAATAATATTAACTCTTTGAACCTGAGCAGCCTTTTGTTAGCTCCCCTGGCCTAAAAGGCCATGTGAGCTTTTCTCATCACTTGGCATCCATCGTCGTCCATCAGTCGTCGTCCGTAAACTTTTCACATTTTCATCTTCTTCTTTGTAACCGTTGAGTCGGTGTGAACCAAACTTGGCAGGAATGGTCTATGGGAGGTCCTCTACAAACGATCCTTATTTTGTTCCCGTCAGATGAAAAGCATGGCTTCCAGAGGCATTCTTTGATTCTGGTTGGTGGATTTTCAAAAATCTTCTCCTCTGAAATTGCTAGGCCAAATGCTTTGAAACTTCACATAAATGATGACTGGGACCCCCCCCCCCCCCCCCCCCCCCCCTCTACCAATGATCCTCATTTAATGTTGATTGGATCACAAACATGGCCGCAATTGCAGCTTATAGTTACTGTAGAAACCCTATGGGAAATCACATTTTCCTCTTCTTGTCTGGAAAAACCGAGGCGACATGAAAACAAACCTGGCAGGGATAGTCTATGAGAGGTCCTCTACAAACGATCCGCATTTTATTCCCGTGGGTTGAAAAACATGGCCATCAGAGGCATTCCTTGATTCTGATTGGTGGATTTTCAAAAATCTTCTCCTCTGAAACTACCAGGCCAAATGTTTTGATACTTCACATAAATGATGACTGAGACCCCCCTCTACCAACGATCCTCATGTAATGTTGATCGGGTTGCAAACATGGTCACAATTGCGGCTTATAGTTACTATAGAAACCCTATAGGAAATCGCATTTTCATCTTCTTCTCTGTAATTGCTGAGCCGGTGTGAACCAAACTTGGCAAGAATGGTCTGTGGGAGGGCCTCTACAAATGTTCCTCATTTTGTTCCCATGGGTTGAAAAACATGGCCGCCAGAGGCATTCTTTGATTCTGATTCGTGGATTTTCAAAAATCTTCTCCTCTGAAACTGCCAGGCCAAATGTTTTGATACTTCACATAAATGACGACTGGGACCCCCACTACCAACGATCCTCATTTAATGTTGATCGGGTTGTAAACATGGCCACAATTGCGGCTTAACTATAGAAACCCTATGGGAAATCACATTTTCATCTTCTTCTCTAAACTACTGAGCCAACGTGAATCAAATTTTGCAGGAATGGTCTGTGAGAGGATGGAAATATGTGGCCACCGGAGGCTATATTCTAATGCTTAACCCAATGCCTCTACTGGCTGCACGAAGATCAGTACTGTCAGCAAAATACTTGTTTTTTGAGAATCTGGTAAGGGTTGGTTCCAGTTTTCTCCACTTAGAACTGGGAAAAAATCCTCAAAATATTGTGTATACAGTACAAGTCAGAATAAGTTATAGCATAACTGCAGTAAACTAAGTAAACTACTGCTCCTGCCCTGACAAGATCAGAATCTGACATTTTCTGGAAAGCTTGCAGTGAGAGCTTTCCAAAAAATGATGTCAGCTTCTGGTCTTAACAGTGTAGGAATAGAAAAGATACGTAGGTTATAGGATTATCCTACAACTTATCTTGACTTGTACTGTTGATACATGTTACTAAAATCTGATTGATGACAGTGTCGGGGACACTTGAGGCCCCGTAAGGCTTGAGCTGACGTGGGGTTATTTAGTCCCGCTGATGAAGTTGCGGGAAAATTAGACCAACGTGGAGGGTCGGAATCCAAGTGTCGCGAACTCAGCGCAGGGAGCTGAGTTAGACCGACGTCGTGATTCCTTCTCTGCCAAATTGGCCTGAAATAGGTACGATTTCCGAAGGTGTGATTCCTAATCACTTCAGGCTGCGTAATGGAAAGAATGATTTAAAGTAACAACGGTTCTTTTATTTACACACAAAAATAAAGCCGTTTCAATATTTCAACAATCAACAATTCGATTCTTTTCACAGAAATTTGGTTGCTACGGTTAAATAATTCTAAACAATCATATAGTCATTCTATAGCCCTGTATAGGCACTATAGACTACACACTGGAAATGTTACTACCGTGAGCTCGCCATAAGAGCTTCACAAATCTGAAATGTTATTACTGTGAGCTCACCATAAGAGCTTCACCCGCTTAGGCTCGAATATCAACGTCTGCGCGTAACTGTACCTCTGGCTGTCGGAGGGTTCCGACCAGCAATGTTCGTCATCTATAAAGCCACCGTACTTCTGATTTGGGTCAGATATTGTCTACTCATACCTTATATGCCTTTTGAAAGTCCTCCGTGAAAGTCCTATTGAAATATTCACCGTTCCTGGTTGAATTCACAAACGCCCCTTTTTGTGCTAGGGCGAAATTGTCACTCACACCGATCTCCAGTCGGTATTACGATGCTTCGACAGCAAAACAAACTACTCAGAATGCAATCAGTCTGATGTTTCAAAGGGTTAATACGCACAATACAATTAACCTACACTTCTGACTATTGCAGGCTGATACCTGCTACTCGACAATCTAAACTTTAACGTTTCACCTGGGGCGTTCCTTCTCAACGAATTTGGCACTTGTAGCCGCCTATCAACCTTAAGCTAAATCAATCGTGGAATGCCCTCTCTGGCGATTCCAGCCATTTCAGGGTCCTGTGATCGAAGGTACCCTTATGCCAGAAAACAGAGTCCGCCTGTCCTGGACTTCACCAACGTGTGTGTGACCCCAAGTGTGTGTCTAATGCTCTGCTCGTCAAGGTATATATACCTTTTACCCTAAAGTGTCAGGTGGACGGACGCTCATCTGTCCACCTGTCAAAACGGTGGGAGATGACATATATCGAGGCAGAATCAATACAAGTCATCTCGCACGTGACTTAACGGTGATTTCACTTGTCGAGAAAACCGATTCGTTTCTGCCATTCATTGTCATGACAAACATTTCAATCTCTTAGAATCTCGTTTCTCAATTGGCTGTGACGATATCCTGCCACCAACCGATTACGTCTCGTAAGACTCGCGACTACTGTATAAATTAAATGAGATTAGACCTTATCTAACATACCGTTTCTCCCCTGGGTCCCTGTGCTGAAGCTGGATATACACCACGTGTGTTTTTTCCATGTCCAGCTTCACAGAGAAGTGAAATTCACTAGGGTTTTTCGCCTTGATGCGGAATATCTTTTGAACTTACAATATCTTTATATATGAGGCTCCTTGCCCCTATATTTAGGCTGGCTTTGCCCTGACAGACAGGTGTTTGGAAAACCAGGGAAGTTTTGTGTACATTCTCTTGCAATCATGTCAGCTTAGATGACATTAATTATTGTTTTACTTTTAAGATTTGACAAAATTGGAGTAGAATGTGTTTCCTGTAACCCTTTACCTATCCAAAGCTATTTTGAAAGAGAATACTGTCTGAAAAAATTGTAATTTTCAAAATAATTAATCTTCTTTTACTGATTTTTTTGTTGAAACAGAATTCATAAATGTGTGCATTTTCAAGAAAATCTTCTTTGGAACTACAAGGCCAAATGGTTTGAAAACATAGTGTGACTGATGACTGTAACCCCCCTCTACCAATGATCCTGATTTTTTAATCTTCATTGGTTTGTAATTATGGCTGCAATTGTGGCTTATAGTTACTATAGAAACCCTGTAGGAAATCACATTTTCATCATTTTCACTGAAGTACTGAGCCAATGTGAACCAGACTTGGCAGTCATTGTCTATGAGAAGTTCTCTACAACTGTTACTCATTTTAATCCTGTTGGGTAAAAAACGTGGCCGCCAGAAGCATTCTTTGATTCTGATTGGTCAATTTTGAAAACTCTTCTCCTCTGAAACCACAGGGCCAAATGTTTTGAAACTTTGCATGGTTGATAACTGGGACACCCTCCACCAACTTTCCTCATTTAATGTTGATCATATTGCAAACACGGCCACAATTGCGGTTCATAATTACTATAGAAAAACCCTATGGGAAATCACATTTTCATCTTCTGTCTGGAACTACTGCACTGATGTGAACCAAAACTTGGCAAGAATGGTCTATAGGAGGCCCTCTACAAACGATCCTCTTTTTGTTGCCGTTGGTTGGAAAATATGGCCACCAGAGACATTCTATGATTCTGTTTGATGGATTCAAATGTTTTGAAACTTCACATGATTGAAGACTGGGACACCTTCTACCAATGATCCTCTTGTAATGTTGATGTAAAGTTGCAAACATGGCCACAATTGCAACTCATAGTTACCATGGAAAGCCTATGGGAAATCACATTTTTATATGTACAATACGTTCAACGTGGATTGTAACAAAA
Organism: Pictodentalium vernedei; assembly: GCA_031216915.1. NCBI lineage: Eukaryota > Metazoa > Mollusca > Scaphopoda > Dentaliida > Dentaliidae > Pictodentalium > Pictodentalium vernedei. The sequence continues at coordinate 168,703,698 of CM062293.1, forward strand.
ATGCCTCTGCGATGTGTTCTCCACCATGGATTTCCAGTGGACCACAGTGTTTGATCAGTGAAAGACAGTTTTCAAAACATTGTGACCCACGGTGGTCACGAGCGTTAAGGATTAGCTTAATTGCTTTTGCATGTCAGTTTCTCTGCTGATTAATAAATACTGTCTTGTGGCGTCAACTGGCAAGACAACTGCATTTGTTACTGGTAGTAGATAATTTATTTTAAATTTGAATTGGAATTTGGAGGAGGCAGATGGCGACTATTGCTGTGGTTTGAAATTGTAAATTGGGAATAGAACAGTCAGTTCCATTTGGTTATGTACAAAGTCCTCGTCACTTTCTAAACTAAACTGTTGTGTTTGCACGGTCGATTTGATCGAGAAAATAAATAAACCAGACTTGAGAAAAACAACTAATATTCGCGAAGTTCCCAATTTCACATTTTGTTTACAGCTGTAGGCCAACACGTGAAGAACCGTGTTTCTTTTCAACCTACTCACAATTGTTTACAATTGGCTGTAACGTAAGTGCAAGCCCTACTTCGGAACTAACTCAAGCTTTTAGAGAACTTTTCCAAACAAGTTGGAAAAGTAATAGAGTGCAAAAGCACGAAAAAGATCGAAAAAAGGGTCGAGCGAGACCAGCGCTCGAAATTACAGGTACTCTCTCTGCACACCTCTTGCGTTTACCGAGCAAGTGCATTTGGGCATAGATCTACATATTACTCTGTTTGTGTGTGTGAGGGTGTGTGTGTGTGTGGGAGTGTGTGTGTGTGTAAGGGTGTGTGCAAGTGTGTGCGCAAGAGTGTGTGTGTGTGTGTTGGTGTGCATGCATGTGTTTTGGTTTTTCAGGTTTGGTTTTTTTTGTTTTTTTGTTGGTTTTTTTATGAACTACTGTAAAATGACCTGATGAAAATGTGTCTCAAAAGCCTTCATAGGCTGGATTTCATATAAATATTTTGTAAATACTTTATGTATATTATGTATGTGTATTGAAATATGACACTTAAATAATATAATAATGATCCCCGAAAGGAATGTTTTCACGTGCCGAAGGCGCGCAGGGACAGTATGGGGAACAAGTCCCTTCCGACCCTCAGTGGCTGTAGATGATCAATTCTCACATGTCTAGGCGTGTTGAAGGAGGAACAGGTTCAGGTACTCGGCAGGTGTCACCGGTTGCGTCGCAATGGTCTCTTGGCTGATGTTGGTTGAACCCTCGGGTGAGGACCAGTGTGAGAGGTTGGGTCCTCTCACAAAGGTACTACCTCTCCCCGAGGGTGCAGTCGATCTGGATTTTCAGGCAAGTATAGTCTGCCACTTCGAGGATGATTTTGAGTGATGGCCATCACTGGTAAGTATAATCTGCCTCAGGCTGTCTCTGTTTGGTTGGACTCTTTGAGAGAAAACAACAACGACCCCTTTCGTGGACCACCAGAAAGAAGACCCGAACTTCCCTGGTTCGGGGGCAGGCCTGCATTGTAATCCTATTGGGTTGGGACAAAAGATGCGCAATGCGCTTACAAAAAGGGGCAGAGGCGGGACGCAGGACCAACGCCAGGGCTTGCCTTGAGTCAGGGCTGATCAGCCCAGGCCCCGAGATCAGCCCGAGGAGCACTTGCTGGGGGCTTTTTTTCAAGCCCCGACATTTTCCACAAAAAACCACTAACAATAATGGACAAAATGGAAAATCAGCCCTGAAAAGGCCCCGACCTCAATATGTGGGGCACTTTTTTTAGGCCCCGACCATTTTACTCAAGGCGAGCCCTGCAACGCCCGCCTTCCTTAAATTGGTCGACCACTTTTGGGGATGGAGTGGAGGATGTTCAGGAACCATGGGGGTTACTGTTTCCATGACGGTTATAGTGTCCATAGTGGTTATTGGGGTGCTGGTCAAAAAGTATCTTCTTTGTACCTGCTTAAAAGAAGAAGGCAGAATTAGTTTTCTTTGGAATATGTAAAATATAAAAAGATAAAAATAGCACATTTTGTTTAATTTATGATCTAATCTTTAGCTGAGTCGGTGAAGGCAGCCCTTTCTGGTAGAAGGCCACAGTTAAGCTGTTAATCTGCCTGTTAGCTCACCTTCTTAGGCTGAGAGTGAGTTTGCAGTGGGAGGGTAACAGGTTTAGCACTCTAAACCACACCCGAGGGTGTTTATTTCCTGTTGTTCCCTTTGCTGGTTGCGACCATATTAAGGTTAGTTTGAGTTAATTTGGAGGTTCTGGTGATCATGAGTGTTTTATATGGGCTGAGCTTCCCCTGCTGGGAATGAGATAGCAGCGGGAGGGTAACAGGTTTAGCACACTAAACCACACCCGAGGGTGTTTCTTTCCTGTTGTACACTTTGCTGGTTGCGACCTTATTTAGGTTAGTTTGAGTTTATTTGGAGGTGCCGGGGATCGCGATCGTTTTATGTGGGCTGAGCTTCCGCGACTGGGAATGAGATTGCAGCGGAAGGGTAACAGGTTTAGCACACTAAACCACACCTGAGGGTGTTTCTTTCCTGTTGTACCCTTCACTGGTTGCGATCTTATTTAGGTTAATTTAAAGGTATTTGGAGGTGTCGGGGATCGCGGGCGTTTTTCAGGGATAACATGTTTACACATAAACCTTATACAGTATTTAAACGTGATGTAATTTTAGTTGAGTCAGTGAAGGCAGCCCTTTCTGGTAGAAGGCCACAGTTAAGCTGTTAATCTGCCTGTTAGTTCACCTTCTCGTTCCCTAGTTCTTTCGAGCGGTCTCAGTTTTGATTGGAATTTTTGGGCTTTTGTCGGCTTTCGCAAATGGCTCCAACTGAAATGTTAGAAACCTATATTTTTTGTATGTTATGCATATAAATATTTTTTTTTATCATATAAAGTGCTTATCAGAAAATAAATGTTTTCTTAATTATCCTTAATCAATCCTTAATCAATAACAGTATGTAGTTGGTCTTTTGGGAATTGGCCTGAAGGGAATTGGTCTAAAGGGAATTGGTCTGGTGGGAAGACGCCCCCTTTGCTGCAAAAGAATATCAATGAAAATTGATTATTTATGTGCATTGTTTTGCAACCACCACAACCCGCAACCCCGTCCTCCAGCCGTATCACCATCTGTCCTCCACTCTCTTACAAGGTCATTTGTTAGATGATGGGCATTTTGTATCCACCCAGAGAGGACATGTTAAAGGAGGGATGTTGTTCTGCATTATATTTTGAATGTAAATAAGGTGAATATATGTTCAAACATAATTTATTATGTATTTAGTGATCTTTTAGCTACACTGTTTTTTCTAAGATGGATATACAATAAATAAGGAGCAGTGTAGCCTGTTTCACAGCTTGTATAAAATCTCCTTTACAAGATGAATAAATTCTCTTCAAAATTCTCTTTTGGAATCATCACTTTTCCAAATTCACAAAGAAGCACTGCTTCCAAAATAAAGCACTGTCCTCGAACAATAATAATCTCCAATGTGAACAACTTCTCTGTTATAAATAGAGTGTCAATCTGAAATGACTCTATCTGAAAAGAGTTTATTTGAAAAGAGTTTTTGAATTCTGTTGACAAGGATTTAAATAGTTTTCAGATAGAATGTCCTGGAAGATGAAGTTTCTCAAATGTTTTGTTTTCTGTCAGTTTCTAGGTGATTCTGTCTTAATTGATGTAACCAAGGATGACCCATTTAAGGGGACGTCCAACCTAACTTTGGTCAAATTTCATGTAATTTTCTTTCAAGTCTAAAAAAGGCCCAAAATGAATAACCTCAATAAATTATATACCAAAATGCTTGGAATGAAACATAGAACATGTGGAAACTAAAATTTGCCATGGAACTGCTGCCATGTGTAAATAGCACCACCTGAAAGTCTGCTATGGCATAAGTAAGAGAACAAAATTTTTACAATAAAATACCTCAAAATGAAATAACAGCTGTATTCTATAAACATTGATGTACATACTGGAAGAAATCTTTTCCTAATTCATGAAAGTAATGAAGATTGAGACCAAATTTTATAAGTGGAGTGCTCTCTGATTGAAGGCAGACATTTTCTTTTGTTTATGTTTTGATTTGGGGAGTTCAACAAAGGTCAACTTGAAGGAGTCCAGCAGAAGAAGTATGGAAGGACAAAAGAGTGTCTCCCAATATCAAGATTATGTGTTACTGTAATGGTTTGGAAAGAAAATATGATATTCTCCTATGTAGAATGCACTGCAAAGTCATACATTGTAGTTGAATAAATATATATACAAACCCCTTGCACTGTAACCCCTTTTATCCCATGCATCAATTTGATAGTGATTAAATTGTTAAATTTGTCTGGTTTATCAATAAGTATATTAGCTTTATTTAACTCTTGAACACCAATACACTCATGATATCTGTTGGAGAAGAAATAAGGGTAACTGTAACCTGTCACTGCAATAAACCATCTAATGTACTTAAAAGTGCATTGTTATTCAAAACACATCAAATCAACCTTACATAACCATTATTGCATGTACTTTCCCCAAGGAGGCTTATTGAGATCAGAAGGGCACATCCAGAGGGTCTCACATATTTTTTTCAAGAACGCAGTACACAAAGCAATCCCAAAAAGATGACAAGTGAGCTCCATTTGACACAAAAAATTTTTTTTTGGGGGGGGGGGGGGGGGGGGGGGGGGACTCTCTTCCTTGTATGACTCTACCTCCGGCACTCAAGGCATATGCCTTTTTTCTAAAAGTTTAACTCTTTTTTCTTTTTGAAGATCCTGGCCACACATGTTCCAAACACTCTCAGACAGGTAAACCTCCAAATAAGTGTATCTGCAAAAATCATGTTATATTGCAAAACATTCTTTTTAGAGTTTTAGTTCTGGACCTTTCATGCTTCTTACTTCCAACTATAACACTTAATTTATCAATTAATGGGTGAATAGAAAAGTCCTGCCATAATCAACATTTCGAGTTCCATAAGCCTTCAAAACAGCTCCGATAAAAGTGTCAAACATCAGATTGGTGGCTTTATACAGAATATTCATTAGGTTGTTACTTGATAAGTAATAGGAACAAAATCTTCACAAGAAAATTCTGTAGCAATACAATTAAGGGTATTAGCAGGCACTTTGTAACAAATTGTAACAAATCAACTAGTTATAAACAAAATTTTCTAACTCAAAAGAGTGAAAAAGTACCACAACTCTGAAAAAATGTGGGAAGAAACACATGCTACAGCAGCTACACAGGCATTGTTTCCCCATGATGCTTGATCACAAAACCAAATATCCTTCAAATTGGAGTAGCAATGGTTGAGATACAAGGGGGAATGTTCGTACATGTAATGATGAATGGGTAAGACTAAGATTAAGAGGACAGGGGTCACCACTGCACGGCCCTAGATGCACCTTTGATTTTCCAACTTCCAGGTCTGGGGCATAATAATCGCAACACACCCACCTTATCAGTTCATAATTTCAGTAAAATAAAAGAAATTATCAATTTGAATTAAATAATAGATGATGGAAAATATTTGGCTTCCTGCGCCTTCTCGTACTATTTAATTACCACAAACAATATCAGTTTGATGCCGACAAACGAAACTGAACGCATGTGGTTTGGTTAAAAAGTAACTCGGCATGAATAATGAAGAAATTGCGAATATTTCGTGTATTTCATTTATTTAAAAGCCAATTGCAGCTAATATTGACCGTGCATTCGATAATTCGTTTCGGTTTTGACCACACGGCCACGCTGACACTCCGTGACAGCGGTTATGTTTATTGTGATATGCAAATTGGGGGATGGTTTCCGGTGAAGGAGATTTGTCACATTTGTCAGTGTAAAACGATCATAAAAGACACTGATCGACGCTTGTATTACTATGGTTGATTGCAAGAAAAAACTAAATTCTCAGCATCGTCCAAGCGCACCTTATTTAAAAGCACGAATGCATCATTTTCAACCCATCTTCAATCGGTCCTTTGCAGACATCAAACATACCCGCCTTCAAATTCCATGGTTACTAGGAAGTAAATAACTTCGCAGCGACAGGGGGAAATTAACACGCTCAATATAGTTCCAGGTCACTTGGAATATACTTCGTGAAAAAGTGATTTCTGAAGCATTCTGCTTACTTTGTTATGAATATTGCCTTGTTTTGTGTGTATCGTCCCGATTTTATACACTCGGTTATTTTTTTTACAAGTGGTTCATGTTGTCTTTCTAGTGCGCAATAATTCAGATTTTTTGTCAACAAAAAAGTTCAGACGGCCTGTAAACGCGAGAGGGAATTTCGAACCATGTTTTGCAGTTATGACATTAACAGCTCAAGTACTTGCTGTCACCTGTTTGCAAATCCGCTCATACGTTGTCTCGAACAAATAAAGGGCGTGATCGCGTCTTTGCATTCTTACGATTGCCCAAATTGAGTATTTCTGCAAGAACCACATCGTAATCACATGACCGGAAAAACATCGTTGAAGCATGGCCACATCCGGAACATCAAAAATTTGTGTTGATGTTATTACATTCAAACGTCAAAACCCACCAGAGTGTGTGTCAAAAACATGCTTTCTCCGAGTCTGTAGTATGTTATCATTATATTGAGGACAAGGCTTTCGAATTACCGATTATTTTTTGGTTTTACCGGTTCGTTACTTATGCCATTTGCAAATTAATCTTCTTCAAAATCATAAAATTCACTTTTTTTCCTGAAAAAAATTATATGTACCTTTTCTATGCACTTTACTCATTATTTTGATATATAATTTGCCTTTCCTTACTTCTCTTATCTGTTTCTGAGGCATTGGGAAAAATGTCAAAAAATTGACCAAAGTTAGGTTGGACGACCCCTTAAACAATTAAACAATCAACAGGTATATGTACAGTGATCTAAAAATAGTAACCAGATGTAAACATGTTGATACATGTAGATTCACACAGATGGCCACTGAGTGTAAATGATTCAGACCAGCCAAAAACTACTCAGTGTAATATAAAACATGCCTTCAGAAAAATATCAATTGTGTAGAATTGTTTGTATGTGATAGATTATCAGTACAGTAGAACCCTGTTAATTGAATAGTGTCTTTGCCCTTGAAAAATATTTAATTAACAGGAGTATTCAATAGAGATGGGCAAAATACTGAAAAATGGAAGCCAATATCTTTGGGATACCAAAAAACTGAACCGAACCTATCAGTGAATACTGAAACTATCTGTATTGTCAAGTCTGTCTACATTTGCTATTAAAAAGCCTTTTTGGGGGGAGCGCGGTAGCACAGTGGTTATGGCATTGGACTTCAAACCGAAACATTCATGGTTTGCTCCCCACCAGAGGTAACTGTGTTGTGTTCTTAGGCAAGGCACTTAATCATGATTTAGGCTGATTACCCATGTGGGGGCACAAGGGCGCTGTGTACTAAGATGCTCTGCATGTCAATGGTGCACTTGTTGGGGAGTCTAACAGTTGCTTGCTGTTCCTCGGTGGTTCTCTCTTGTTAGTCCTGCTTCCTCCACCCATAAAACTGTCCGACGTGAGGTGACGATGGCTGTCAAAAGTGTCTTTAAACCCAAATAAATAAATAAGGCTTTGTTAAGTTTTATTAATATCATTAACCCATTACTCCATGCATACTACACGTGTATATTTATTGAAAAACATGAATGGATGGATGGATGAACAGATGGATGGATGGAGGGATGGAGGGATGGGTGGATGGACAAATGGAACCCATTTCTATATCCCACTCAAACTTTGTTTTAGCGGGGGATAAAAATTACAGTGAAGATAAAAAACAATAATTCTTGATATCATTTACTCTTTGCTCTGTGTATCCTATACACATGTATATCAAATTTATTATCCCCTGCCAAAATATAGAAATGGGTATATAAAAATGGGTTCCATCCATCCGTCTGCCCATTCGTCCATTTGTTTGTTTGTCCATCCATCCGTAACAACTTTGGACCTTCATATCTCAGTCAGTGGATGTGTTGGATTTAAATGATCTTTGGTATGCTGACAGACCACCATGGGGGAAAGGATATTCACAAGTAACAGGTTTTGTCCATTTTTTTTCTGGAGTTATGGGACTTTTTTCAACTCAGAAACCCTTGCAGGGGATACCGTTGGTATTGCAGCTTGTTATTTTAATTATTCAGTATTTTTTTTTTTTTAAAGCTCAAAAAAAAAAATTCAACAAAACCATATCATGTGACTCCTCATTGGAATGAGCTCAGTGAACTCATCCCATTGAGGGAATACATGATATGGTTTTGTTGAAATGTTTTGAAAAATATAATTATAATTTCTAAATTAAATGGGTGAATTGTGTCCGATTTGGTAGATAAAGAGTAACAGTTGCTTCTGAAGCTGGAAAACATTCCTTGTTTCAAAGAACATTCAGAGTATTGGGGGTGTTTTCTATGAGAAAAATTATTCTCACATGTAGATGGTGATACAACACATGACCCAAAGGTACATTATATGATGTTTTTTAAATGATTATATCTTGATCATTTTATGACTAATGTCAGTCAGGCTAAGATTGCCTCCTTTTACAAGACAGGAAGTTTGAGATAAGACATTTTAGAATCAACACTCCTGGGTTTTTGAAAAATTCTTCATAGATACAATATTTAGGAGTTATTCTCAACATTTCAGACCAAAAAAACACACTTCGTCATGAAATATGTATCATGTATCCTGTGCATCTTATGTAATCGGATCTGTAGATTCTGAAGTTGTCAAAAAGTAATTTCATGCCGAAGCAGAAGATACAAAATTTTGAATACACTAAGCATTTATTCTTTTATAATTTGACTAAGCTCATGTCAAACAAGATTTAATACATTAAATGCCTGCATTGGATGCACTGAGGCCAGATAGGTCTATAAACGTTGAAACTTCAGTGGTTGTCAGATTTTTTATTCAATTTTCAGGGGTTAACTCTACCGGGTTCCGGACATTTTCCCCTAGGACATTTTCCCTAGGACATTTTCCCACGAAAAACGTGTCACCTAGGGCATTTTCCCCTAATTTCAAATGAGAGGGTGGACATTTTCCCCTAGTTAGGAAGAAAAGAGTGGACATTTTCCCCAAACTACAAAAAATTGACTCTCAAGATTTTATTACACGAAAAAGAAAGAATTTGTTCCATTTAATGTCACACTATTTTCATAGTACTAAATAAAAATAAAATAGGCATAGATAATTCATACAATATCAAGTTGAATTACTGTATAAACAGTAAGCTAGTCGATCTGTCACACACAGTGTGCTGTATGGCATAACAATATCAAGATTGAAATAGAATCTTTATCAACTAATACTCACTGAACAATTCTTGCAACTCGTAATATAATTTTATGGGTTTGTACTTCCTTCATGCATTATCATAGTTTTATTTGTGCTACTTGGGTGTAGTGCTAATTGGTTGGGCAACAAGTACTTGCATCAAGGTGAAGAAACACAGAGGGGTGGGAGAAACAGAGATGGGTGGGGCACAATGATAATATATGGATGCAACTCGTAATATAATTTTATTGGTTTGTGCATAAAATTATATTACAGACTTGCACCATGGGTGTTCTCATCTAAGTCGTCTTGTAAATTTATTCTTAGCTGTATTATCGTTGTTTGATTTATCTTAGTTTCATTTGTGCTACTTGCTACATGTATATTATTATCTTGTGCTAGCTATTTTAAAAAGAATAAACTATTACATGAAACCTTAATTACATTTTTATTTTTATTCTTCCAATTTTTTTTCTATTTTATTCCATGTGAAATTAAAAAAAAATCTATGGGAACATGTCCTGCGTGAAAAATCTAGGAGTGATCAGTCTAGGGGAAAAAGTCTGGGGATTAATAATTAGGGAAAAATGCCCTAGGGGATAATGTCCTAGTGGAAAATGTCCTAGGCGAAAATGTCCTGGGGAAAATGTCCTGGACCCAACTCTACCACCTACATGCAATTAACTCTTTTAGCAATACTTTTGCTTCCGTAACCAACCAAGTGTGAGAACATCTTTCGAATGTCACTTGTTCAAGTTCTTCATCAATCGAGTAGAAACAAAGCAGGAAGCATCATTGTATTTCAGAGTTCAAATAATAGTACATGGAAATGGATAATTAAGTACGTCCAAATTACGACGATAGTCGTCTAGCACGGGCTGCCTAGAAGTCAACTTCAGTTGCCTCCCACATCAAAAGAGTTAACAGGTCAAATTTTACTGAAGATATGGTAAGTGGTGTGGTGTTTGGAAGTTATATTCAATTAACAAGGTTATTCAATTAAGAAATATCAACTAAGTGGGCTCCAATGTACTGTTTCTTAAAATTTAAAAGTGTACAGTACTGTGATTACAAAAGTGGACTGTGAACTGAGACCAGATTGAGGTTGGGTCATGATTTTTGAAATTCTCGGTCGACTTTCCTGCACACAACATTATAGAACCTCAGATGCTATTTTTTGTTTGATTTTCTTGATTCTGTCTTGATTTTGTAATATTTTTTTGAAATCGCGACTCACTGGTGTAAATGTGTCAGACCATATTGCGATCTGACCAAGAAAGATACAAAACTTGCAATCAAAGTACATGTGGTATATTTGCTTGTCCCAAAACATTTTCCAATGCAATTTTGCTAAATATTGATACATTTTAAAACCCATATCCATCTTATATGAGTCTCTGAGGTGCAGTGGGACAATTTTGTTTGAATTTTTTCGTTCTCTTTTCTTTTTTTTTTTGGGGGGGGGGGGGGTTGATGGGGATGGGAGGGGTTGGGGAAGATGACATCTTTGCAACATTTTGTGCAGCTGTTTAGAGCATCATCCATTCTTTCTAGGAGCCAGCCAGATCTTTTTTTGAGAAACTGAATGTACATGAATAAAGACATTTGCTGTAACAGCAGTAGAGAGTACCTGTACGTTGTAAAATGTAGTCTTGAGGTACCTGCTTCTGAAGGAGCATATTCTGATGTGCATTGTAAAAAATACCTGTACTATAAGCATTACACATGTACCTGCTGCTGTTTGCCTCTTCATTTCCTAGTGGTTCAGTGAAATTAATTTGTATTGTTGTACCACATATGTTTTTGCTAAGCTAATCCAAATGCTGTCAATTTGTCAATATATTGTAGTGATAAAATATTGAATTTAATTTCCTGTGTTACAGCTGTAATATTGTTTAATGAATCACCTAACTAATGTAATGTAATACCCTAGCTTCAGCATAAGACAAATCAACATTAAATCTCGCAACATGCATAATACACGCAGGATGATTTGGTACTCTAGCACTTTGTGGGTGGAACCATATGTTTATCTGTCAACTGGCATCAATCCTACCCTTTATATTATTGGAAGATCTATTCAAATTAGAGGGCTGAAAAAGCAAATTTGCAGTTAAGGGACCTCTGTCTGAGAAGTTTATTCAGAGATCATTGAACTGAAAATTTGCTTGTTGATTCTCAAACTTCTACTGGCCTGGAAACTATGTGTACATGAATTTGCCAATTTTAAAGTAATGCGGCATGCGTTGTCTGTATTTAATCGCAACTCCTCCAAGACATTTTGGTGTTTGGGGCTGAAATAGGAATGTATATATATCGAAGAATTGTATGCGTAACATATTTCTCATTAAAAGAAGGAAATGTCCATATACTAAATCCTTTCTAACTTTCAACCAAGAAGAGAAGATTTGTCATGATGAAGGTGAAACTTAATCTTGTGGTGGTGAGTTTGTTTGAGTGCAGTGCAAATATGGTTTACTACACAACATTTAGTACCATCTCTGGTCGTCCCTGTTGTTTTTCATGTGCGGTGAGGATTAATTTTCGCCATTTGCATTTGCCATATTAAATTGCATCGATGAATTTCATTTATATTTGTATTCACTTAAAATTTGTACTGTAGGTATGGTAAATGATTTGATGTTTGAAGGTTTTACAAAAAAGACAGCAAGCCTGTAAATAAGCAACTTGTCATTTCCAGAATGAGGTCCCCAAAGGATGAGTTGGCTGATGCTATCCCATACAGTGGGCTAGAATCCCCCAATTTATCCTCTGGTTCCTCTTTCTGTTTATATAGGGACCTGTGAATTGCCGATTTTGATCGAATCGAATTGGAGAAAACGAATTGAATTTCGAATGAAAAGAAAAGTTTTTATTCTATAATAATACCTCCGATTATGAAAATACACACAGTTATGTAGAGTGCATTTTTTGCCTCACCACTTCCCATTCTATAAACTTAGAAAATGAACCAGTATACTAGCTTTCGATTGAAACTATTTGAATTATTGACTTTTTATCTTCAGAACTGCAGCAATAAACATTTTTAAATGAACCTGGCTGAAAGGGGTGATTGTCTGAAACATGGCTTTGTCTTTGCTGGGGGAAATATATTCACCCTGTGTATTCAGCCTCAACCCTTGCATGAACGTATGTCTCACCGTAATGAACCCGCCCATTTTTGTTTTTGTTGGGGTGGTTCTTATCCTAAAGGGGTCAACGACTTTTCCTCAAAAAGCATAAATCAACAGAGGTTCACTGAAAGCAACAATTTTAATACATATATATAAAAATAAATATGGTAATTTGTGACTTACATGAAATCCAAATGAATAAGAAAAATAGAACGTCAATCACACCCCACCCACACAGTTTTTCAGTCACTTGCAGGCTCGCATCCTCTGTTGTCACTGGTTTCCCTTCCTGGTCACTGGTGTTTGATCCTTGGTCACCTTTTTACTTCACTCTGTCATGGCCGTTAATTGCACGGCTACTGACATATTGTCACTTTGTCAGACACCCTGGCTCTAATAGGTGATACTGGAATGTTACTCTACCATTGCCGTCGCACGGCCACTAGCATATTGTCACTTTACTATATTGCCTTCCCTCCAGCAAGTGATGGAACGTCTCTACCACTGCCGTAGCACTGCCACTAGCTTATTGTCTCCTTCTGGACACTTTTCACTCAAGCAGTCGCAACCAATGGGGTTAAACGCTGCCCTCAATTTATCTCAGAATAATGTTCACACAGGCAAAACCTACTCTGCTGACGTATGGCTTGCCTCTTACAGCAGGTATGCCGTCTTCCTAAATACCAATAGCTTCCTGAGCTTGCACTTCCTATTTCTGATCATACACTCATATATGGCCACCGACTTGGTCTGCAACTGCTCCTCTTCTAGATATGAGCTCTGTTACTCCCCTACATTACAACGTGCCTATACTTTTGCACCGATGCAGCACCTCCTCTAATCTATAGCATGGGAATCTCAGCTGCCCGCCTCGACCCACAGTCTTACACGCCTTCAGACTGGAATGAAACTTTCGAGAAATCCCCCAAATTTTTATTTCGATAGCCAGGACATCAATTGTCATCTTAATTGCTTCTCTTGAACTTGACCACTTAGATCTATCTGAATTTAATATTCGCTTTCAAGTTTCTTTGAAAGTCTCACATTTTGGTATGTGTTGACATTCGGTGACAGACCACACACATAATATGGTTGTGTGTTCAGAATCTGCCGGATGTACTGTTTTTACAACATTAACTGGACATAATTATACAGATGATGACTGTGAGAGACTACTGGTCTCACTTGCTTTTAATCTCTCTCAGACAGTTAATATGGTGTTCAATAAACATGCACTTTATGGCCATTAAAGTTTCATGCTTAATTAGCAGCGCATGCATTATTGCTGGTCTGTTTAAGTGACAAATTGGTTTTGGGGGTTTGCCATGCAGATACCTATCTTTTCGTTTTATGTTTAGATTATTGAAAATATTTACATTTATAAACAACAAAGTAAAAAATTCAAGCTATCATCTTGACACTGATACCTCACTTTTATCACATGTTTTCTTGGAAAAAACTTTGTTTCAAATTGGATCTACTCCATTCAGTCGTGAAGCCATTTGTTTTAAATAAAAATCTGGAATGACTAAAACGAAATGATAATTCAATGCCATATGGACTCGATCCACTTGTAAATTAAAGCTTGCTCTACTTCTGTTTATATAATAATCAGGGGCATTCTTTTAGAAATGCATTGCTTTTGATGATGTATCCAGTAACTATGATCAAACAGAACAATACTCAGTATAAAATAATGTGATTGTGTTGTGGAACAAATTATTTATTGAAGTTGAACAGCTGAATAACTTTTCAAAGTTTGAAACTTGAAATTTTTATAAATGGTCACTGGCCATAATGCACAATAAGCTGAAATGAACAGTTATAGCAGTAACAGTGTTCATAGCGATGTAGCTACAACTGTTGTACAGCTGTAGCTCCATCGCTACAAATACTGTTACCGTTACAAGCCAGTTGCATTTCTACTCAGAATAATACTCAATGTAACATAATGTGATCAATTACAATCTAAACATTCATGGTTATGGCTGAAGTGTAATCGAAAATATTGAATTTCCAATTTTGAATCGAATCGAATCAAATATTGACTTTTGAAATGAATTTAGAATTTTCGTAGGAGCCTGTGTTTAGGCCTGAGACCTTGATTCAGATTGAGGTTCACAGAGGGTGAATTTGGTGATGCTACCCTGCTGTGTCCACTGGGACACAATCTGCAGATGACAATCTGCTCTCACTCCAGGCTTGATTAACAGGGTTATTCAGTTTAAAGATATGCAAGTAAGTGGGCTCCACTGTATTGCCGAACAGAATTTGGATTATCATCAAAAGATATGTTGTTACAGTCAAGAAAAAATTATTGTACAATAATAGGAAGAGTTAAGATTTTGACACACAAGTATTTTGAAGTTTCTGAAACAGTAACATAAAACAATAATTACTTCCCTTAGAGCACCTAGGAAAAATACATCCCAGGAGTGGCATTAACCTCTTCATTCTTGCTGAACTAAACCAAAGATTCAGCAGCATATGCGTCTCAAAAGTTTATTTCAGTTTTGTTGAATAATGGTTGGATTTCACTCATTGTTGCAAGTTCATATCAAGTGTATAATCAAATACCTGCATGAGAAAAAAAAAAAGAAAAACATACATCATACTCTGCAAGAGTCCTGAGAGTGCATATCCTTTTTGAAAAATTCGGGTTGAGATAAAAAAAAAAATTCCAGGTCTTGGAAATTCTGGAAAATTACGCCCTTTACTTTTAACTTTTTACTTTACATGACTAGCAGTCAACACTTACAAAAAACATCTCATGAATTATAAAAAGTTTTCATATTTTCCTTTAAAACATAGCTGTGACGCTCGCTGGAATGGGCATGAAATGGAGAGAGAGACATATTATGACAAGGCTGGTGTAAAATTATACTATACCTTCCGGGAATTGACTGAAACATTAACTTTTCCAAAGTTGAAGCAAAGGTTTCTCTTACTCAAGATTTGCGAGTGTGACACCTTGTTTATATATATGATAGGCAGGGATGTTTTTTTCTCTCAACATTTTTATTTCATCAAATGGGCATGAGCAAGTGCTTGTGATTTTTGCAACACATGACAAGCATTATAGGGCATTGTCTTTGCTTTGATTTCCATTCACGACTTTCATGGACATTGAAGATTTGATCAGGAAACTGGGTTGAGATACCCACTCATTTCTCAATGGCTTCAGACAAACCTACATGTATTGTTAGGGCACCAGTTCCTAGATAAATTAAGTGATCAAAATTGGAAACTGGTCTTTAATTAGTCCCCTACCGGCATCGCCGGAGGGGACTATAGGTTTGCACTCTGTCCATCCGTCAGTCTGTCAGTCTGTAAGTCTGTCAGTTACACTTTAGTTTTCCGGAGTTTTTATACCCCGTGCAACAAAGTTGCGGGGGTATAATGTTTTTGACTGGTCCGTCCGTCAGTCCATCAGTCTGTCAGTCCGTCAGTCCTTCCTACTTGTTTTACAGACTTTTTTTCTACACGCTTCCAGATATTGAGCTGATTTTTGGTATGTGAGTCTAACATGGTGGCCTACAGATCAAGTTTGTATTTTGTTCTTCTCCACTGATTTTTACCAAAATTATGGCCCTTGGACTCTGAAAAATTCATCAAAATTACAGTTTTCCGGACCTTTTTTCTACACGCTTCCAGATATTGAGCTGATTTTTGGTATGTTAGTCTGACATGGTGGCCTACAGATCAAGTTTGCATTATGTTCTGCTCCACTGATTTTTACCGAAATTACGGCCCTTGAACTTTGAAAAGTTCATCAAAATTACAGTTTTCCAGGCTTTTTCTCTACATGCTTCCAGATATTGAGCTGATTTTTGGTATGTTTGTCTAACGTGGTGGCCTACAGATCAAGTTTGCATTTTGTTCTGCTCCACTGATTTTTACCGAAATTACGGCCCTTCGACTTTGAAAAGTTCATCAAAATTACAGTTTTCCGGACTTTTTTTCTACATGCTTTCAGATATTATCGAAATTACGGCCATTTTAGTATGTGAGTCTACCACAATGACTTACAGATCAAGTTTGCGTTTCGTTCTGCTCTCCTGATTTTTGTGGAAATTACGGGCCCTGGACTCTGGAAAATACAAGTAACAGATTTCCGGGTCATTTTCCTAAAAATTACACTTTTCCGAGCTTGAAATATCGGGGCACGTGGTGTATGTGAGCATGCTCACTAAGGTTCTATATTTTTGGAAACGCTTCAACGGAATGATTTCATTTTTGGTAACCTACTATAGAACGATGACTTACAGATCAAGTGTGAGTTTCATGCTGATTGCATTATTCTTGTGTGAGTTACGGCCCTTGGAAATATGGAAAAAGCACCAAAATATCAGTTTTCCGGAGTTTTTTTCGAAACGCTTCAACAGAATGATTTCATTTTTGGTAAACTACTACAGAACGATGACTTACAGATCAAGTTTGAGTTTCATGCTGATTGCGTATTCTTGTGTGAGTTACGGCCCTTAGAAACATGGAAAAGTGCCAAAATATCAGTTTTCCGGAGTGTTTTGGAAATGCTTCAATGGAATGATTTCATTTTTAGAAAACTACTATAGAACGATGACTTACAGATCAAGTTTGAGTTTCATGCTCATTGCATTATTCTTGTGTGAGTTATGGCTCTTGGAAATATGGAAAAGCGCCAAAATATCAGTTTTCCGGACTTTTTTTGGAAACGCTTCAACGGAATGATTTCATTTTTGGTAACCTACTATAGAACGATGACTTTCAGATCAGGTTTGAGTTTCATGCTGATTGCCTTATACTTGTGTGAGTTATGGCCCTTGGAAATATGGAAAAGCGCCAAAATATCAGTTTTCCGGACTTTTTCTGGAAACGCTTCAACGGAATGATTTCATTTTTGGTAACCTACTATAGAACGATGACTTACAGATCAAGTTTCATTTACACTCCATCCATCCATCCATCCGTCAGTCTGTCTGTCAGTCAGTCTGTCGGTCATACTTTAGTTTTCCAGACTTTTTTTGGAACTGCTTCCACCGAATGATTTTATTTTTGGTAACCTACTATAGAACGATGACTTACAGATCAAGTTTCATTTACACTCTGTCCATCCATCCGTCAGTCAGTCAGTCGGTCATGCTTTAGTTTTCCAGACTTTTTTTTGGAAATGCTTCAACTGAATGATTTCATTCTTGGTAACCTACTATAGAACGATGACATATAGAAGTTTGAGTTTCATGCTGATTGCATTATTCTTGTGTGAGTTATGGCCCTTGGAAATATTGAAAAGCGCCAAAATGTTAGTTTTCCGGACTTTTTTTGGAAACGCTTCAATGGAATGATTTCATTTTTGGTAACCTACTATAGAACTATGACTTACAGATCAAGTTTGAGTTTCATGCTGATCGCCTTATTCTTGTGTGAGTTATGGCCCTTGGAAATACGGAAAAGTGCCAAAATATCAGTTTTCTGGACTTTTTTTGGAAACGCTTCAACGGAATGATTTCATTTTTGGTAACCTACTATAGAACGATGACTTACAGATCAAGTTTCATTTGCACTCTGTCCATCCGTCAGTCTGTCAGTCAGCCTGTCAGTCATACTTTAGTTTTCCAGACCTTTTTTTTGAAATGCTTCAACTGAATGATTTCATTCTTGGTAACCTACTATAGAACGATGACATATAGAAGTTTGAGTTTCATGCTGATTGCATTATTCTTGTGTGAGTTATGGCCCTTGGAAATATTGAAAAGCGCCAAAATGTTAGTTTTCTGGATTTTTTTTTGGAAACGCTTCAATGGAATGATTTCATTTTTGGTAACCTACTATAGAACGATGACTTACAGATCAAGTTTGAGTTTCATGCTGATCGCCTTATTCTTGTGTGAGTTATGGCCCTTGGAAATACGGAAAAGTGCCAAAATATCAGTTTTCTGGACTTTTTTTGGAAACGCTTCAACGGAATGATTTCGTTTTTGGTAACCTACTATAGAACGATGACTTACAGATCAAGTTTCATTTGCACTCTGTCCATCCATCAGTCTGTCAGTCAGTCTGTCAGTCATACTTTAGTTTTCCAGACTTTTTTTTGAAATGCTTCAACCAAATGATTTCATTCTTGGTAACCTACTATAGAACGATGACTTACAGATCAAGTTTGAGTTTCAAGCTGATTGCATTATTCTTGTGTGAGTTATGGCCCTTGGAAATATGGAAAAGCACCAAAATATCAGTTTTCCAGACTTTTTTTGGAAACGCTTCAATGGAATTCATGCTGATCACATCTAGGTTATAACATTTGTATAATTATTAATGTTCATTAGTCTGGTAGGGGACATTGTATTGCTTCAGCGATACGTACTCTCTTGTCTTTAATTGGTTTCTTGGGTGTTAAATTATTTTGGTCATCAGAATTTGTTCACTTGTCTGTGCCTTGATATAATTTATGGAAGAGTGCCTCAGGGCAGGTATGATTTTGACATAAAAAATGAAAAATTTTTCTGAAAACTGAATGCTAATTTTGTGAATAGCGCTGGCCAATTTTGTCCTCATGTTGGGTAAAGTGTGCACAAGGAAGTCACAGAGGATAAATAATTTCACTTCAAAGAAAATTCTGAGAGTTCCTTCACCAGTTCCCTGTGTCATTACTTAGGGAAAGCAGTGGCTCAGTGGTTATGGCATTGGACTTCAAACCGAAAGGTTCATGGTTCAATCCCCACCAGGAGTAACTGCATTGTATCCTTGGGCAAGACACTTAATCCTGATTGCCCACATGGAGGCACGGTGGTGCTGTGTACTAAGGCATGCTGCACATCGATGGTGCATTTGTCTTAAACCAATACTAACTCTGCTTGTGTTGAGTTAGTTGGTTGGAGAGTCTGACAGATGCTTGCCGCTGCTCAGTGTTTCTTTCTGGATACTTCAGCTTCCTCCATCCGTAAAACTGTCTGACACAAGGTGACCCTGGCTGACGAATGTGTCACTACTTGAAAAAGTCTCTTTAAACACATACAAGTTTGAGAAATAAAAGAGTGAATTAACTGAACATATATTCTGTTAAAGACTCATGGCCTAGCAGGTGTTATGGTCAAGTGTTTTTCTTATTCTAGACTTATTAAAATATACATCGACTTGTGTACAATTAATAATTACTTTAACCCCATGGGAACACCAGAACGTTGAGCAGTGTGTGTTGACTGTGGTAAACAAATTTTGTTTTACTGGTAAAATAGTATGTGGAAACTGACCCTTGGGAGAAATCCCTAAAGCATGCAGCAGAGTTATGAACAATTGGCTAAACTTGACATTATACTTGTGTTATGGTCATAGTTGAGCCACAGATGAGGATTTATTTATTGGGGTTTAATGACACTTTTGACCGTAAGGGTCACCTTGTGTCTGACAGTTTTACGGGTGGAGGACACTGGACTACCCAGAGAGAACCACCGAGCAACGCACTAACTCCACACAAGCAGGGTTAGCATTGGTTGAAGACAATTGCACCACTGACGTGCAGTATGCCTAAGCATACAACACCACCATGCTCCCACATGAGCAATTGGGATTAAGTGTCTTGTCCAAGGACACAACGCAGTTGCCGTAGGTGGGGTTCAAACCAAGGACCTCTCAGTTTGCAGCCTGCATCTCTACCTACTCAGCCACTGGGCACCCTACAGATGATGATGATGAAAGTGACCTAATTGATAAGTAATTACCTGATCATTTAAAATTCGAGTTGAAGTGCCGTATTTCTAATACTTTTACAAAATTTGTTTTGTTGTTCATTGGAGGTGCCTAAAACAGTATTTTGATCACAAAAGCGGCCTCTTTCTTGATCAGATTCTGACATGAGGTGACCCTGTTGGTCAAATTCAAATCCACCCAAATTAAAATTAAAACTAATTCAAAAAATGGGGAGTGATTAGCTTAACTTGACAAAGTCAAGATAAGCTATTGCCATCACGCTTTAGTCTGTTAGTCTGTGAGTCTGTTCATATTTTCCTTTAGCACAAGCTACACACCGTAGTTCTTATCTAATTGTCACGCGATTTCATATGCAAGTTTGGGATCATGTCTGGATGAGAACGTCCCCTTTTGGTCACGATCGGTCAACCGGTATGATTGCCCGAGCCCAAAACCCCAAAACAATTAACAAAGTCTACAGGTCATGTTTATGAAGGGATTTCATTGTAACTTGGTAGGATGCCTCTGTATAATGCCTAGATGAGAACGTCCCCTTTTGGTCATGATCAGTCATCCATGATGGCTGCCCAAGCTCGAAACCCAAAAAGTTTCAGCACAGTCTGCAGGTCATATTCTGTATGGAGGGATTTCATTGTAACTTGGGAGGATGACTCTGTATGGCGTCTAGATGAGAACTTCCCCATTTGGTTGCGATCTGTCAACCGTGACGACTGCCCAAGCCCAAAGCCCGAAAACCTTTAGCACAGTCTACAGGTCACATTTATGGAGGGATTTCATTGTAACTTGATAGGTTGACTTCGTATATTGTCTAGATGAGAACGTCCCCTTTTGGACGTGATTGGGCAACTGTGACAGCTGCAGGGGCCCGAAGCCCCAAAACCTTTAGCACAATCTACAGGTCATATTTATGAAGGGATTCCATTGTAACTTGGTAGGATGACTCCAAATAATGTCTAGATAAGAACGTCCCCTTTTGGTTGTGATCATTCAGCCTTGATGGCTGCCCGAGCCCAAAAACCTTTAGCATAGTCTTTCGGTCGTATTTATGGAAGGATTTCATTGTAACTTGTTAGGTTGACTCTGTATAATGCCTAGATGATGACATCCCCTTTTGGTCATGATTGGTCAACTGTGATGGCTACAGGTGCCCGAAGCCCGAAAACCTTGAGCACAGTATACTGGTCATATTTATGAAGGGATTTCATTGTAACTTCATAAGATCACTTCAGCTGATGCCCAAATGAGAATGTCTGCTTTTGATTGTGATCATTCAACCATGATGGCTGCCCGAGCCCGAAGCCTGAAAACCTTTAGCACAGTCAACAGGTCATACTTATCACAGGATTTCATTGTAACTTGGTAGGTTGACTTCATATAATGTCTAGATGAGAATGTCACCATTTGGTCACGTTTGGGCAACTGACGGCAACAGGGGCCCAAAGCCCGAAAACCTTGAGCACAGTCTACAGGTCATATTTATGACAGGATTTCATTGTAACTTCGTAGGATCACTCCAGATGATTCCCAGATGAGAATGTCCCCTTTTGGTTGCGATCATTCAACCATGATGGCTGGCCGAGCCCGAAGCCCAAAAACCTTTAGCACAGTCTACAGGTAATATTTATGAAGGGATTTCATTGTAACCTGGAAGGTTGACTTCATATAATGTCTAAATGAGAACGTCCCCTTTTGGACATGATCGGGCAACTGTGACGGCTACAGGGGCCCAAAGCCCAAAAACCTTTAGCACAGTCTACAGGTCATATTTATGAAGGGATGTCATTGTAACTTGGTAGGATGACTCCAAATAATGTCTATATAGGAACGTCCCCTTTTGGTCGTGGTCATTCAGCCCTGATGGCTGCCCGTGCCCAAAAACCTTTAGCATAGTCTATTGGTTGTATTTATGGAAGGATTTCATTGTAACTTGTTAGGTTGACGCCATATAATGCCTAGATGACGACATCCCCTTTTGGTCATGATAGGTCAACTGTGACAGCTACAGGTGCCTGAAGCCCGAAAACCTTAAGCACAATCCACAGGTCATATTTATGAAGGGATTTCATTGTAACTTCGTAGGAGCACTCCAGATGATGCCCAGATGAGAATGTCCCCTTTTGGTTGCGATCATTCAACCATGATGGCTGCCCGAGCCCAAAGCCCAAAAACCTTTAGCACAGTCTACAGGTCATATTTATGAAGGGATTTCATTGTAACTTGGAAGGTTGACTTCATATAATGTCGAGATGAGAACATCCCCGTTTGGACACGAGTGGGCAACTGTGATGGCTCCAGAGGCCTGAAGCCCAAAAACTTTTAGCACAGTCTACAGGTCATATTTATGAAGGGATTTCATTGTAACTTGGAAGGATGACTCCAAATAATGTATAGATGAGAACGACCCCTTTTGGTCGTGATCATTCAGCCTTGATGGCTGCCCGAGCCCCGAGCCCCAAACCCCCAAACCTTTAGCATTGTCTACAGGTCGTATTTATGGAAGGATTACATTGTTACTTGTTAGGTTGACTCCATATAATGCCTAGATGATGACATCCCCTTTTGGTCGTGATTGGTCAACTGTGACGGCTTCAGGGCCCGAAAACTTTGAGCACAGTCCACAGGTCATATTTATGAAGGGATTTCATTGTAACTTCGTAGGATTACTCCAGATGATGCTTAGATGAGAGCATCCCCTTTTGGTCATTCAGCCTTGATGTCTGCCCGAGCCCAAAACCCCAAAACCCTTAGCATGGTCTATAGGTCGTATTTATGGAAGAATTTCATTGTAACGTGTTAGGTTGACTCCATATAATGCCTAGATGATGACAGCCCAAAACCCCCAAAAATTTAGTACAAAGAAAAAGGGTATTCAATTAAAACAAAATAAAAAACAAACTACAACTTTACCAAGTATGTGAGTGTGACTTGACAAGTAATGAGACAATCCTCACTGACTCAGTCACACCCATGTCAGTTTATGAGCCAAATTAAAAGACCATTGAAGGAAATGCCTTACGAAAAAGGTAGGTTTTAGTACCAGACTTTAATAATTCAAGTGATTTACTATTTTTTATGTCGATTGGAAGGGAATTCTAAAGCCTTGGGCAAGCAACCGTAAAGGCCCTATCACCAGCACTAGTAAATTTAGATGTGGGCTGAACCAGATTGAGTTGACCTGATGACCTAAGAGACCTTGGTGGTTTGTGGATGGTAAGCAGATTGGACAGGTGGTGCAGATCACTAGATACACTTGAACACCAAAAGGACAATTTTAAATTGAATTCTTTGCTTAATGGGTAGCCAGTGTAACTCAGAGCGTACTGGTGTTATATGGCGGTACTTTTGAGTCCTGGTTATGACCCGTGAAGCACAATTTTGGATGTGTTGTAGTTTTTCAAGAATAGATGTTTTAGAGCCAATCAGAAGAGAGTTGCAGTAGTCAAGGTGACTGGTAACAAAGGCATGGACAAGCTGTTGTGATGTTTGTGTATCAATGAAGTGTCGAATTTTGCTAATATTTCTAAGATGAAAAAATGCACTGCAAGAGACATGTTTGATATGTCCATCAACGGCCAAATTTTCATCCATGAATAAACCTAAGTTTCGAACACAGCCACTGGGTTTTATCGCAGAAGCTCCAATATTGAGGGACAGTTTGGATATTTTTGAAAGTTGATGAGGTAGACCTATATATATTACTTCTGTCTTGTCATCGTTCAATTTAAGAAAATTTGGGATGCCAAAACATAGGGCGACCTTGTCAGATGACTCACTGCCAGTCTTTCAATAAGTATTTTATGGTCTATGGTGTCAAAAGTGGCACTTAAATCCATCAAAACAAGACATGTAAGGTTGTGCCTGTTCGTGAATAGGAGGATAGCATTTTGGACCCTTAGAAGCACCGTTTCTGTACTGCAATTAGTTCTGTATGCAGATTGGTTAACTTCGGCTAGGCCGTGGATTCAGAGTGCCAACCGCATGCTCAATAATCTTTGATAGGAACAGAAGATTAGAGATCAGTCGGTAGTTTTTCAGAACCTCTGGGTCGAGTGTTGGCTTTTTGAGAAGAGGTTTTACTAAAGCGTGTTTCATGCTTGTCGGAAAGACTCCAGATTGGAGGGAGGCATTGACCAGTTTCAAGATCGGTGTAGTTAACTCCGGAAGAGATGCTTTTAACAACCAAGTCGGAATGATATCTAGCTTGCATTTCTTAGATGGTGCCTTGGATATTAACCTCTGGATATCTGTTGTAGCCAAAGGTTTGAATTGGGACAATTTATTTACTTATTTATTTATTGGTGTTTAAGGTCACATATTTCTGCACAATGGCTAACCATGACCGTGACAGTTTTACAGGTGGAGGAAGCCAGAGTACCCAGAGAGAACCACTGAGCAATGGCCAGAAACTGTCAGCTCCCCAACATACCAACTCCACACAAGCAGGGTTAGCATTGGTTGAAGACAGGTGCACCATCGATGTGCAGTACGCCTTTGTACACGTCACCGTGCCCCCACGTGGGCAATAGGGGTGAAGTGTCTTGCCCAAGGACACAACGCGGGTGCCGCAGGTGGGATTCGAACTGAGGACCTCTCGGCTTGCAGCCTGCACCTCTACCAACTGAGCCACCGCACCCCCCGAATTGGGACAACTGTGCAACAGCTTTAACACAGGCGCATGGCATGTCGGCCATCTGTCGAAGATCAGATTGTGAGCTTGTATCAAGCAAAGCTCTGATAGTCTCAATTTTGTTAGAAAAAAAAGAAGAAAATCTATAAGCAAGGGTTTTGGATGAAGAATGCTCTGAGAGTACAGTTGTCTTATGACAGTACAGTAGCTTCTCAAGAACGACAGGCAGCACATTAGGGGAATTAACATTAGCTGACAATAAGTCAAAAAAGTATTTCTGTTTCATGGATTTGACCAGTTTGTTAACAACATTTCGCTGGTTGACAAACATCTCTCTGTGAACACATAGTTTCGTTTGCCACCACTGAAGCTCTAGTTTGCACTGTAAGTCTTTTGCGCACCTAATCTCATCACTGAAGCACTGTGAGCAAGGGCATATGCTAAAAGTATGTGTTTGCTTAGGCGCAAACTTGTGAATAACTTCTTGAAGTGAGCAGTAAGGATGTATTCACTGCTGTCAACAGTTTGCATCTTGTTAATTATAGTGACAGGAGATGAAGCAATAGCATCTGCAAACTTAGCAAGGTCAGTACTTCGGTACTTGTTGTATGTGACTTTCTTCTGGACAGGGGAGGGACGAGGAAGTGCCAAATCGAAGGTAATCATAATATGATCAGAGATTGCAGGATCAAAAATTAATACATTTTTAACAAGATCAGCATCAGCATTACACATACACCAATGGGCTGAATATTCCTGAATGAAAAAGAGTGAAAACCTGTTATTTGAATAGCCACATTGCCTATGCAAACCATTAGGTTAGCAGGAGAGATCAATTTGATCATCATATAATAGATTAAATGCCTATATTTGATGGACTGAAGTCACAAAGGTTTATACACATCATGAATTCAGTGGTTACCAGAATAATTCTTGAAAAATCACACAATTTTTTATTCAGTTAACAGGAGTTTACAGTATGGCTGCCGTGGACTGGTCACTTTCCACAGGTGGGCACTATTTCTATGGAGGCGATAATATTGGATTCCAATCGCTCTTTAAAGGAATAATCAGCAAATAATTAAGAAGCACTGGGTACTACCCGGTGCTTCATTAATTAAAACTTTGCTGCTGATGATTTTTATTACCTAGTAAATGTATGCATGGACATCACTGCCATTGCATGGATTACAGCCAGTCCACTGCGACTGCTTTACCTATAACCTATATGCAATTAACAAGTCATATTTCCAATTGAGGTTTGGAAATGGTTTGCTGTTTGAAAATTTTATAAACAGGGTTATACAATTGAGAGATTTCCAGTTAAGTGGGCTTCACAGTACTGTAGAAGGAGGACCTTAAGAAAAAAAATTGAAAATAGCTTAATAAATTCCATGTTTTTTGCACTTCTTATTCGACAGGTAGGATTCTATAGCTATTTTGTGATTACAGAACAGTTGAAATCTCAGTCCTTATAAATGTTGCTACATCCGGCTGTAGTATCAGACATAACTTATTGAATGAAGGCTTCTTGATAGTCAAGGTCCGGACAAAGACTAGAGATGAAAATAAAAGGTAGTTTGATTTTGAAGGCCATGGTCAAGATGTAGTAAAATGCTGGTCATGAAATGACTGACTCATGGAAAGAGAAGTGTTTGAAACAGGTCTAAATACTTCTCACATTCTGGCTTTTCCTTCTCTTATATACCTTTTAGCGACCGCTTTAGCCCTCATGCAAGCCCTCCATGTTATGAAGCCTTTCTCCCTATCATAAGTAGGCATAGTGGATAAAATAAAACTACAATGCATAGTACATTAGTAATTGGTTAATAATATAAATTTAAATTACAAACATGATGGTGGCATCATGGCGTCCCTCTGCATGTTTCTTTTTGGGATCGATTAACTGTATCCTGTCTAAAATCTGGCTTCGCAGTGTCATTCTTTCACTGTAGCTACTTATCAGTATTACACAGATACGACAGCAGTTCAAATTTGGATTAGCGGTATAGTAAATAGTTTTGTGTTTAGAAGTTATATTCAGTTAACAGGGTCATTAAGTTACTTGGATTAAATTAAGTGGGCTCCACTGGATTAACAATTGGCTGAACTTGAGTTTATACCTGTGTTGCAGTCATGATGAAGCCATTGATGCTTAAAGTGACCTTAAACATCAATAAAGATAAACATATCCATATTCAGTATGCAGTTAACTTGTGTAATTCATAATTAAGGTATTTTGTTGATGAATTTGCGTCTGGTTGAAAGCAGTACAATTTACTGACAGTTTTAGCAGTAGATGTGTTTTCAGGCATAATGTTCTGTACGGTAATTCATTATTTTTGACATTTAGATGTTGATTATGAACTATTTCATTGCAATTGCTGTTCATTTGAGCATGAATTTATACTTAATGACATTTTGAAGCTTACTCAAGGCTGTTAATGAACTTTAATTATTCAACAAGAATTACTATTCAGGTGTAAAACTTTCATTAGTAGAGGTTTAAATGCTTTGGATGGAGAGTGCAGGTCATTTCGTAGATAGAATTGTTCAGTCATGATGGCAAAATGAACTCTGGAACTGAACTGGTCATATCATCTACATGTACCTGGAAATTTCCTGGTTGGCGAAGCCTGATATTCTGAAGAGAGCAATTTCATCCTGCTAACCATTGCTTGCCTGACATTATTTTCAGGAGAGCGGTATATTGCCTGCCCCATTATGCTTTGTCTGATGCCAAGTTCAGTAAAGTTTGGTTGTCCCCCTTTCTTTTTTTTTTTTTTTGGGGGGGGGGGGGGGGGGGGACTATTAAGATAGTCGGTGCCTGTCTATCCATCCGACTGTGTGTCCATCTGTGCATCTGTCCCACTTTGGTTTCCTGATGATAACTTTAGTTATTGTTGGCTGAATCAAATAAAATTTGGTATGTAGGTGTATCAACACAAAATACAGGTCAAGTTCAAATCGGGGTGGAATCCCAACAGTTTTTGCCAGAGCTATGACCCTTTTTTGACTTCAAAACTTTGGGGTGGGGGGGGGGGGGGGGGGAGTTTCCCGATGATAACTTATAGACAGCCAAATGAAATAAAATTTGTAATTTACGTATATCAACGTAAAATACAGGCCAAGTCTGAATCGGGGTGCGTTCCGACAATTTTTGCCAGAGTTATGCCCCTTTTTTGACTTCAAAAATTCCTTCTTTTTGGTTTCCCAATGATAACTTTAGTTGTTCTTGACCGAATCAAATAACATTTGGTACGTAGATGTATCAGCATAAAATACAGGCGAAGTCTGAATCGGGATGCGTTCCGACAATATTTGCCAGAGTTATGCCCCTTTTTCAACTAAAAAAATTCCTTCTTTTTTTCTATTTGGTTTCCCAGTGATAACTTTAGTTGTTGTTGACCGAATCAAGTAACATTCGGTATGTAGGTGTATCAACACAAAATCCAGGTCAAGTTCAAATCGGGATTTGGTCCGACATATTTTACCAGAGTTTGGTCCCTTTTTTGAATTAAATAAATTCATTTTGTTTCAAATACCTCGAATTGCACACTTTCTTTTCTGTGGACGTGTGACTGAGAGGTCTTTTATTGCACTTGAGCTGACAGGGATTCTTTTGGGTATCTGCAGGGGCCGTTTATGGGACCCTTTCCCAATGACATTTTTTTCCCAATTCTTAACTCAAAATTTACCAATCTCAATTCTCACTCAAACAAAAAAAAATATTGTACAACTGGTGGCCTGAAAAATTTAAATTTAATGTACAACTGGTATGACCACCCAGTTTAGAATGCCAGTTGTACATTAAATTTAAATTGCTTGCCTAGGGGGCGCGGTGGCGTTGCAGTTACCGGTTCTCATCAGATCACCGAAGTTAAGCAACGTCGAGCCTGGTTAATCTTTGGATGGGTGACCGTCCGAGCGATCAATTCAAACTCCTGCATTGTGTCCTTGGGCAAGGCACTTAACCCCAATTGACAACATGGGGGCACGATGACGCCGTGTATTAAGGCATACTGCACGTCGATGGTGCGCATGTCTTCAACAAAATCTAACCCTGCCTGTGCTGCAGTGCAGAGTTACGATGTTGGGGAGCTGGCAGCTGCTCTTCGTTGCCCCGTGGTTCTCTCCGGGTACTCCGGCTTCCTCCACCCGTAAAACTGTCCCGGTCATGATTAGCCATTGTGCATAAGTATTTGATCTTAAACACCAATAAATAAATAAATAAAAAATTGCTTGCCTAACAAAGTCTCTCAATTCCAAGGCAAATGACAAGTTCTTTAATAGTATAGAACTGTTTTAATAGAGACTATTAAGACTGTGTGAACATGATTCAATGCTCAGTTTGAATGTAAAATTTCTTAGTCTTTCTATGGTTTTTCCCTCCAAAAAAAATACCAATTGGAGCCCCTGTGATGCTAATTTTCCGCAAAGGCATGGACCCGAACCTTTTCTTAAAGAAGACAGAATAATCCCTGGTTGACAATACCCAGAAGCTTTTAATACAATCACTGTTGTGCAGTTGCAAGTGCACTGTTACTAACTGTTTGGATAGTAGTATGGTATAATAATATCCAGTAACCATTATCTGCAGAAATATGTGACCTTAAACACCAATAAATAAATAAATCCATTCAATAGTAAAAGATCTCTATAAACATCTGACTAAACATAACTTTATAATGTGTGTTGTTGTCATTTTATAACCATGGGTACTGAAGATGAACTTTAACCTCAGTTAAGTAATCAAACTTTCTTTTTCACTGGAAACCTGAGGGCCCTACAGGTTTCTGTCAACTGTGTGTTGGTTAATAGCAGGTCAAAGGTCACCTCTAGGGTGCTAAATGTAGCATTGGAGAGATGTAGTGGTGGGTAAAAGGGCAGTCTTTTGTCAAAGTGATGGTCGCAAATGATAAAAGTACCAGAGCTACCCAACCACCACTCACTACTGTGGGAAGACCCTTTGTGAAGCAGTTAGGAGGGCCCTGCAGTCCACTTTACAGGTCATAGACCTTCAGATGAATTATCCAAGCCATTATGCAGATCTTTACACGTATACTCTACTTTTCTTTCTGAGTTATTTAAAGGATTAACTCACAAATTAGTTTAAGTGCTACTGTTGATAGTGTAAGGGGAGTTCCCTGGCCAAAATAAATACACACACTCAATTTCTTATCTTCAGTCTGTGAGACTCATTGACAGGTTCTTTACAAGAACTACTAAATGTAGCCCAAATCAGACAACATTATTATTGTAGCATTGATTGATGTTGTTCATGCATTAGATTGTGATTGGCTCAACACTTTCACAGTGATAGGTATTTTTGAATATTGTTTGCTTTTTAAAGAGAAACTCCTGTATGGATGACGTTATTTAATTAAAACAGACAACTCATATACTCATTGAAAGCTAGTTTCTCTAACTGGTAGATTTTAGATTACATGTACTTTTATATTAATGCTTTGTTAATTGTTTGCCTTGGCTACACTGCATTCTATCACTTAATAAATAATAATAAAAAGGGCGGTGTAGCCTGAATTAATCAAACATATTTTGTATTTTTTTCTCCCTGTCCATGTTTCACAAATGTCGGGCCAGCAGCACACTGGTGGCCTGATTTGTGAACATGGACAGGGTTGCTCAGTTGAGATTGATTCATTTCGTATTGTGCATTTTGGACACAGCTGTACTACAGCACGTGTTATTCCTTTCATGTATTGTTCACACCTTTGACAACAGCTAGTCAAACGCATAGTGATCCTTATCGTTACAGATTATTTTCTCATCCCTTTGTTCTAATTACCTAGGGGTAATCATTGGTCAAGTGTGCGTAGTATTATTGTGCAATTAGTCCAGTTAATTACAGGTGCACATACGAGAAATTTGTCATTCTGCATTTGCAAAGCTAGTTTCAGTGACGCAATTTTACACCCACCCCCTGCCCACGTCATCCACCCTAAGGGGTTCTTGTTACTTCTTATCATCATATCATTGTTGGTCATCTAATTTGTGTATGAACTTATATACTCAAGCCTTGTGCAAGGTGCTTTCCTGTATCACACTGATTAGGTATCATCCTGACAGTGGATTTATCTCCGTGCTTATCCTGGATTCTACCATTGACTTTTATTGGCTAGTGTTTCTAGTCTGTATACATGTGTCGTGCACTTTCTTCCGAACGAGGGACTACATGTTAAAAGAGACAACTCATATAGACTTCCAGTAATAGCTAGTTTCTCAAGCTGGTAGATTTTAGATTACATGTACTTTTATATTAATGCTTTGTTAATCATTAGCCTTGGCTACACTGCATTCTTTCACTTAATAAATAATTATAAAAAGGGTTGTGTAACCTGAATCAATCAAACATAATGCATATTTCTTTCTCCCTGTCCATGGTGCACAAAACAGGTTTAACTGTCATGGCATTTGAAGCCTGTCAAAGTGTTCAGCTGAGTCTCAATAAAGCTGGTTTTGCTTTAAAGACTGAACATATTTTTTGGTTGCCATCTATATTCAGTTACCTGAAATCAGTATCTGGGTATTTTGTGTTCTGCATGTTTATGTGGTTTTACTTTGAAATAATTTTTTTGAGAGCACCTGCTGGAAGAAGGTATTCTACAGTATGTTGTAATAGAACAGTTATTCATCAGTATTCCCAGAACAGGGGTTACCATCATTTAAAAACACATTTGAACCCACCTAAAATCCTAGAATTCTGATAATACAATAGAATTATTCTTGATGACTTCATTTTCCAAGATCAAGCTTGAGAAGTCAAACAATTATATCTTGGACAGACCCCATTGAGCTCTGTCCTTTGAAGAAGATGTAATTTGTTGAATTTCAAATTATTATGATGGGCTGTTAAACGAAGATTCGATTCGGTTTCAGTTTTGTTATCAAAACCAAAACAATTACAGAAAATCTGTCGTCGCGGTTTTCATCTTCAGTGCTTCAACAGGTCTTCACTTCTCAAAATAAAGAAACAACTTAAAGTTAACCTTGTTTTCAAACTTCAGAGTCACGATACACCTTTTTCAGAACAGCTGCTCTAATTGGCATTGTGTTTGAGCGTGGCATTTACCGCAGAAATAGGCGACAAAATTACTTATGCATCGTGGTTTAACGTTCATCTGTTATCAAATGCGGTTTCCTTTGCAGAACTGGAACTTTTCACTTGTTCCACATTTATAATGACAAATATATTTATTTCTACACATAATTTTGAAAGCTTGAACTCCAAAGCCAGCGTCAAAATCACAGTTGAAGTTGGATGGAAATTTAGGGTTACAATGGCCTATGTGAGCGACTTTTACTCGGTAAAATTTTTATGGTCAGCATAATTTTTTAGGGTGTGTCGGGTTACCGTAAACACAGGTATAATTTTGCAACAGGCTCAAGTCATTTTTCTCAAACTTGAAACTCTTGAGATAATTTATGCAAAACATTGTGCTCAGAATATCAGAGTATGGGTATAGGCCAGTACACAGGTGCTTTGCCCTGGAAAGGGTGTCCCTGTGACAGTGATTGGTGCCAAAGACAACTTCTGATATGCAAATGCAATGTATTTGTTTGTTTTGTTTGGACAATGAAAACCGAAATTGAAAACCCAACTTTTTGAATGAAACAAAACTGGAACTGACATGAAATTTGAAACCCACCCATCTCTATAATAATGGGAAGATTTTGCAACTGAAAACTTAGGAATCATACACTTAAAATGAGAAATTATGTCCATAGTTAGTCCAGCATGGTATACGCTCAACATGAGAAATTCTATTCACAGCTTATCCTGCATTGTCTTCTTACCTGACACGACTGGGAAGATGACACATTCAAAACAAATCTTGAATCATTAAAAAAAAATTATTTTTTGTGTCAAGAATACAGCTAATATGGACCCCCACTGGCCAGATGTGATCATACATTAGTTAAAGGGTCATTCCTGACAAAGATCTTCTGGTCATTTCTCCAACCCTCAATTATATGTTGCAGAAGGTGCTGGTTAGTAGTTAGGACTAGTGACTGGACCTAATCACTCAGGCACTTAACCCTTTGCACACTGATGCCAAAATTGTAAGTAGCACAATTTTCCCATAATGCAGCTAGGAATTTAACCAATTCAGTCTTGTTTGAAAGATCTTAAGATCTTTCAAACAAGAATGAATTGGTTAAACTCCTTGTTGCATTATGGGAAAAGTTTGCAGATACTTTAACTCTGTGTTGAGTGGTTAAAAGAAATGAATTTTGAAAATAAAGCATCAGAATTTTTTTTTTTACTGAAGGTCCATACAAGTTTTTGAATACTGGTCTCGGAATATAATTAAAACCGATGAATTCAACCCTGGAAGTCCCTGGAAAATCCTTGAATTTAGTCGCTGAAAATGTTGGGGTGCCTGAAACTTCAGTTCTTTTGAATCAGAAAGAAGCACAAACAATGTTTCCGCTTCTGGATCGCTGGATTGAACCTAATGTCCATTCATGTGAACATTACATGTGTTTTTTACAGAACAGTGATCAGAAAAGTTGTCTTTTTCTTAATCAAGATTTCATGAATAAAATATTGCAGAATGAAGAGTTGAATTAAGTAAAAAAAAAAAACAAATGAAAATAGCATCTGAGATTCAATATCCTCACATTTTTTTAACAACAAGCAAGATTCTGTAGTTTTTTTGGGAGGAAAGGTTGGTAAACAAGCTCTGCTTCACTGGTAAAATAGGACTCATGTCACCAATGTTTGGGGTGGAAGTCCTCTAAAATGGGCAGCATGGGTATAAATGATTGACTAAACCTGGCTTTATCCCCATGTTGTACTAATGATTAGCCATTGTACAAAAATATGTGACTGTAAACACCAATAAATAAATAAATAAATTGGGAGGAAAGTGGACAGATTTTTTATGTGATGGAGACTCAGTTGTTATCCATTTAAAATTTCTGTTTTGTATTAATGCCAGTACTGGGGAGCTTGGTGGTTCATTAGAGCATTGGACTCAAAACCTAAAGGTTGCTGGTTTGATCCTGCCCACGCCATGGGAAAGACACTTAATCCCAACTGCCCACTAGGGGCATTGTGACACTGTGTACATGTACTTATGGCATGTTGATGGTGCCCTTGCCTTCATCTGCTGCTAACTGACTGCTTGTGCTGAGCTAGTAAGTTGGAGAGTCTGACATTTGCTTCCCACTACACACCCATAAAACTGTCTGACACAGGGTGTCATTGTGGTCAGGCCTGGCATTTTCAGGAGAGCAATTTATTCACTCCCCTACTGCTCTCCTTAAAAATTGAGGGCAAAAATGAGCCCTCCTGGCCTTAGAAAATAATGATTACCATAACAGCCTATTCTAAAATGCACATCTTTTCAGATCTCTCCCATGGTATTGGTCTCTGTAACACGGCCACACTGCCACTCTCACACCTCTGAGCCTTGCCAAGGCCCAAAGTGTGGGAGAGGCAGTGCAGCTATCTCACAGAGACTACATTGTTAGCAGCACCAAATAAAATGTACAAAGCCCACTAGGCAGAATTTATTAATAGTAAAACTTCATTTTGCCTCTTTCAGCTTTTGTAAACATGAGGAGAGCTAATCGCTCCCCTTGGTCATGTGAGAGGTGCAATATTTACATGTAGCCCTCCTGCATTTTTATGTGTACTCATACTATGTATGGTACATATAATGCCGGCATCCGGGGTGACCATCCGTCGTTCGTCCATCCTTTGTCCATATGTCTGTCCGTCTGTCCATCCGGCGTCCGTATCCATTTCTTTGGCATTCGATAACTTGAAAAATATTGCTTGGATTGTCAAGTTACTTTATATTTGTGTTCAAGTTACTGATGTGCTGAGCTGTATAGTTTTTGGTGTAAATCGGATAATTTGATTCTGAGATATTAACCCTTTATCCTTCAAATTGAAAATTTCTCCAATCCCTTTGGCATTCGATAACTTGAAAAATAATTTTAAAATATTGCTTCGATTGTCAAGTTACTTTATATTTGTGTTCAGGTTACTGATGTACTGAGCTGTATAGTTTTTGGTGTAAATCTGTTATTTTGATCCTGAGATATTAACCCTTTATCCTTCAAATTGAAAATTTCTCCAATCCCTTTGGCATTCAATAACTTGAAAAATATTGCTTGGATTGTCAAGTTACTTTATATTTGTGTTCAGGTTACTGATGTGCCGAGCTGTATAGTTTTTGGAGTAAATCTGATAATTTAATCCTGAGATATTAACCCTTTATCCTTCAAATTGAAAATTCCTCCAATCCCTTTGGCATTCGATAACATGAAAAATATTGCTTGGATTGTCAAGTTACTTTATACTTGTGTTCAGGTTCCTGATGTCCCACGCTGTATAGTTTTTGGTGTAAATCTGATGATTTGATCCCGAGATATTAACCCTTTATCCTTCAAATTGAAAATTCCTCCAATCCCTTTGGCATTCGATAACTTGAAAAATATTGCTTGGATTGTCAAGTTACTTTATATTTGTGTTCAGGTTACTGATGTGCCGAGCTGTATAGTTTTTGGTATAAATCTGATGATTTAATCCTGAGATATTAACCCTTTATCCTTCAAATTGAAAATTCCTCCAATCCCTTTGGCATTCGATAACTTGAAAAATATTGCTTGGATTGTTAAGTTACTTTATAATTGTGTTCAGGTTACTGATGTGCTGAGCTGTATAGTTTTTGGTGTTAATCTGATAATTTAATCCGGAGATATTAACCCTTTATCCTTCAAATTGAAAATTCCTCCAATCCTTTTGGCATGAGATAACTCAAAAAAGATCAATCCGATTGTCATGTTTCTTTATATATTTATTCAGGTTACTGATGTGCTGTGGTGTATAGTTTTTTATGTAAATCTGATAATTTGATCCGGAGATATTAACCCTTTATCCATCAAATTAGACACTCCTCCAATCCATTTCTATATGTACCCATACCTTGTATGGTGTACATAATGTCAACATCTGTGGTGGCCCTCCGTCATACAGCTTTCTACTAGTTGCGCATATGGGTACACATCTGACGATTTCATCGGCCTATTTTTAGCTTAACTTGACAAAGTCAAGATAAGCTATTGCCATCACACATGCAGAAGTTTGTTAGTCTGTGAGTCTGTTCACATTTTCCTTTAGGTTTGAGGTCATGTCTAGACAGACATGTTAACTCTCCCAGACTGCCCGGGAAAATCCCGAAATTTCAGTGTAGTTCCTGGCCTCCCATGTGGGAATCAGTTCTGGGCCAAAAATCAAGGAAAATGACAGTCGAATATTTCTTTCCCGTTGTAATTTATGTAAAATGTTCGGAGTCAAATCACATGCATTTCAAACTCTGGTAAAAACTCACGAAGCAGTAAAATATGGATTTAAGTTCAATTTATTTAAAAAAAGGGTATTTTCTGATATATATATTTCAACTTTGTTCATGTTTATTTCTGTTTTTTCTCTTCGTAATCGGAGATTCGTGATCAATGTGCGAGTGTCGAAATGAAAATAGGTGACTTACTTTCAAAAAATTGAAAACTCCACCTTCATTTAAATGCAGTTTTTGGGTAAATAAAATATATGAAAAGGAATTAAATAATATAGATTTATTTATTTATAGAATAGCTTTAATTCTAATCCCTTTTCCAAATCAAAACGTAAACACCTTGACCTCAACTATTGAACACTGTTTAAAAATAGGTTAAAGTCACTAAGGATGCCAAAAAAGTATGACTGCATTTTTACACAATGGTCTTATTTTCTAACACTACATTAATTCCGTTGTGCTGACTACAGAACTGTTAACTGTTGGCCGCCTGTACCCAGAAAATTTCGAATGGAATTTAAGAAAAAAAAAATGCTTCAATGATGAAAAGAAAAGTTTTGTGCAGGGCACAAACTTCCACACATGCATGAAGGATTTTGATAAAGATACTTTCCAAGTACTAATTTTCTTGACGTAACTGAACATTAGGACATCTTTTCCTGTTAACATTTCCAGACTTGGGAAATTGTTAGCTTAGTAGACTTTGATAAAAGCAAACCACAGGTGGTGGTGCTCTGTGGGGGGGGGGGGGGGGGGGGGGGGGGGCATGAAGAAGAGCATGGCGGGGAGGGGGGTCAAATCAACAATTATTTTATGATTTTTTAACACAGCATAAATGCATCAGCATAATTGACAACTAGAACTTGATATAACTTGGTGTCAAGGGTGGTCTATGAGCTGAAAGTTTTTTCTTCTGTTTTGTCCCCACATGAAATTTTCCCTGAAATCCATCCCATTTCCCTGAAAATCATCCTCAGGTTCCCTGAAAAATTATTCTGAAGGTTAACATGTCTGTGTCTAGATGAGACCGTCCCCTTTTGGTCGCAATCGGTGATCTGTGATGGCTGCCCGAGCCCAAACCCAAAATCCTTTAGCACAGTCTACAGGTCATATTTATGAAGGGATTTCATTGTAACTTGGTAGGATGACTCTATAATGTCTAGATGAGAACGTCCCCTTTTGGTCTTGATCTGTCAACCGTGATGGCTGCCCAAGCCCGAAACCCAAAAACTTTTAGCACAGTCTACGGGTCATATTTAATATGGAGGGATTTCATTGTAACTTGGTAGGATGACTCTGTATGATGTCTGGATGAGAACTTCCCCATGTGGTCACGATCTGTCAACCGTGATGGCTGCCCAAGCCCAAAACCCAAAAACTTTTAGCACAGTCTACATGTCGTATTTATGGAGGGATTTCATTGTAACTTAGTAGGGTGACTCCATATAACGTGTAGATGAGAACGTCCCCTTTTGGTCGGTCAGTTGTAACGGCTACAGGGGCCCGAAGCCTAAAAACCTTTAGCACAGTCTACAGGTCGTATTTATGAAGGAATTTCATTGTAACTTGGTAGGATGACTCCAAATAAAGTCTAGATGAGAACGTCCCCATTTGGTCGCAATCGTTTAACCGTGATGGCTGTCTAAGCCTAAAACCCGAAAACCTTTCGCACAGACTACAGGTCGTATTTATGAAGGGATTTCATTGTAACTTTGTAGGATGACTTAGTAAAATGTCTAGATGAAGACGTCCCCTTTTGGTTGCGATGGGTCAACCGTGATGGCTACACAGGCCCGAAGCCTAAAAACCTTTAACACAGTCTGCAGGCCATATTTATGAAGGGATTTCATTGTAACTTGATAGGATGACTCGTTTTAGAATAATTTCACTGTAACTTGGTAACTTTGGTTGACATACATTAACTGTGAGGACCGCATTAACCCACCCCTCATGTTCTTTAGTACAGTCTGCCCCTCAAATTATTTTTATTGAAAACATAGCATACAGAGAACAGCAATTAACATATTCCCAATAATCAAAATTCTTGTTGTATTTCATAATCCTTTCATAAACATTGAACATTATCCTTTTCATGAAACACAACACACCGACAAGTTCAGCTACAGTGTCATTGACACTTTCATTAAGAATGCCAGGCCTGATTGGTTGTTGAAAGTAGCATTAAACCCCAATAAACAAACAAACAATCCCCTTACTGCATGCTCTTTCACAAAATTTGAGAAATATCTAATAATAATCTACTCTCTCCATAGTGTACATGCTTGAACAATTGAAAACCAGTACAGGAATGTTTTTCCGATGAGACAGTTGCTTCTCTCATATGACAAAGCCATTGTTGTGTTTTTTCTCTTTCTTCGTTGGAAACAGAGCTCATGGTTGCAATGAGAGCAGTAGAAATGATTTCCTCAAACATTATGTTCACCTTTCTTTGTGCATTCACCTCTGGTATTTGTCTGTTTGATACCTTGTCAATGGTTCTCATTAATGAAATGCAGAGTCTTCCCATACATCTTTTGCTTATAGGCAGAAACTGATTTTACTTATTGGTGATATGACTGGAGTTGGTGGAATATTTATCTTTTTATCCAACAACAGGCAACTTCTACTTTTTGCTCTTAATTAACCCTCTGAGAATTTTCAAGATATTTTCATCATGACAAGATTTAATGAAAAATTCATCTAAACTTAACTCAATAAATCATTGATGAAAAAAAACATGCAATTTACAAGTAAGGAATTTGATTAACCCTTTACCTAACCTGAAAAGCAGACGACAGTTGCAAAAATAATTCTTGAATAACTAATTTTTTTCATTTTTTGTCTCAAAAACATAGGTTATGACCCCTCGTTGGAACGAGATCGACGTGCTCGTTCCAACGAGGGGTCATAACCTATGTTTTTGAGACAAAAAATGAAAAAAATAATGAAAATTGGCGATTTTTGAGAATAGTGCTGGCCGGTTTTGGCCGTTACGTTAGGTAAAGGTTAACTGCATGCAGATATTCTTGACAAGGACAGAATTTCTGTTGCCATTGAAATAAGTATAATGTGGGCACATTTAATCAAATTTTACCTCTGTAAATTGTATGTAGTTTTTCACCAATGATTCCTGGAGTTAAATTCAGATGAATTTTTCATTAAATCTGGTCATGGCTGCTTCACAGCAGCCATGACTAGATTTGATGAAAAATATTTAGAAAATACTCAGCAGGTTAAGAGTTATATGTGCACAGATTATACTTACTTCAGTGGCAAAAGATTTCATGTCCTGGGTATGAATATCCAGCAGCAGCATGCAATGTGTTAACCCTTTACCTATCAATACTAAGAGACAACACATGCCCAAAATTTCTCAGATAAAACAAATTTCAACATGCTTATTTCATTGAGTGGTCATGAGCTGTGTGTTAATATCTGTATTATTGTCAAAAGGTTGTTATTGTTATTGATTGCACTCTCCTCAGCTGAATCGTGATTAATTTTACCATTGAATATGAACATTTACCTCCCTCTGTCTCTCTTTCTGCCTCTTGTGTGCCTGTAATTGTGCGGACATTTTTCTTTTGTAATACAAAAGATATTAGCATTCTGAGGGCATTTCTTTTCATTTCACCAATTTGTGGGAATAAAAGATAAATATTTCCATTTTAATGATTTGCAGGCACTAAAACAAACAGAAAATTTATGCGCTTCATGGTCTCTTTGATCAATCTAACACACTGTAATTGCAGGGACTGGACTTTGTCCCCACAGTCACATCACATCCCCATCTCTGTGTGTGTGTGTGTGTGTCTCTCTCTCTCTCTCTCTATCCCGCTCTCTCTTTCTCTCTCTCTCAATCTTGCCTTATTGGGCTTTAGGGTCACCTGTTTCAGCCTGAAGATTGAGAAGTTGTAACCAACGATACAACAAATTAATAAAGTATTTGTCTGTTTATCCTCTGCAAGCATGATCCATATACCAATGGTTTTGCACATAATAGCGTAAATCACTGATTTATATCTTAACATGTATACTGCACTGCAGTGCAGTGCAGTGCACTGCACTGCACTGCACTGCACTGCACTGCACTGCACTGCGCTTCACTGCACTGCAAATAAGCATTAGTACTGGCCAGGATTTTAGTTCTTTTTATCAGAATAACTTTGGAAACTGGATTACCTTATTGACCCTTTACCAAAGGAACACAATTTCAAAATTTGTTATTTTATTTTTCCACCCTCCTTGGCATGATCTCAACAAGCTCATTCCAATGAGGGTTACATGATATGGTTTGATCGACAATTTTTGAAAAATGCTTCTTTTTTCAACTGCTCAGTTTGTAAATTCTGTAGGCACATGCAACCAATTCATTTGGAAAAGGGTTAATTCAGCCTTTACCAAATTAACAACCATATTTGGCTAGAGCTATTCACAAAAATTCAAATTTGATTATTTTCTCAAGTTTTGTCTCCAAAACATAGCATATGAGTGAGGGGTCTTAAGCTGTGTTTTTGAGGAATTAAATGAAACTTGTTATTTATTCAGACCATTTTTAGCTCAACTTGACAACATCAAGTATGCGCTATTGGGATGGGTTGCAATCTGTTGTCCATCTGTATGTCTCCCCATCTGTACATCCCTCTGTCCATCCACAATTCTTTTAGCACACCCTACAAGCCGCAGCCCTCACCCGATCAGTTCCAAATTTCATACATGACTTTGGAGAAATATCTAGATGGGAGCTAATGAATTTTTCTGAATTTCGTTCAAAAACATGGCCTCCAGTGGCCATCTTGAATTTGGCATATAAACTGTTAACAATTCCATTGGCACACCATAAGGCTGCATCGCTCACCCGATCTTTTTCAAATTTCATATACAGCTTTGATGTGATATCTAAATGGGAGCGATAAAATTTTTCTGAATTTTGTTGAAAAACATGGCCGCCAGTGGCCATCTTGGATTTGGCATGTGAATTGTCAACAATTTTATTAGCACACCCTATCGGCCACATGCCTCATTCGATCTTTTTCAAATTTCATACGTAACTTTGATGTGATGTCTTTTCTGTAGAAAATTGAGTGAGTGACTTGGCATTACTGGAACTTTCTATTTAGTTCAATCCCTTCTTGGACAAGTTGAGCTGCAGTGTCATTGACACTTTCATTTCAGAAAGTGTTCTCTCAGCAGTGTCTCTCTTTGTCAGCCCAAATATTTTTGACTGACACATTGTCTGTGCAATTAACAGAATTTTGTTGTATTCCATTATCGAGTTTAGAGTGCTTGAGCACTGTTGAAGATGAAGTGACAAGAATGACATCAATGTAAATAGAATGAGAGTGAAGCAGAATAATTTATTTTTGGCTAAACGTAACCTAGATGTAACTGGTCTTAGAAGCATTCATCTCAATGGAAGGGGCTAATTGTAGAACCTGATATCGCACCCGGTTAAATTTGCTTGCATATCTAAAATGAGCATTGAAAAAGATTTTGAAATTGTGCATCGGGATCTTCATTGGGTCGGCGAGCCATAATTTTTAGCTCACCTGAGCGAAGCTCAAGGGGAGCTTAAGTGATCACTTTCTGTCTGTTGTCCATCCATTCATCCATCCATCCATCCATCCATCCATCCATCCATCCATCCATCCATCCATCCATCCATCCATCCATCCATCCATCCATCCGTCCATCCTTCTGTCCATTATCAACTTCATAAACCTCTAAGCCGAATTGAACTAGATTTGATATGCATGTTCC
Organism: Pictodentalium vernedei; assembly: GCA_031216915.1. Classification (NCBI taxonomy): domain Eukaryota; kingdom Metazoa; phylum Mollusca; class Scaphopoda; order Dentaliida; family Dentaliidae; genus Pictodentalium; species Pictodentalium vernedei. The sequence continues at coordinate 168,745,500 of CM062293.1, forward strand.
TTATCATATTTCAGTTGAAGTTTGTTCAAATAAAGTTGCCATACCCACAGGTCTGGGGCACCACAAAGGGCATAATTCTATTTAGCACCGCACAATTTTTCAAAAAAATTAAAAAAGCTTATTCTACAGAACTGCCAATTAGAATCTTTTGATACTTTGTATACAACATCCAGATTCATGTCTGTTTGAAACAAGACCCAAAGGTCATATTTAGGCTCCCTTTGGGAACCCAATTTTAACTTGATGCAATATGAGGGAATTTATTTAAAAATCTTCTTCGGATCTACCTGTCAAAATCTCTTAATATTTGGTATACTGCATCTTTGGGGGGTGGAGGGGTGTGTGTGTTCAAATCAAGTCCCTTGGGTTACACTTGGGCTCCCTGTGGGATCCCATATATTTTAACTTAGTGTAATATAAGGACGATATTCTTTAAAACATCTTCTTCACATCCACTAGTCTGTTTCTCTTTTGTTACATAGTATTGACATCCTTAATGTGGAGAGATTCAAGTTTGTTCAAATCATATCCCCAGACTCATATTTGTGCTCCCTGTTGGGTCCTAAATTTTCTTCTTCAGACCCACCAGCAGACTGATATTTTGTCATTTGATATATAGCATTACTATGACTCCTAGATTAAGTTTTTTAAAAATGTTATGCTTGACTGATTTTGGTGGGCACCATAGGACTTTGAAATTTAATTCAGAACCCAATGGAGAATTTCCTATCTGTTTAAATGAATTGTGTCCACGCGTGACAGATCTGATTGTGATAAACTGTAGTTCGTCTACTTAGATGTAAATGTTAGTACATGAGATTAACATTTGCTCAGATGTATTTTGAAAGGGTTTGAGTGATTTTCGCAACCCCCCACCCAATAAACAGACCCTTCTCAACCTCCCACCCCCATAGCTAAATTAGATTAACTATATTAACTCTTTCGCTGCCAGCCGCCACCAGAAACAAAATCCCCAAGGCCAAGCATTTTGTGGTAATATTCCTGTATTTAGGGTATACCTTGGTAATATCGAGTATCTCGCCAACCTCAGTTCCGCTTTACTAGTAAAATAGGACCCAGTCACCAATGCTTGGGGTGAAAGTCCTCTAAAATGGGCAACATGTTGATCAACGATTGACTAAACTTGACTTCATCTCCATGTTGTGTCACGATTAGCCATGGTGCATAAATATGTGACGTTAACCACCAACAAACAAACAGTCTCGCCAACCACTTGGAACAGAGTTGAAACTTCCCAAATAGTTACATATAGCTATGGCCAATGCATAGCCGTTGTGCCGACATCACGTGACACAGGCGGCCAGCTTGGATTTTACGAAAATTTGGTGATTTTCACCAATTATTGTATAATATTTGAGCAATGGGTCAATATCGTCTGAAATGTGTCTGAAATGTTTTAGTTATTAACTTACACCAAAGATGGATAACAAAATGATAAATTAGGAAGATGTTTGTTGTCATTTATATCATTTACCACATCATACAGCTTTGTCAACGAATTTTGCCTATATAAACTTGCATTGTGGATTTGAATGGGCAGTGTCTGTACCACATGGACTACATTGTCGAAACTTCCCAGGTAGTTACATACTGCTATTGCTTATACATAGCTGCTCTGCTGACATCACATAGGTCACATGACCGCAGTGGCCATTCTTGGATTTTATGACATTTTAGGGATTTTTTCAAGTTTTTGCCACGGGACATATGGACAATGGGTCATAACCATCTGGAAATCTGCTTTATGAGCTAGTAATTTTCTGGCACCAATTACAGAACAAGAGGAATTATTTTATGAGGACATTCCCTTGAAAAATCAGCTTGAAGAAATCAGTTGGGTCCAGACCATCGGCGTCTACCAACAAACTAATGTGACGTGTGCGCTGGGATAACCAACAACTTTCATAAGGATCATATTCAGGATATGTCTCCCACTCCAATGCAGAATCGACATACAGTGCGTTTGCCTGACTGCTTTGTAAATCTCCCCGAAACCAGTGTTAGCCATCCCCGTGACTGCGACAGAAGAGGGTTCATCATCATCATTATTCTCATCATCCTTATCTGAGTCCTCGTTGCTGAGATCATCATTGTCCGAGTCATGGAATATACAGCCAATAGCTTCCTCCAGGCTCAGCTGTTTCCAAGAAGACATTCCCAAAACAACAAAAAAAGTGATGCGCCCGAGAAATTATCTCGCTCTAGCATGGATGGATGCTTTGACCTTGACTGATGATGCCTGGCTTGACTTATATTTGGTTCGAAATTGCCTGTCACCAATAGCGGTATACACATGCATCACACACAAAAAGAAGACACCAGAAATAATAGAGTTGCTTCCCTTAGACTGCAGTTCACCATAGTCACATGCGAAATTCCCAATTATGCGAGAGTGGCATTGGCCCCAAACTTCACATTTATGCAAGAGTGGCAGCGAAAGAGTGAACATATAGATGCTGAATGTGACCTTAAATACTTCTTTAACCAATTTATCAGGTGAGCCATTGAGGACTCTTGAGGCCTCTTGTTATTTTATGTGTCTGAGTGGCTGTTATCGTAGTAGAAAGTGCACCCTCAGTGAATGGAGTCGATCTTTCATGTTTTTAATTATAATATAAAATCATGGATTGTATAGCCTCATAGAGTATAAAACAAATAGACACATACTGCTTTCTTATCAACCTACTCACAATTGTTTACTACAGGCTTGCACTACAGTGGAAGTCCCTAACTCGGATAAAATACTCTCTATTTTTGTCTTTCCCAAGCAAGTTGGGAAAGAAAAGTGGTGCAAAAGCACCAATAAAAATAAGCCAAAACTGGGTCGAGTGCAACTGGCGCAGACCCAGTACGGGACGCTCTCTCCCAAGTACAACTCCACGACTTCCATTGCCAGTGCACATATACCGTCTCTAAAGACTCATTCTTTTTAAAATCCGCTTCGTGTCGAGATGTTTTTGCACGCTTATCAGTGTTCCACCAGCTCGATGTTTGATGATTCCTGATTCATTATACCACAGTGTATCCTTTGTATTCTCAGGAACAGTGTTTTATATATTCTCTTTTCTATTATATGTCCATAATGTATATTTATTTGCTCTCTCTCGAGTCGCGCGCGTATTTCACGTTCCACGCGGTTCGGACTTAGATTTTTTCACAATTATTGTTAATGCTTTTTTTGCAAAATTTTCTAATTGTGTTAGAGTTAGGTGTCAGCGGGGTACCACTCCTACAGTGTTTCTTCTTTCTTTTGAGAGTAGTCTTCCTGTTGGGTGGTTCCCGGTCGACCGTCTGGGGTCTTTGTTTCTGTAACCTTTCTCTCTTCTTTGGGGGTGTTCTGTTTTCTCATCTCACCTTCTCTGCTCCTCTCACCTCTATCATGCCCAGGACAATTCCTTGTGGGCAATGTCTGCTGCCAAAGCATGTGGACGATGTACATTCGTCTTGTTCCTCCTGTAATGGGTGTTCGGCCAAGCGGCCGTGTGGTGTCTGTGGAACATGGTCTTCCACCTTCTGGGCGTCAGTAAACCGTGTCGTTCGTTCTCGTGGCCGTGCCTCCCGCTCCCGCGGGAAAGGAGAACATGGTCGTTCAGGGCCTCCCGAGCCAACTTTGTCTGGTGAGAGTTATTCCTCCTCCGTGGGGGATGTGCAGTCTTTTCCTGTGGTGGATACTGCGGGAGCCGTTGAGTGTTCTGGTGTAGGGATGCCTGGTTCCGGGACTACGGTCCCCCTCCAGTCGACATCTGAGGCTGTCACTAGGGTTGTGACTCCTCGTTCGGAGCCGAGCCGGTGTGCTCTCTCCACTTTTTCACCAGCCTCAACGACTCTCGACGTATCTACTACTGCTGCTGGCCCGTCTGCTTCGTTGTCTGTTTCAGCCGGCCTCGGCTTTTCGCTGCAGGGGACTGCAGGACTGTCCGATACTGTAGACGTGGGATATCGGCCTCAGCCTTCCCTGACTTCAACTCGGCGAAGTCGGAAGGGGCTGCCGGCCGAGCCCATCGCTGTGGTCTCTTCGCCGTCGAGCACCACAGTTGTGTCTTTGGATTCGGATGTTTGTAGTGGAAACACTATGAACTCCGTGGCGTTTCCGTCTACTCACTCTGGTCACACGACCAGTTTTGGGGGACCAACGCCTTTTGTGCAGCCTGGACCTTCTGCCCCGCAGAGGTCCGCGGTGACTCTCATGAGTTCTCGCAATGTTGATCCTCGGGGTGCTTCGTACCCCTATACACGTCTGCCTTCAGATGTTTTGGCTGCCGCCCGTCGTCCCGCATCGGGTGTTTTGGAGGATCGTGACCCTTCGCTGGTTAAGAGGGTCAGAGGTGAAGCCACTTTGCCGGTTCGCTCCCCTGTCGAACCGTCGGTACAGGCAGTGAGCTTAGGGAGGCCCTCTCCTTACTCACTCAGGTTCTTTCTAAGAGCCTTCCTGTTGCTTCCAGCGAGGCTATGGGTGGTTTCCAGGCGCCTCTTATGGCGCCGCCTCCCGGGATTGGAAACAGGCCATGGAGGCGTCGGCTGGTTTGCCCACGATGGGCTATGTGTCTTCCGACTCTGGGGAGGAGTCCGACATGCTTGAGGTCGAGGGCCAGCAGTCTTCGGACTTGGGGGCGGCTCTTGACTTTGTGTTTGGGTTTCTGCCTGAGCTCAAACCTGCTAACCAGCCGACAGTGTCAGCCTGGCCGCGATCATCGGTCGCGCGCCAACAGCCTATGGAGCAACCTGCTTCTGGGCGCCTTCCACCGTGCCAGTCGGTACAGGTGGTTGAAGCTTTTTCAGCATTGGATGCCAAGCTGAATTCCAAGGCTTTGAAGACTTTGTTCTTCACCAGGGTTGACACCTTTTTGCCTCCTGTGCGTTATCGTTCCTACGATACCGCCAATCCGTCAGTCTGCCAGGCTTTGACGGTTCTGGATCAGGACTCCACTTCCCTCGGGCTTTCCAAGCCCAAGTCTGCCGTCATTCCAATGACGACTCTGGAGTCCACGTTGGGCTTATCTAGAGAGATGCTTGGCATGCTTTCTCTCTCAGATCACGTCATCTCAGCTTTGGCTGCTTATCTGCCTCCAGATAAGTTTGACGAGGTACAGGCTCCTTTGCGTGTGCTGTCCAAGGCGCTTATGCACCTTACTCACACGCATGCCTGTAACACGGCGAATTTGGAATTAGTTCGAAGGGACGCTGTGCTGGACACAGGACGATCCCTTCCCGAGGAGCAGCGTGCTGCTCTTCGATCTGCTTCTTTGGCAGGTCCGCAACTTTTCCATGGTTCCGTGTCGACGGTCCGGGATGACGTCCTACGTCATTCCAAAGATCAGCTGCTGTTTCGTCAGCTTGATCAGCCTTCTCAGGGAGGCAAGGGCCATTCCAAGCCTAACAAGTACCCTTCTGCTTCCTCTGTGAAGCAAAAGGCTGGTCCTTCTGCCGCCGCCTCTACTTCTTACTCACGGGGTAAAGGTAGGGGTCGGCAGAATCGAGGGAAGTCTCAGGATTCTTCATTTAGCAGAGGAGGTGGTTTCTCCTCTCGCGGGCCTCGTCGGGGCTCGAAATGAAGGTCCTCACCTCGACTCGTCCCAGGTTGGAGGAAGGATAGCAGAGTTCGCAGACCATTGGACCACCATCACATCCGATCCATGGGTGTTAGATGTTGTTCGGTCCGGGCTGCGTATATCCTTCCGACGGCACCCCACTCTGTCAAGGGTGCCTCTTCCAACCACAGTTCCTTCAGACGTTTTACGTCGGGAACTTTTGTCCACGGAGATTGCCAATCTCCTGGCAAAGGGGGCGATCGAGGTCGTCAAGAACGTTCAGTCAGTGGGTTTCTATTCCCGCCTGTTCTTGGTGCCGAAGAAGGACGGCCGACTCCGACCGGTTATCGATCTGAGTATCCTGAACCAGTCTATCATTGCTCCCAAGTTCAGCATGGAGACTTTCAGGTCGGTCCGCCAATCAATTCACCAGGGAGATTTCGCAGCCAGCATCGACCTGCGAGACGCTTACTTCCACGTTCCGATGCATCGGGCGTCACGGAAGTATCTCAGGTTCGCTTTTCTGGGGCGAGTTTACCAGTTCAAGGCCATGCCTTTCGGCCTCAACCTGGCTCCTTGGGCGTTCACCAGACTGATGTCGCATGTGATAGTGTTCCATCGCACACAGACCAGGGTGACTACTTCGGCATATCTGGACGATATCCTCCAGAGGCATTCCAATGCTGCCTTACTGGAATCGGATGTCGCCACTCGGTTGAGCTTGCTCACGTCGCTAGGATTCAGAGTCAACGAGGAGAAGTCGGACCTGGTCCCTTCTCTGTCGTTTTGTCATCTGGGGATGTCTTTCCAAACCAAATTCAATTTGGTGGCTGTTCCCCAGGCCAAGGCTGTGATTCTCTCAGCTTTTGCGCTGACTCTGTCCCAGTCCAGGTCCGCGACCGCTCGGAGTTTTCTCCGGCTGATCGGTCTCTGCGGTTCAGTGTCGGATCTCATTCCTCTAGGTCGGCTGCGTGTCAGACCTCTCCAACACTTTCTGCTCAGTCGTTGGAGGCCGAATGTAGATTCTCTGGATCAGGTGCTTCCGTTTCCGGACTCTCTGTATCCTCACCTTCTTCCCTGGACAGATGTTCAGTGGATTACGCAGGGTGTTCCGCTGGACTTACCCACATCCGATCGCGTTCTGACGGCAGATGCCAGCGATCTCGGATGGGGCGCGACGTTGGATCCTCTCGGTCTTTTCCTACACGGGATGTGGGACCAGGATCAAGCAGCTCTACACATCAACCAGAAGGAGCTTCTTGCTCTTCTTCTGAGTTTCAGGCAGTGGATCCCTCACCTGTCGAATCGCCAGGTCCTTCTACTATCCGACAATTCGACGGTGGTTGCTTACATTCGGAACCAGGGCGGCACGCACTCGCTTCCGATGTACGAGTTAGCTCGGGATCTTCTACTGCTCGCTCAGGATGTTCACGCCGGAGTGGTTGTTCGTCACATTCCCGGTCGTCTGAACGTCCTAGCCGACTCCCTGTCCCGACAGGGCAGGGTTATTTCCACCGAGTGGATGCTTCACAGGGCAGTGTTCCAGTCGCTTTGCGATCTCTGGGGACGTCCCCACATCGACCTCTTTGCGACTCGTTGGAACCATCAGGTGGACACTTTCGTGTCCCCGTGTTTAGATCCTCTGGCTTTTGCCGTGGACGCTCTGTCACTCGATTGGAACGGTCTAGTCGGCTACGCCTTCCCGCCGGTTCCGATTCTTCCTCAGGTTCTCGCCAAAATTCGAGCCTGCAGTTGTCGAATCATTCTGATCGCTCCCCTGTCGCCTCAGCGGGTGTGGATCAATCAGCTCCGCTCACTGATGGCGGCGGTTCCGGCACGTCTCCCGCTACGTCGCGACCTTCTTTGTCAAGGTCGCCCGAGGAGGTTTCACGTCGACCCGACTTCATTGTGCCTTCACGCATATCTTTTGTCGGGTCCTGTCTCCTCCGTAGAGGTTTTTCGAGACGAGCAGTGGAGTGCATTTCTTCTTCAAGGAGGCACTCCACTGGTTTAGCTTATGCAGCTAAATGGAAGGTCTTCTGTCGTTGGTGTGCTGATCACTCTGTTGATTATGCCAATCCTTCGATTTCACAGATTGCGGAGTTTCTGGTATATCTGTTTGATTCTCGGGGTCTCCAGCCTGTTACCATCAAGGGTTACAGGTCTATGCTTTCAGAGACTTTTTCTTATGTGGGGAAGCGTTGTATCGGCACTAATCCTTACCTCTCCAAGCTTGTTCGGCACTTTTCTTTGAAAAGGCCTCGGACTTTGCAGCTTACTCCACGATGGAATCTTTCGTGGGTGCTGCTTTGCTTGGGGGGGGCGCCGTTCGAACCTTTATCCCAGGTGGATATGCATTTTCTCACATATAAGACGGCTTTTCTGATGGCATTTGCTTCGGCCAGACGGGTTAGTGAGCTTCACGCCCTCTCGGTTGACCCGGCCTTTTTTAGGAGCTCTCCCAACAGTGTTACTTTTACCACTGATTGCTCCTTTTTGGCTAAGAATCAGTTACCGGATACTACTCCTCCTCCTATCTGTATCAGGGCTCTTCCCTCTGTTGAGGGTACTCGCCCTTTGCTCTGTCCGGTCCGTGCTATTCACATTTATCTTGATCAGACACGCTTCATACGGAAGGGCAGAAAACGTTTTTTTCTGTCTCTCATTCCGGGTCGACAGAAGATCTCTCCTCAATCCATTTCTCGATGGATTTGTCTTGCTATTCGTACGGCTTATAGTCGTTTAGCAGCTGGCGATTGTCTTACCAATCGTATTTCTGCCCACGAGGTGCGGGCACTGTCTACCTCTTGGGCTTATTCTAACTCCGTCAAGTTGTCGGATGTTATGCAGGCAGCCTACTGGAGAAATGCTTCTACTTTCTCCACCTTTTATTTGCGCCAGTTGCAGAAGCAGTCGGAGGACCTTTTTGCCCTGGGTCCTCTTTCTTCTGCTCAGGCTGTTGTCTGCCATAGCCATTAGGCTTCTTGAAGGTCAGTTTCAGCCTTGTGCTGTTACTGCCCTTTTTCTGTCTGTGTGTCACACAGGCTCATATGTCTCTTTTCATTGTCCTTTACCAATGATTGCGACATTATGGTTGATAAGCCTCGGGACCTCTTCCTTCTACTTCACGGTTCCAGTGCACTAGGGTTATGTGGGGGTTGGTTATGCGATTCCCTCCAGCCTTTTGTCTATTCAGCCTGTAGTAAACAATTGTGAGTAGGTTGATAAGAAATCTAAATTTTATAGTAAATTTCCTTTCTTATTATACCTACCACAATTGTTTACATGGAGGCCCTCCCGTCTTCTTTACGGGTAAAGAATCTTTCCTCCCCGCTGATCACATAACTCTAACGTTTACGGATTCAAAAAGAATGAGTCTTTAGAGACGGTATATGCGCACTGGCAACGGAAGTCGTGGAGTTGTACTTGGGAGAGAGCGTCCCGTACTGGGTCTGCGCCGGTTGCACTCGACCCAGTTTTGGCTTATTTTTATTGGTGCTTTTGCACCACTTTTCTTTCCCAACTTGCTTGGGAAAGACAAAAATAGAGAGTATTTTATCCGAGTTAGGGACTTCCACTGTAGTGCAAGCCTGTAGTAAACAATTGTGGTAGGTATAATAAGAAAAGAAATTTACTATAAAATTTAGATTTCTCAATGGATATTGCAAATAAAAAAGTACTGTTTGAATATCAAAATTTATTTGGAATTTACTGTTGCACATCCTGTTATTCATTATTGTATGTAAAAACCTTTTGTAGGAGCTTGCAGTTGCTCATCAATGCTCGGTGGTTCTCTCCGGGTACACCGGCTTCCTCCACCCATAAAACTGTCATGGTCACGATAAGCCATTGTGCATAAGTATGTGACCTTAAACCCCAATAAATAAATAAATAACTTGTCTTCAACAGCTGCTAACTGTGCTTCTGCTGAATTATAGTATGTTAGGGAATCTGACAGTTGCTTGCTGCTTCTTGTTAGTTCTCTCCGGGTATTCCAGATTCTTCTACCAATTAAACTATCTGACACAATATGTTGAAAGTGTTAACTGGTTGAATGCTAGAAACCACTACCAGGACTCTTCTGAAAAGTACTGAAACTGAATTGTATGCATTACCTTGTTATTATATACACTGTAGCAGAAAAACAATATAAAATTATTTTGTTATAATTTATTGGAGAGTGCCAACAGGCACTCTCAAATAAATAGTAACAAAAAATAATTTTTTATGAATAATATCTTGCTAAATTAAGGCTCCCCACACTGGTATCTTTAAAAAAAAATACTCATGTTACAAATCAACTTTGACAAATTAGAACTCTACCCGTTAAACCACAATTAAAACAAAAACAAAAAAAAACCTGTTCAAAAAGAAATTTGAGAACCTTGATTCTGAGATTCAATTTTCATTTTCTTTTCTTGATTCATTCTTAATTTCACAATATTTTATTTATGAAATCTCGGTCCATGGTGTGAAAATACTTATGATCGGATCTTCATTTTCGTTTTTAACTTGTCCACTTCAATTTTTTTTCATCCATCATAGCATAAAAAAACACAGAATTTCTTTCCATTAAACAAATTTAATGCTTTCTTCCAAATCAGAAGCTATACATAATTATAGTATATATAATTTTGTTTTGACAAAAATTAGTAATGATGCTTAAATATCCATATCAGATAGTGTTGAATATTGAAAAATATATGGGTACGACATTAGGCCTAATTTTTTCACCTACCTAATACCTAAAGCAGGGCTATGCAAAGCGTGGGCCATTCCCTCTGACCTGTAGTCATGTTAAAAGTAGCCTTAAAGTCGAAAGAGTGAAAAAGTGCCATAACTCGGGGGAAACTTATTGGACGGACCCCGTTCCTTGTGCATATCCGTTCCCCTATTTGGGTATATCAGCATATCAAAGGAGAAGCAAGTCCAACTGATGGCTTTGAAATTACAATCCAAAACGTTTGTATGGACAGATGGATGGATGGACGGATGGACGGACGGAACGGACAGACGGATGGACGGACGGACGGATGGATGGATGGAAGTCTTCTCTAGATACCCCCAAATCCTCCTTTGGAGGTTGGGGGCTTAATAAGTTGAGTGGTTCTGATTCTTAAAATTGAATGATGCATGCACATCTTTCAACAGATCTGGTCAGGATCAAAATTAAATGGCCAAGATGAAGGCACATATTGCTGTTATCAAAGCTGATCTACATATCTAAATGAACACATACATGGAGGCATAGTTTCCTGTTTGTAAGTTTCTTGTCCAGTTTTGTTTACCACTATATCTGGGTTACCACTGAAGGTACATGCTTACATTTGGGAGGAAATGAAAGGTCATTTATAAAGGATCTTTGCTGAAACTGCCATTGTGAATAATCCAGTGACACTCAGATTTACTCTGTAAGCCACTTATTAAAGTATTGTATGCTTATAGATTTGATAATTGTCAACCAAGTTCAAGTACTAGTACTCTCTGTATATCGATATTGATTACTCTACTTAACCCTTTAACTTACACAATTAGTGAGATAAACAGGTATACTCAATATTTTCCCCAAGTAACTAACCCCCTCTCCAGGGGATTCTACACAGGTTGAATCAGCAACCCTTTCCTTCTGGCATTTGGCCATAATTTTTCCTAATTCCAACCCAGATATAGTAAACACTTGTTTGTCCATCCTTCTGTTCATTCGTTCATTTATTGGTTTGCTCATCCATCCACCTGGGAGCATGGTGGCTCCTTGGTTGGGGCATTAGGCTTTAAACTGCAAGGTTGATGGTGTAATCCTCACCTGTGACTCGGCTTGTGTCAAGTAGTTAGTTGAAGAGATGTGTGTTTGGGTCAGTAAGTGAAAGGTCAAGGTCTCTGTTACTGTAAAAAGAAATTTAGTTTCCATGCCCTAACTTCAGTTTTCTCCTGCATACATGCACAAAGAAAGCTATAACTTCAAATACTGATTGCCCATAATGTGTCAATGATTGGGATTGTATCTGGGGTCAGTAAGTTAATGGTCACCAACACTGTTACTGAAAAAAGAATTTTGTTTTTCATGCTATAACTTTAGTTTTCCTTTGCATAAAAAAATTGTAATGCAGATTTGTCTGTAAGGATTTGTTTGGGATTGTGTTTGTTGTCTGGAGGCCAAATGTCAAATGAATTTGGGTTTCTATACAGTAATTTCTTCTCAACCTACTCACAATTGTTTACAATTGGCTGTTACGTAAGTGCAAGCCTTACTTCAGAACTAACTCAAGCTGATAACTTTTCCAAACGAGTTGGAAAAGTGGAAGAGTGCAAAAGCCCGAAAAAAAAATCGAAAAAGGGTCGAGCGTGACCGGCACTCGACATTACAGGTACTCTCTCTGCACACCTCTTGCATTTACCAAGTGCACGCGCAACAACCGTGATGTCGATTCTTTTTTTTCGCCATCGTGCATGGTCGGAATTTTTGTGGCTCGTGCTGCTCAGCTTGTTTCTTCGAGAAGAACTTGAATAACTCGCTATGATTATTGTTTTATGTGCATTCTAGGATTGTATCCTTTACTCAAGCTCAAAATTGTTGTGTTTTTCCTTATATTTATGCTCATTTTAGCTTGTGTTATCTTTGCTTATCTTGCCTTTTCTGCGTACAAAAATGTGACCCGCGTTGATCTGTTTTCCGCCAGTGGGAAGTTTGAATCTTTGGATTATTTTGGGGGATTTTTCCCACAAGAAATTATTCTGTAACCTTTTTGGACAATGCCGAAAACACTCCCTTGTCCTTCTTGTATGCAGGTGAAACATGTTGATGATGTTCACAGTACTTGTGTCACTTGTAACAATTGTTCTCAGTCCCATCCCTGTGGTGTTTTTGGGGTTTGGTCTTCCAAGTTCTGGGCTTCCGTTAACAAGGTGGTTCTAACCAGAGCTGGAACCCCTCGTTCTTGGGGCAAAGGTAGCCATGCCTCCTCGGATATTTCTGAGAGTGCATGTGGTGACTCTGTCACGCAGGATGTTGGGCAGCCTTTTTCGGTAGCAAGTTCCTCTGCAACTGTTGGTTGTGCTGGTGCTGGGATGCCTGAAGTGGGGACTGCGGTCTCCCTTCCTTTGGCTCCCGTGGTCACCCTTGAGGCGACTGTTTTTGTTGAGAGTTTTTCCAAGGTCAGCTCGTTCACTCTCTCCGATTTGCCACCTGCATCATCTGCAGTTGCTGAGGAAATTGTTCATGCTGCTCCTATCTTGCATGATAGTGCTTCTGCCATCTCTTCCAGGGATGGTATACAGTCTCGGGAGGCCGAGGCTGTATCTGGTGGTGTGTCACAAGGCTCCCAGCCTTCCCTAGCTTCTCAGTGAAGCTGTACGGGTTTGCTGACAGCCCCGTCTCATCTGGCTAGGTTTGCTCCAGGCCGGTTGGGTACTCGATCGCTTCAGCAGCAATTCCTCATTCCTCGGGCAAATCGTTTGTTGTTCCGCTTTCTCCTGCTGGTGAGCCAACTAGCAGGATGGGTCTGGGACATTGACAACCAGGGCCTTCTGTTTGGCAGAGGCCATTGACGGCTTGTGTTAGCTGTCACTCTTGGGACCTTCCTCCGATGATTTCTCACTGTGTCCCAAGTCAGGCTGTCGATCGATGCTTGTCGTCGGTCTCAGAGGATGGGCAGTTGGGGCCTTCTGTCTCGCAGAGGCCAATGGCAGGTTCCTATCATTCTTGGGACAATCATCCAGTGTCTTCTCATTGTGTCCCAGGTCCAGCTACCAATCGACGTACGTCTAGGTCTCTCTTGAGGATTTGCAGACAGGGCCTTCTGTTTTGCAGAGGTCAGTGAATGCCCCTGGGCTTCACTCTTAGGACTGTCCTCCGGTGTCTTCTCACCGTCTCCCTACTCTGTCTGCTGATTGACATTCGTCATCGGTCCCTTTTGAGGATTTGGGTTCTTCTTCTAGAAGGGTCCATTGGGAAGACACTCCGTTGGGCACAGCAGCTCTGATGGATTCTCATGGTGAGCTGAGGCAGGCCATTCTGGCGCTCACCCGGTTGCTTTCTAGCAACCCTCAAGTTGGCTTCCCTGTGCCTCCTGAGGTGCAACCTCCTTTGGTCAGTCACAGAGATTCCTCGCCTGGCCCTTTGGATATTCCAGAGGTGAGCTACGCCTCTTCTGCCACAGAGGATGATGATTTGCTGGTGACAGGCCCTCCTCGTCAGTCTTGGAGCAGGCTTTAGAATTTGTTTTTGGCTTATTGCCAGACATTCAGCCTTCAGACCAGCCATTAGTGACCGTCAGGCCGTGGTCCTCTGTGGAGCGCCGCAACCCTGTGGTGCCTTCTAGCTCTAGGGATTTGCACCCTCTGCAATCGACTCAGGTTGTTGAGTCCTTCCAGGGCCTTGATGCCAAAATGCGTTCCAAGGCCCTGAAGTGTTCTTTCTTTGCACAATCTGATGCTTTTCTGCCTCCATTGTGGTTTTGTGTCTACGAATCCATCTGTCCACCAGTCTTCCCAGGGTTGACTACTGTGGTCGAGGATTCTTCTTCCCTCGGGTTAACTAAGCCTAAGTAGTCAGTTCTCCTGATGTTGGTAGTTGAATCCATGGTGGGCCTGCCCAGAGAGATGCTAGGCATGTTGTCTCTCGCTGCCTATTTTCGAGCGGTGGGGTTGACCTTTTCGCCACTCACTGGAATCATCAGGTAGAGACCTTTGTCCCCCCTTGTCCGGATCCACTAGCCTTTGCGGTAGACGCTCTGTCTCTGGACTGGACAGGTTGGATCGGCTATGCCTTCCCTCCTGCACCGATTCTTCCTCAGGTGTTGGCGAAGATTCGCACTTGCAGTTGCAGGTCATTCTGATCGCACCCCTGTCTCCACAGAGGGTGTGGATCAATCAGCTGCAGCCTCTGTTGGCAGATTGGCCAATTCGCCTCCCTCTACACCGCGATCTTCTTTCCCAGGGTCGGCCCAGGAAGAATCACAACAACCTGGTGAGCCTGTCCCTTCACACCTGTCTTTTATCAGGTAATGTCTCTGACAAAGAGGTTTTTCGAGATGAACAGTGGAGTGCATTTCTGCATCACAGCGACATTCCACTGGCATGACTTATGCTGCTAAGTAGAAAGTTTTCTGCTGCTGGTGTACAGCTCAACATGTGGATTACCGAAATCCGTCAATTGCTCAAATTGCAGATTTTTTTGTATACCTTTTTGACTCCAAGGGCCTCTAGCCTGTTACTATGAAGGGCTATTGGTCTATGCTGTCAGATACGTTCTCTTATGTGGGAAAGCGGTGCATCGGTCATAATCTCTTTCTCTCCAAACTGATTTGGCACTTTTCTCTGAAGAGGCCTCGGGTTTTGCGTCTTACACCCAAATGGAACTTGGCATGGGTGTTGCATTGTTTGGAGGGGGTGCTGTTTGAGCCTTTATCTGAGACCGATATGCGTTTTCTCACATATAAGACTGCTTTCCTTTTAGCGTTTGCTTCTGACAGACGTGTCAGTGAGCTTCATGCACTTTCTGTTGATTCAGCTTTCTTCAGGAATGAGGCTAACTGTAACCTTCACAACTGATTGCTCTTTTCTGGTCAAGAATCAACTTCCTGATTCGGTACCTCCTCCCGTCTGCATTTGGGATCTCCCTGCTGCCGATGGCCGGAGGCCTCTTCTTTCTCCTGATCGTGCGATCAAGACTTATATTAATCGCACGCAGTTCATTCAGAAGGGCCAGAATAGATTCTTTCTGTCTCTCATTCCTGGGAGGCAGTCTATCTCTTCCCATTCTATTTCCAGATGGATATATCTCTCAATCAAACTGGCTTATTCCAGTTTGTCTGCTTCGGATCTTGTTTCGAACCAATTTAATGCTCATGAGGTTTGTGCCATTTCTAGTTCCTGGGCATTCTTCAATTCTGTTTCGCTCAGGGACGTTATGAACGCGGCTTACTGGAGGAATGCTTCTACTTTCTCCTCCTTTTATCTCTGCCATCTACAGCAGCAATCTGAGGACCTTTTTTCTTTAGGCCCTCTCGTTGCTGCTTAGGCTGTTGTGCACCCTCGTTAACTATGTATTTTCAGGTTTGTGCATCGCTCAGCCTTGTTCTTTTCAGGTGCTTCATTCTTTTCAACACTGTGGTGTTGGTGTTTCAGCTTCTTTTTCAGCACCTTTCCACTTTCTTCTTTTACAGGTTTTGCTGTCATTCTCTGCCCTCCTTGCATTTCTTTCTGCTGTGCTTGTTGGTATTGGTTATGTGATTCACCTCCTCCTATTGTTTATTCAGCCAATTGTAAACAATTGTGAGTAGGTTGAGAAGAAATTAAAAATTTTTAGTAAATTTTGTTTCTTAACATACCTACCACAAGTGTTTACCGGTGGCCCACGCCCCTAGGGGATATCTTTTGATATCGTTGCCTCCCCGCTAAATCACAAACTTCTCATTGACGGTTATTCAGAATTGACATCACGGTTGTTGCGCATGTGCACGTTAAATGCAAGAGGTGTGCAGAGAGAGTACCTGTAATGTCGAGCGACGGTCTCGTTCGACCTTTTTTCGATTTTTTTTTTTTTCGTGCTTTTGCACTCTTCCACTTTTCCAACTCATTTGGAAAAGTTATTAGCCAATTGTAAACAATTGTGGTAGGTATGTTAAGAAACAAAATTTACTAAAAAAATTTAATTTCTATTTTATCATGCATACAAAATTAATATTTAAGGTGTTGATGATTGGGATTCTGTCTGGGGTCATTAGGTCAAATGTTAAGGCAACTGTTGTTATAAATAGGAGTTTTAGTTCTCTGTCCAGAATCTATGAAAAACTTTCAGTCTTTGTGAAATAACTTAAATTGTTGGCTATACAGCACTAAAACTTAATATACTACAGATTTCTTTTGAGAGGGGTGCATATTGAATCTCTTCAAGTTGGTTGGATTGGGGGAGGGGGCATACATTTGTGGGGTCCTGCTAACTTTGTACTTATTTCACTTTCATTGTGTATTATATGGCCCCTATTAAAAGAAACTTGAAAAAATCATTCCAGTGAAGTGTTATAAGCCACAACCTCAAAGCAAAAATGGAATGAAAAATTAGTGACTGAACTTTTTGGTCTAAACTGGATTTGACTGATTTTCTTGGTAAAAAGGTTCACCATTTTACTTCAAAAGTTTCACTTGTTACAATGCTAATGTAATTTTGCTTGTCAATTTTGAAACATTTTTGAGGTAGTCTTCAGTTTAAACAATCCATGTAGTGTACACCTCTTGATTGATATGTTGTTACAGCACCAAACCATTTATCATACCATCAATAGAAACTGTTCATCATATGTTGCTTAGCTCTAATTGTGGGTAACATTGTTATAAACCATTGGCAAAACTTGAGTTTCTACTTGTATTGCAGTTATGATATAGCATAGATGCTAAACAATGAAGAACATAAACATCTTTTGTTTGATGGTTTTCTGAGCTCTGCCAATCAGACCAAAGCATATAATTCACAACATTTTCTATAATGGAATTTTCCATTTTTATTATTTCAGACAGACGACTGTTGGTATTCCGTGAATACCTCCTGGGAACACAGTGAAGTGGAGTAGTGCTTGTTTATTGATGCAAACAAGTTGTACTTCATTGGTAAAATAGGCCTCAGAATGTGGAAGTCTTCTAAAGTGGGCAGCACAGGTATAAATGATTGGCTAAACTTGACTTTGTACCTGTGTTGCTTTTATTATATAGCCAAAGATTAGAGAATGGCAATACACCAAAAAAGAACCGAAACGATACCGATATCATGGGGATATCGAAAAAACAAACTGAACCGAAACCAATCATTGAATACCAAAACTGTCTGTATTTTCAAATTTTCCTACATTCGCTAGCCTATAATAAAACATTATTGAGGCTTGATAGCAGTTGAAGGACTCATTTTCTTGAAAGGAGCGACTGATTTTCATTTCACTTTTGTTAACCCTTAACTGATTGAGTGCTAAAAGCCACTATCAGACCTTTCCAAAAAATGAAGGTATCAGAGCGAAAGCCAACATTTTCCTTGCTTATGTTTCATATTCAGTCAAACGTAAACAATAATTTGTTTATATAAATTTGTTTTGTTATGAATTATTGGAGAGTGCCTGTGGTCACTCTCCAATAATTTGTAATGATATAAATTTTTAATAACAAATTCTGACCACCAAAAATAATTTAGGTCATAACCAGTTAAGGGCCTGGGCAGTTGACTTGAATTCCTGCTAGTCGACAACCTGTACATGTCCAGTTGTTTAGCAGTAATGTCTAGTCAAGTTTTGGCTGCCTGTTGAGGCAGCCAAGGCTTGACTAGAAATCACTGTCCAGGCAATTTGTCTATTGTCATCAGGACCTCCTAATGATGGCATGTTAAGGATCGTAAAGCCCGGAAATGGGCTTTTAAAGGTTAACCCTTTACCAAACGTAACAGCCAAAACCAGCCAGCGCTATTCTCAAAAATCGCCAATTTTCAATATTTTTTCATTTTTTGTCTCAAAAACATAGGTTACAACCCTTCATTGGAATGAGTTTGTTGAGCTCGTTCCAATGAGGGGTCATAACCTATGTTTTTCAGACCAAAAAATGAAAAAACTTAGTTATTCAAGAATTATTTTGGCAAGTGTCATCTGCTTTTCATGTTAGGTAAAGGGTTAAGGTGCATTTGGAACAAGTCACAATATTACTGTGCATAAGATTTGTCTTGGCAAAAGAATGCCATTGATGTTGAGCTCATTGGCAAACCAGGTATTTGTGACAATTTGGTAGAATGATACAAAAACAACTTTCCTCGTGTGAATCCCCCTTTGGTACTATCACCAAATCTCAGTCAAGTCAGATACCGAACACCAAACCAATACAAACACCAAAATACTGAGACTAATACTAAACTCAAAATTACAATGCCACCCATCGCAATACCAAAGATGATGAAAATAACCTTAAACACCAATAAATAAATATTCAGTTTATAGCATTCAGGTGTTAAAATTTGTTACAGTGTGAAAATAACAATAATGATAAGAGAAAGAAATCTGAGAATCAACAACAATAACTTGAACTTAACTATTCTGAAATTTAATAACAAAAATAATTTGAACCGAAAATGATGCAAAATCTTTTTTACACTCTTTGGTTTACAGAAAAATAAAAAAAAAACAGTAATACTTATCAATTAGTCCAAAGTAAAGTTCAATAGAATCCAGTAATCCAGTGATCAAGAAACTTTCCACCTGGTATTATAATGTCCAAGAATGCATCTGCAGAAACAGTTTCCAATAAATTGTAATGAAATGTTCACTCAGAAATTCAGCAGTCTCCAATAAATTCCAGTAAAGCACTCAGCAAAATTAAAATGGAATTAATATCCAATAAATAATGCATCACAGTAGTTTTTAATTAATCCAGTGGAATCCTGGCTCTTCACAAAAATAAATTCTGTTTCACAGCTAGTATAAAGTCTTTTAAACAATTTGGAAACACTTTTCCAATACACAAAGATATTCTGTTGAGTATATATATGTAACTCGGCTGCTTCTATAAAAAATGCACTGTTCTGTTATAATAATCTCCAATGTTCAATGAATGTTGAATGTTCAAACAAATAATTTCACTTCTCAGTGCTGTCTATATGAAAAGTATGTCTGAATTCTGTTGATAGAGGTTATTTATGCAGATAGAAAGTTCCAGAATAAAACATTTCTCCAATGTTCTATTTTCCATTAATTGCTATTGGCTGAATATAGTCACTCATTAAGCATCTAGGTGATTCTGTCTAATTTCAAGTAAACAAGTGTGACCCAATTAAACAATCAGTGAGCTAAAAATAGATTGTGTAACAGTTTCTGTTAACTTAAGAGGCACATTCAAAGGTCACCCAGTGCAAATAAGTGATCACACAATTATAGCCAGCGTCTGCTTGTAGTGATAAAAAAAATACTTTTAAAAAATATTAATTATTTACAATTATTAACTAAGGTCATATTATTTCTGATATTATAATAGGGGGTGGGGGGGGGGGGGGGGGGGGAATAACATGTCATAATATGTTGAAATCCACTTTATCGGATACCTATTAATTGGATATCTCTTAATTGAATAACCCTGTTAATTGATTGTAACTTCCAAACACAAAACCATTTTCCATACCTTTAGTACAAATTTAATCTGCAGATTGCATATAGGTTATAGAGTGAACTCCTGTTAATTGAGTAAAAAAATGTGCAATGTCGAGAAATTACCTTGAAATTACCAAATTCACTTTGTTTATAGACCTGTTTGGCCTCTGTCCATCCAATTCAGGCATTTAATCTAGTAATAGAGTAAGTAAATAGTATGAACACATTGGTTCATAAACAAGGGGAATTCAGGGTAATTTTTGACATAAGATATTTTATTCAATTACCACCCCTGCGGGACCCCCGGGAAGTGAAGCAGTGCTTGTTTACTGTGGTAAACAAGCTCTGTTTCACTGGTAAAATAGGACCCAGTCACAAATACTTGCAAGTCCTCTAAAATAGGCAACATGGGGTATAAAAGATTGACTGACCTTGACTTTATCTCCATGTTGTGGTCATGATTAGCCATTGTTCAGAAGTATGTGACCTTAAACACCAATAAATAAATAAATAAATAAATTCAATTAACAGGAGTTTACTCTCACACCCATATGGAACAAACAGGTCAAATTTGCACTGACAGTATGTTAAATGGTTTGGAAGTTATATTCAGTTAACAGGATTATTTCATGAGATATATTAAATTAACTGGGCTCCACTATATTTCAGGTCTTGATTTATTGAACTCAGTACTCTCATAACTTAACAGATCAGGTTTCTCAGAACATAATTTTTTTCATTGCTAACGTTGAGAATAGGCAATTGTCTTACAGAGACTGTAGTGGCTTCCACCCCTAACACAGCTATACAGATTTAATAGATTGCAAGACCCCTTCACATATATCCATATATGGTTCCTCTGAGTAAAATCTTAGATTTGTCATCCATGGTACTCCAGAAATTATTGTAGTGTTTGAATTTCCATGCATGTTTGAATTTCGTCTGCAGTAGAGCTCTTTGAAGAGGACTGTTAGAATGCACACCTCATTTTAAACCCTTTGCCTAACTTCATTTCCAGGAACAAACTTGCCCAGTGTCTAAATGATTATATCAGGGTTTTAGGGAGAAGAAATGTAGCTAAAAAATATCATTCTTTTACTGGGTATGGGTCAAACAATAAAATTTAGTCATAAAGACTTTTTTTTTTAGCTCAACTTTGGCGAAGCCAAATTTGAGCTTTTGCCATGGCCCGTCGTCCATCTGTCCATCTGTCCGTCTGTCCGTACGTCAACAATTGGATACGGCTCGGGCTAGAGGCCGTACTTATGAACCGATCTTTACGAAACTTCTTGGGTACCTTTGTTATGACCGTGGGATGAGAACGAGTGTTTTTGGGTGCGGCCCGAAATTCAAGATGGCTGCCAGCCGCCATTTTGTACCGACGATGCAGAAATCTGTTTTTTGTACAGAACTTCCATATGAAAGCTCTGATTTGAATAATTTTTTGTATGAATGTTTAGTACCATGGGATACATCACATATAATACGGGTTTTTTTCTCGTGCGTAAATTGTGCAAATTAGACTAATTTTGATGTTTTTTGGTGTTACTTTCAGCACTGTAAGTGCAAATGCCAATACGGCTCGGGCTAGAGGCCGTATTTACGAACCGATCTTTACAAAACTTCTTGGGTACCTTTGGTATCACCGTGGGACGAGAACGAGTGTTTTTGGGTCCGGTCCGAAATTCAAGATGGCCGATGGCAGCCATTTTGTACAAAATTAGGTGCAATCAGATTTTTGCACAGAACTTCCATATGAAAGCGCCGATTTGAATAATTTTTTGTGTGAATGTTTAGTACCATGGGATACATCACATATAATACGGATTTTTTTCTCGTGCAGAAATTATGCAAATTAGATGAACTTTGATTTTTTCAGTGCGACTTACTCACAGTAAGTACACATGTCAATACGGCTCAGACTAGAGTCAGTATTTATGAACTGATCTTCACGAAATGTCTTGGGTACCTTTGTTATCACCTTGGGACGAGAACGAGTGTTTCTGGGTGCAGTCTAAAATTCAAGATGGCTGCAAGTGGCCATTTTGTACCGAAATTAGGTCTAATCAGTTTTTTGTACACAACTTCTATACAGCTCAGACTAGAGGCCATATTTATGAACCAATCTTTACGAAACTTCTTGGGTACCTTTTTATCACCATGGGATGAAAGCGAGTGTTTTTGGGTGTGGTCCGAAATTCAAGATGGCCACCAGCAGCCATTTTGTACCAAAATTAGTGCAATCAGTCTTTTGTACAGAACTTCTGTATGAAACTTCTGATTTGAATAAATTTTTGTATGAATGTTTAGTAACATGGAATACATCACATATTGTAAGGGGTTTTTTTTCGTGCAGAAATTATGCAAATTAGATGAACTTTGATTTATTCAGTGCTACTTACACAATGTAAGCACACATGTCAAAACGGCTCAGGGTAGAGGCTGTATTTATGAACCGATCTTCACAAAACTTCTTGGGTACCTTTGTTATCACCTTGGGACGAGAATGAGTGTTTCTGGGTACGGTCCAAAATTCAAGATGGCAGCCAGTGGCCATTTTGCACCGAAACTAGGTCCAATCAGTTTTTTGTCACAAGTTCTATACAGCTCGTATTTATGAACTGATCTTCACAAAACTTCTTGGGTACCTTTGTTTTCACCTTGGGACAGGAACGAGTGTGTTTTGGGGTGCCTTTGTTTTCACTGTGCTATGAGAACAAATATTTTGGGGTTCAGTCAGATCCACTCTGGGACTCAAAGTTTTCTTTCTAGTTTAGCATCTGACTGTCACCCACCTTTACAATACTTTACCTATACATTTGTTACAGGCAACGGTCAGTATTTATGTACAGACCATTACAATACTTTATATGTACCTTTGTTACCAGGTCATTACCTAGATGTTTGTCATTGCTGTGTCACATACTATACATGTACATGTCTTTGTCTTGACAAGTTGAGCTACAGTGTCATTGACACTTTCATTTTTTTACTATTTAATGCCTTTTGCATTCAGTGCATACAAATTAATATTCTGGGTTATCACTGATTAACTGGTTGAGGGCTAGATTATTTTTGGTGGTTTGAATTTGTTGTTCAGAATTGTTTTATTACAAATTATTGGAGAGTGCCCACTTCCACTCTCCATTAATTTATAATAGAACAAATTGATATGGACAAAATATTATTTGCATTTGACTGAATATGAAACATTAGCAATGAAAACGATGGATTTTGCTCTGGTACCTTCATTTTAGCTTAACTTGACAAAGTCAAAATAAGCTATTGCCATCAGGCATGTGGAAGTTTGTGAGTCTGTTCACATTTTCCTTTAGCAGGCTACACCCCGTAGTTCTTATCTGATCGTCACAAAATTTCATTTACAGGTTTGAGGTCATGTCTAGATGAGAATGTCCCCTTTTGGTCGCGACCGGTCAACCGTGGTGGCTGCCCGAGCCCAAAACCATTAGCACAGTCTACAGGTCGTATTTATGAAGGAATTTCATTGTAACTTGGTAGGATGCCTCTCTATAAAATCTAGATGAGAACGTCCCCTTTTGGTCATGATCTGTCAACCGTGATGGCTTCCCAAGCCGAAACCCAAAAACTTTTAGCACAGTCTACAGGTCATATTTAATATGGAGGAATTTCATTGTAACTTGATAGGATGACTCCGGATGATGTCTAGATGAGAACTACCACATTTGGTCGCGATCTGTCAACCATGATGACTGCCCAAGCCCAAAACCCTAAGCACAGTCTACAGGTCGTATTTATGGAGGGATTGCATTGTAACTTGGTAGGTTGACTCCATATAATGTCTAGATGAGAACATCCCCTTTTGGTTGCGATTGGTCAACTGTGACGGCTACAGGGGCCCAAAGCCCAAAAACCTTGAGCACAGTCTATAGGTCATATTTATGAAGGGATTTCCTTGTAACTTGGTAGGATGACTCCAGATAATGCCTAGATGAGAACATCCCCTTTTGGTCCTGATCATTCAACCATGATGGCTGCCTGAGTCCAAAACCTGAAAAACTTTAGCTCAGACTACAGGTCATATTTATGAAGGGATTTCATTGTAACTTTGTAGGATGACTCAGTATTATGTCTAGATGAGGACATCCTCTTTTGGTTGTGATCGGTCAACCGTGATGTCTACAGGGGCCTGAAGCCCAAAAACCTTTAGCACAGTCTACAGGCTGTATTTATGAAGGGATTTCATTGTAACTTGATAGGATGACTCGTTTTGGAAAAATTTCACTGTAAATTGATAACTTTTGTTGATATACATTAACTGTGAGGGCCACATACATTAACTTTGAGGGCCACATTAACCCACCCCTTTAGTATAGTCTACACCTCATATTATTTTTATTGAAAACATAGCACACAGGAAACAGAAATTAACATATTCCCAATTATCACAATTCTTGTCTTATTTCATAATCCTTTCATAAACATTGAACATTATCCTTTTCATCAAACATAACACACAGACAACTTAAGCTACAGTGTCATTGACACTTTCATTCTGAAAGCCCTGATGGTGGCTTTCTGCACTCAACCAGTTAAATTAGAAACAGTCCTCAGAGCAAACACAAAATCATTTAGGAAAAGTCATTTGAGATGAGGCTATATTTAGGTTGTGTAAAATGTAGGATCTGAAGATTGTATATCTTGGGGGAAGGAAAGTTAAGGGTTGGCTTGGTTCGAAATATGCATGTACACAGTATATCTGAATACCTTGATATTTTTTATTTTTAACTCTATCAAACACAGCCAGTGATTGCTCATTTGCTGAAGGTACATGCCATGAATTAAATCTGATTAAGTTAGTAAGAGCACTTCAGGGTATATATTGATTGAATTAGGAAATGTCATAGTGGAAGTACGGTGGTGCCATATACCAAGGTGTACGGCATGTCGATGGTACACATGCCTTCAACTGATGCTAACCCTGCGTGTGTAGGGTTAGTAAGCTGGAGAGGCTGACAGTTATTTGTCACAGCTTGGTAGCTCTCTAAATACTCTGACTTCTTCCGTCTATAAACTATCTGACATGATATGATCCTCAGACATGTTAACTGGTTGAGGGCTAGATTATTTTTGGTGGCCTGAATTTGTTATTCCAGATTTGTTGGATTATAAATTATTGGAGAGTGCCCTCAGGCACTTTCCAATAACTTGTAATAAAACAAATATATTTTAAAATATTATTTGGGTTTGACTGAATATGAAACGTGAGCAGTGAAAATTTTGGCTTTTACTCCGGTATCCTCAATTTTCTGAAAGGCCTGATAATGGCTTCTAGCCCTCAACCAGTTGAGTCTCACTATTTTAGAGGGAGACTTATTATTTTCCAGCATTCACGATTAGCCATTGTGCATAAGTGTGTGACCTTAAACACCAATAAATAAATAATATTATTTTCCAGTGTAAATTTTAGTTAAATGAGGCCAAAAATTGGGATTTGTAACAGAATTTCACTATTAAAGTAGATAAATTTTACTCTTTGGGCCATATAAAAATTAAAATCTCACTATTTGCCCAGAAATCTCACTATTTTACAATTCATCGGGCTATTGAAAGTGTCATTAGACTCCAATAATAAATGAATAGGAATTGGCCTTTAGATTGAGGCTATTTTAAAGATTTGTAAAATGCAGAATCACTTAGCACTGAGGAATGTATAAGTTGGAGAAGGGAACTTTGATGGTTTGGGAGGTTCCGGCTCTTTTTTTTACTAAGAGAATTTCCAAAACCTCTGATACCCACAAACAAATTTCTGGTACTGAACACACAAGTTGATTGGTACACCCACTTGGTGAGTCCATACCCTTACTTGTTAAGCAGAAGAAACTTGAGAACCCAACAGGCAAATTTGCTGTTCAGGCACCACTGGCTAACCATTTAGGTTTCAGAACTGTGATCACGAAAATGAAACCTAAATGGTTAGCCATTATGCAGGTGGCCTTATTCACCTGCATAATTTTCAAATTAAGCAGTTAAAAAAAATATAATTTCAAAAAGATTCCAACGAAACCATATCATGTGACCTCTCATTGGAATGTTTTTGTTGAGTCCATTCCATTGAGGGGGCACTTGACATGGTTTTGTTGAATGTTTTTGAAAAATTTTAAAATATTCTAATTAAAAGAATAAATTTGGATATACTGTGTATAGGGTAAAAGGCTAAAATTCTCTGCATCCTTACCTCCCCACAACACTATAGAATCTTACCTGTCAAGAATGGTTTAAAAACATTGAATATAAGATGGAATGGTCATTTGTTTTTTTTTTGTGTTTTGTTTGTTTTTTTATATTGTCTTAATTTTACAAAATTTAATTCCTGAAATATTGATCCGCAGGTGTGAGTGTATCATGATCTGGTTGCAAAATAGACCACTTTTATGATCAATATTTGGGAAAAAATAAAATTTGGATAGTGGTGTATCTCAGTGGTAAAAAGTATCTTTTCATTTAACATGGCCAATAACTTTTCATTTAACATGGCCAATTGTGACATATACTGTTTTATAACAACCCCCCCCCTCCTCAGTGGGTTATACTGGATTGCATCTTGCCTTCTTGGGACAACTGAGACATACTATTTTATAACCCCACTTTTTTTTTAGCTCACCTGAGCAGAGCTCAAGGGGAGCTTTAGTGAACACTTTGTGTCTGTCAAACATCGATCGTCCATCCATCCATTCGTGTGTCCTGTCCAGCATGAACTATATATTATCAAGATCTCCTCATAAATGAATGGGACAAATTGAACTAAACTTGATATGCATGTTTCTTATCATATGCCAATTCACATTTGTTCAAATAAAGTTGACACACCCACAGGGGTACCACAAGGGGCATAATTCTGTTAGCACCCACAATTTTTTTTTTTTAAATTAAAAAAAATCTTCTCCAGAACTTCCAATCAGAATCTTTTGACATAATTGGTCTCACTGTAGGAACCCAAATTTTAACTAAGTGTAACATGAGAAATATTTTTTAAAAATCATCTTCTTCAGATCCATGAGACAGAATCTTTTGATATGATTTTGATATGTAGCATCCTTAGTGGGTTGACAATCAAGATTGTTCAAACCAAGTCCCTGGGTTCATATTTGGGCTCCCTATGGGGACCTGAATTTTAATTTGGTGCAGTATTAGAAAACAATTTTTTAAATCCTCTTTTTCAGATCCTCCAATCAGAATCTTTTGATGATTGGTATACAGCCTCCTTATGGTGGGTCAGATTCAAGTTTGTTCAAATCAAATCCTTGGGGTCATATTTGAGCTCCCTATGTGAACTCGAACCTTAACTTAGTGCAATATGAGGATATTCTTTAAAAATCTTCTTCTTCAGATCTGCCAGTCAGAAATCTTTTGCTATTTGATATGCAGTATCTTTAGAAGGTTCAGATTCAAGTTTGTTCAAATTAAGTCCCTATGGTCATATTTGGGCTTCCCATGGGAGTCCAAATTGCAACACAGTGAAATATGAGGAATATTCTTTTAAAATTCTCTTCTTCAGATCCATCAGTCAGAATCATAAGATATTTGGTTTGCAGTATCCTTCATCGAATTTCAGTTTGTTCAACTGAAGTCCATATTTGGGCTTCCTATGGCAACCTAAGTTTTACTTTAGTGCAGTATGGATAAATTCCTTTAAAAATAATCTTCTTCAGATACACCAGTCAGAATCTTTTGATATTTGACAGGCATCAACCTTAGGAGGGTCAGATTCCAGTTTGTTCAAATCAAGGCCTTGATCATATTTGGACTATTTTAACTTAGTATAAAGACTATTCTTTAAAAAATCTTCTTCACATCCACGAGTCAAATTCTTACAGAGCTGATTGTGGTAAATTTTGGTTAACTGTGAATGTTAGTATATAAGATTAATGTTTGCTCAAATGAGGCCCACCATGTCACTTGACACCGCGGGGTGGGGGGAGGGAGGTCAGTGGGTCCATTTGCATTAAATTTCTGTTTGAATGAAGATTGTGATTGGGAAATTTGGGGTTGAGAATTGGGAAAAATTATGCCTAAATGCCATTGGGAAAGGGTCCCTTATTCGGCCTGTGTAGACACCCAAAAGAATCCCCATGTTGTGAATAGTTCTGGACAGGTGTGGCCATTTCAGTGATAAAATGGTAAACATGTTAAGATAACTGGAATTTTGGTCTTTCTCCTGCTATTAGTAAATGGTATTCATTCTTTTCTGAGTTCAAAGAATAGATGTGAGATTAAATCATCAACATTTTTGGCTGATATCTTGAACTGTCCATTAAAACAGTTGTACACGAGCATTACAATCACTTACAAATCATTTAGATTGTTAGGTGCTTATTGGATTGCAATGTTAGGAATTCTTTCTTATGATAATCCCTGGATACCACTGAACTTGTCAAGTATGTATGAGGATATATGCTACAATAATAATTGATATACTGTGGACCTGTGTTGCATTCTAATTGACTTATTTTGTGACAGAGAACCTCTTTTTCACCTTTGAATATTTGGAAAGCAGTCATCAGTGTATTAAGCTGGATTGCAGTGTATCAGGTAAAGATATTAAGATATACATGTGTGCTACATATTAATAAATAATTTTAAACCTGAGCAAATTAGAAAATTAGGGCTTCTGGAAAAAAGATTACCTTAATTTTTTACAGCAACCTTTCTTTTAAGGAAACCTTCAAGTTTATGAGATGTTTGAAGCAAGGCAAACCAAATGAATACTGATTTGTTAACCCATTTTTGCAAAGGCTGAGACAAGAGCTGGGTGGTAATGGAATTTTAAGTTCAGTATCAGTATTTTTTAGAATGATTTACATGTACCTCGGAACATGTACGGTATTTGATATTAATTTAACAACAAACATGATCTCAAACCAATATCAATATCGAGTAGTATTCTGGGTATACTGACTAATTGTAGTTCACCATTCTACAGCAGAAAAAGCCATGGAGTTGTCAAAGTATTGGAAGTAACACAGGCACTCGTCCTCAGTCAACTGATGTGATGGAAACCTTAAATTGAAAAATACCCCCTGGGTATTTTCTCTCAGTGTTTTATGGCAGCAAATGACCTGTGATGACTGCCTTTCGCAATACATAGTTCATGGGCTCTTCTTGTCATACATTTTGTACAATATTCTCCCCTTTTATTAGCTCACCTGACTGAAAGTCAGTGTGAGCTTTTGCCATCACTTGGGGTTCGTTAACTTTCACAACTCAGTCTTCTTCAAAACCACTAGCCCAAACCCAAACAAATTTGACATACAGTATATTGGAGGTATCCTCTTTCCAGTTTGTTAAAATGAACTTGGTGCCCCCACTGAGGTGGGAGTGATGCCCCCAAAGCATCAATTTCTCCTGAAATCTTCTTCTTATGAACCACCAGTCAGAATGCTATGATATTTGGTATGTAAGCTCCTTTGGTACTCAAGATTCAAGTTTGTTCAAAGAAATTTTCTTGGTCAATATTTGGGTTCGCTACGGGAGGATCCCTATTTTGTGCCCCACCCAAAATTTCTATTTTCCGAACCCATTTAAACCAAATTTGCTATGAGGTATTATTGAGTCCTAAGTACTTGATTCATGCCAAAAACAATTTTCCCGCTGTCCCATGGGTACCTCAGGAGCTAAAAATAGAAAAAAATTAAAATGCCCATATCTCCAAAACTGCACGGCACTGAGAATTCTTATATGGTGTGAAGCTTCCTTAGGACCAACAGAATGGAATGGTAAAAAAAATTGCTATCGGTTTTATCATGGGGTACTTTTTTGGAACTTTGAAAAAGTGCTGAGTCAGCATTTTTTAACACTGGGTAATGGGAAAAACATTTGACACTACCTTTCTCCCAAACCACTGCTCCAAAAGCTTTCAAATTTCACATATAACATCTTTGGAAGACTGTTTCACATGTTTATTGAAATCAATTCCCTGGGTCCATATTTGGGCTCTCTATGGGAGCCCAAATGTTTAAATTAGTGCAGTATGAGGAATATTCTTTTAAAATCTTCTATTTCAGATCTACCAAAAAGAATCTTTTGATATTTGGTATGCAGCATCCTTAGGGTGGTGAGATTCAAGTTTGTTCAAGCCAAGTCCCCGGGTTCATATTTAGGCTGAAAATTTGGGGTCCCGGTCCGGACTTACAAATTTTGAACCAAAATACGGAAATTAGTGTTTTGGGTTTTTTTTTGCGTTTTGGTCAATTTTAATACAAAATTTATTTTTTTTTTTTTACACTGAAAATTTGGGGTCCGGGTGGGACCCAAATCTGGAAATGAGTTTTTTTGTTTTTAAGCATTTAGGACAACTTGGTCCAGATGAGCGTTGTTGTAAGATTTAATGTTAAGGTTAATTTCTCAAACATCAGTGGGCTCAGGCCTTTGATATTGCATATGTAGTTTGTATGGGACTATCAGAACAGTATTTAACCCTGATACTATGACTTTTTTCCAAATTTCACCTAAAATTTTCTGCCAAAAGTTGTTGTAAGAATTTGCGTTTAGGTGTTGTAAGAATTTGTGTTAAAGTCAGCTTTTGTGCAGATTGTGCTGCTTTAACTTCTCATTACTGTTGATTTTCATATTTCAATAACAACTGTAGGTATTAACCCTACTGTATGCAGAAATTTAACGGAAATTTTCTTTTTTTTTCACTCAAAATTTTCATGTTTTTCTCGGACTTAGTAAATTTTAAGTTGTAAAACTTTGTAAACTTTGTGTTTAGGTGAGTTGTGTTTCTATGTGTCTTTCCAAGCGATTAATATTCTACACTTGGGTTACTGAACTCCATTGTAGTAATATTTAACCCTCATTACATGCATATTTGAGGAATTTGAGGCTGATTTTCTGCCAAAACTTGTAAGAATTAGCGTTTAGGTGTTGTAAGAATTTGCGTTAAAGTCAGCTTTTGTGCAGATCGTGGTGCTTTAACTTCTCATTACTGTTGATTTTCATATTTCAATAACAACTGTAGGTATTAACCCGACTGTATGCAGAAATTTAACGGAAATTTTCTTTTTTTTCAGTCAAAATTTTCATGTTTTTCTCAGACAAAGTAAATTTTAAGTTCTAAAAGTTTGTGTTTAGGTGAGGTGTTAAGGTGAGTTCTCAAAGATCAGTGGGCTCAGGCCTTTGATATTGCATATGTAGGTTGTAGTGGACTATCAGAACAGTATTTAACCCTGATACTATGACCTTTTTCCAAATTTCTCCTAAAATTTTCTGCCAAAAGTTGTTGTAAGAATTTGCGTTTAGGTGTTGTAAGAATTTGCGTTAAAGTCAGCTTTTGTGCAGATTGTGGTGCTTTAACTTCTCATTACTGTTGATTTTCATATTTCAATAACAACTCTAAGTATTAACCCGACTGTATGCAGAAATTTAACGGAAATTTTCTTTTTTTTCAGTCAAAATTTTCATGTTTTTCTCGGACTTAGTAAATTTTAAGTTCTAAAAGTTTGTGTTAAGGTGAGTTCTCAAAGATCAGTGGGCTCAGGCCTTTGATATTGCATATGTAGGTTGTAGGGACTATCAGAACAGTATTTAACCCTGATACTACAACTTTTTTCCAAATTTCACCTAAAATTTTCTGCCAAAAGTTGTTGTAAGAATTTGCGTTTAGGTGTTGTAAGAATTTGCGTTAAAGTCAGCTTTTGTTCAGATTGTGCTGCTTTAACTTCTCATTACTGTTGATTTTCATATTTCAATAACAACTGTAGGTATTAACCCTAATGTATGCAGAAATTTAATGGAAATTTTCTTTTTTTTCAGTCAAAATTTTCATGTTTTTCTCGGACTTAGTAAATTTTAATTTGTAAAACTTTGTAAACTTTGTGTTTAGGTGAGTTGTGTTTCTGTGTGTCTTTCCAGGCGATTAATATTCTACACTTGGGTTACTGAACTCCATTGCAGTAATATTTAACCCTCATTACATGCATATTTGAGGAATTTGAGGCTGATTTTCTGCCAAAACTTGTTGTAAGAATTAGCGTTTAGGTGTTGTAAGAATTTGCGTTAAAGTCAGCTTTTGTGCAGATTGTGGTGCCTTCACCTCTCATTACTGTTTATTTTCTCATTTCAATAACAACTGTAGGTATTAACCCTACTGTATGCAGAAATTTAACTGATTTCTTTTCTTTTTTTCAGTCACAATGTTCACGTTTTTCTCTGACTTACTCAATTTTGAGTTCTAAAAGTTTGTGTTAAGGTGAGGTGTTAAGGTGAGTTCTGTTTCTATGTGTCTTTCCAGGCAATTGATATTGTACACATGGGTTACTAAACTACATTGCGGTAACATTGCGCCCTTATTACATGCATATTTGAGGAATTTGAGGGGGATTTTGGGGACTTATATTCACTTTCTTTAAAAAAAAATTTTTTTAACTTTTTTTTTTTATTTAATACTTTCTCATACTTGTTAGTTGTTACTAGTAACATTAAGGCATATTTTAGTTGTTGATGTGATGTATTTTTGTTGGGACTTATAGTCACTTTCTTGAACGAATGTTTTTTCGCAACTCCTCTTTAACCAATGAATGTACTTCAATTACAATTTCAGTGATTTATGAAAGCCTTTCCTAATTCTTATTTATGATTTAATATCTGGCCTCACGATTCATATTCTTAATCATAAACGTTTCTAAAAGAAAAAAATGCTTTTATATCCAATGATTCTATGTTGAATTGATATATAATAAATGCAGAAATATAGATTTTCCAAAGCCATCACATAAACCACATTAATCATTTGATGCCTAGTTAATGATTTATATTAACTAAATATTAGGCATGTTACATTAGAACGACATTATCAAGCACGAATGTAGGTGAGCGTTGGGATGTAACATCCCTCTTGTTTGAATTTACATCTAATTCTCAGTTATAGCCGAGAAAGTTGTGTCTATTGATGATGTAACATAACATGATGGAAAGGACGATGAATGTCCTGTGCAGATGTACTTCGAAACACCGAGTTAAAAAGACAAATACACCACATATTAACTTGTAATGTATGATTTTGACAGAATACGGAAACACTATTCCGTTGAAACACAAAGTTGAATCAAGGCACAATATTGATTACGCAGACCTAAAGTTTGGAATCAAGGTGGCTTTAAAAAAGCAGACTGAAGATGAATGCAAGATTTTGTCAAATCCCAAGCTTCAGTATACACTGGGTGTCGGTGACTGGGCTTTGTCGTTGCTGGGAGAAATAGATTCATACCGCGTATTCAGCCAGAACTCAAGGAGTGTTGCCTGAACGTATGTGTCACCATGTCAAACCCACCCATTTTGTTTTTGTGGGGGTGGTTCTTACCCTGAAGGGATCAATGACTTTTCCTCGAAAAGCATAAATCAACAGTTGTTCACTGGAAACAACAATTTTAATACATATATAGAAAAATAAATATGGTAATTTGTGACTAACATGAAATCCAAATGAAATAAGAAAAACAGAATGTCAGTCACACCCAACCCACACAGTTTTGGAGTCACTTGCAGGCCTGCATTCTCTGCTGTCACTGGTTTCCTTCCTTGTCACTGTTGTTTGGATTTTGGTCACCTTTTCACTTCACTCTTTCACTGCCATCACACGGCCACTAACATATTGTCAATTTACCAGACGCCTTTGTTCTAACATGTGACGGAATGTCACTCTACCACTGCTGTCAAACGGCCAGTAACATATTGTCACTTTACTATATCGCCTTCCTTCTAACAAGTGACAGAATGTCACTCTATGACTGTCGCCGCACGGCCATTAGCTTATTGTCACTTTACTGGATGCTTTTCACTCAATCAGTCACCACCAATGGAGTTAAACGCTCCCCTCCAATTATCTCAGAATAATGTTCATACAGGCAAAGCCTACTCTGCCTACGTATGGCTTGCCTTCAACAACAGGTAATACCGTTGACCTAAGTGCAAATAGCTCCCTGAGCTCGTACTTCGTATTTCTAATCCTCTACTTATATATGGCCACCGTCTTGGCCCACAACTATTCCTATTCTAAATATGAGCTCCATGGCTCCCCTTACATTATAATGTGCCTTTTCTTTTGTCCCGATGTGGCACCTCCTCTACCCTATAGCATGGGACCTCCCCAGCCTTCTTGCCTATGTTCCACAGTCTTACACACCATCAGACTGGAATAAATTTTTCACCCCCCCCCAACTTTTATTTAGATGGACAGAACATTAATTCTCATCTTACTTGCTTCTCTTGAACTTGGCTGCTTAGATCTATCTTAATTTAATATTCGCTTTTAAGTTCCTTTGAAAATCTCGCAATTCCAGTACATCCTGACATTCGGTGACAGACTAGATATGTGATATGGGTGTGTGTTCAGAATCTGTGGGATGTACTGTTTTTACAACAATTACTTATTAACTGGACATAATTACCTAGATAATGACTGCAGGAGAACAGTGGCTTTTTCAATCTCTAATGTTTTATCATGCAGCCCATGTGGCGTTCAACAAATGTGCAATAACGGACATTAAATTTCATGCTTAATTAGCAGCACATGAATTATTGCTGGTCTGTTTAAGTGACAAATCAGTGTTCGGGGTTCATCATTCATGTGCTGCTAATTAAGCATGAAATTTAATGTCCGTTATTGCGCATTTGTTGAACGCCACATGGGCTGCATGATAAAACATTAGCGGTTGAAAAAGCCACTGTTCTCCTGCACATTCTTATACCTTTGGCACGAACAAGAAAAATTATCAAAGATATATTCACTTTTAAACAACTAAATTGAAAAATTCAAGCTATCACCTTGACACTGGACCAGGGCCATCGTTCGAATCTCTTCTGTAGGTAAGTTTTGCTAAACTGCTCAATGTTAACATTGACACTTTGCTCTGTTGGCTTACCTCATTAAAAGTCAACAAGTGGATGAAATTAGCTATTGAACCCAACTTGGTTGTAAAAAAAAAAACATTCAAATGTTCAGAACACATGTGATTATCAGTATTTGACTGAAAATTAATATTGTGGATTTTCGGAATCAAATACGAGTGTGACATCATGTGCATGGAGAGTAAGCACTGCAAGATTGACAATCACCATTGGTGATATATGCATATCAAATCAAGTTAAACACAAAAGAAGCATGGAATGTTGGGGGGGGGGGGGGGGGGGGAATCCTCACTAATATGGAATGTTGCTTGTCCTGAATACTGCTATGTACATATAACAGCATATG
The DNA here is from genome assembly GCA_031216915.1 of Pictodentalium vernedei. Taxonomy (NCBI): domain Eukaryota; kingdom Metazoa; phylum Mollusca; class Scaphopoda; order Dentaliida; family Dentaliidae; genus Pictodentalium; species Pictodentalium vernedei. The sequence continues at coordinate 168,780,389 of CM062293.1, forward strand.
ATAGGTCCATGTCATGAATTCCCCAGAAAGCCTTTTAGTTTCAAAAAGTGGCTTTTGTTACAGTTTATTTAGTTGAGTTTTTCTGTTTGCTTTAATAACTTGATATAAACCGAATACGAGACTCGACTCTCTTAACTTAACCGACACCATAACCAAAAAGGCAAAATTTCACAACAGAAAAGCTCCATTTTTGCCAGTGTTGGAAAGTGCTCTGAGAGCCATAAACATTAATCCATTCAAACACTTATGTGGTTCCGTATTCATCACACAAGTTTGCAAATTTCTTTAGCAGATCATTTTCTTGATACAAAGTAAGAATTAACCAATCTTCCAGGGATGTTAAGGAAATAAAATAAAATAAGAGAAAAATACAAATTAATCTGTACAAGTAGGAGACCAATCTTCATGTTATTTCCTACACTGTTTGAACTTACATTCATAGTTTCAACTTGCAATGCATTTACACTTCGATCGTTGAAACATTGTGAAAGTGAAATACATCTTAACGGCTTTTTATGCCTCATTTTTATGGGACGATTTGTGAGTGGTTAAGGTGATCTTTCCTGACTTCCTTGCGGCTATTGTATGTTATTCAACTGATTGACAAGTTAAGATTGTGGTTGTCGGTGTCGATTCATTCCACGTAAATTAAATTTCTGTTATTCAACTGATTGACAAGTTAAGATTTTAGTCAAGATTAAGGTTGTCATCATCGATTCATTCCATGTAAATTAAATTTATATCCTTATTGTCCAAGAGAAATGATTGTATTATTCACAATGCCCCCTCATAATTCATTGCGTGGCCATCCAAACTAAATTTGGCAAAATTTCAGGTATTTTCTCCAAAGCCCAGAGAAGGTCAGAAAGGAATAACCACAATAAATTATATATCAATTTTTTTTTGAATGAAACCTAGACTTTGTGGAAACTAATATTTGCCATAGAACCATTACTATGCGGCAGATAGCACTGCCTGAAAGTCTGCTACACCATAAGTAAAAGACCAGATTTTATACAATAAAATACCTTAAATTTACTGAATAGTTAAATTCTGCAATCTTTCTAGTACAGACTCGGAGAAATCTTTTTCTCATTCTTGCAAGGAGCAGACCGCAAGACTAATTGTAATTTGGGAAGTCTAAATTTCAAAAGTTCTGTGATTTTACTTGTGTTTGTTTACCTTTTATGAAGTTCACCAAGGGTCAGATCCACACAGTTCACAAGAACAAGTATGGAGTCATGAGAGAGTGCATCAATGTAAAATGAAGAATGTCCACTGTGGCATTTGTGAGTCTGCTGCGACCATACCCCCAATAATTCTATGCCATTTTGCATGAGATCTGTGTCAAAATGGTAAAAGAAGATGAGATTGATACACCAAAAAAGGGAAAACTGCCAAATTTCCTCTTTTAGTATTATTTGTGTCCATTTCTGGGGTTGCATAAGCAATGACAGTTGCCAAGAGTGCCATTTGAATGCTCAAGTGTGGCCAAAACAACAAAAAGTGACCTGCCCTGCATGCAGAATACTTACATCAATCGGATTCTTTAATTTAGAAAACATGGCTTCTAATTCATTTGGATACATGGTTTGGTATGCTTCATTTGTTTTGAAACTATCGTCCTTCTGTAGCTGCTGTTTAGGAAGGCTTGACTGTTGCTTTCTCGTGAGATTTAAGAACATTTATAACTGATCTGCCTACCAATACTAATTTTATAGGCAGTGGGTTATCGTCCAGAACAATATCGGAATTATGTTGGTTATTAAATTCATTTATCTAAAAACTTTAAGATACGTTGTGGTCTCATTTAGGTAATTCATGTGATTTTTGTCTGCCAGGCAGCTTCTTTCTGTTTCTTCCACAGACTGTAAACACACAGAGATTTTTGCAACCTTTTGGTGCCAATAGCGATCAAAATTGACATTGACCCATCTTGCACACAATGCGGTTGTGCGAGGAAGACATTTAAATTTACGATGGTACGACATTTCGCTATATTTGGTGAACAGGAAAAAACCTTTCTGAAAATTCTCCTTGACATTGGTCTTCTTTTTTCCTAGTAGACTTTACCAAGCCTTCTTTATGTCAATAATATAGTTCATCGACAGTAAAATTATTTTTTCGTAAATATACAATTGTGAGGACTGCAATGTATGTTGATGTGAATATTTTTGGGTTTTCAAATATAATTTTCCACTTTTATGTTTTGATCATCGACACCAACCAAATAATTGAAGTTTGTTTCCCCTGCTTACACTTGCATCACATTGTACAGTTTCTGAACTAAACGGCGCTACTAAGGACTGTATCTCGCAATTATCACATTGTCATTTGAATATTTTCCTATGAATGTATAATGTATCATGTGTTGTACATTACATTGCCTCTCAGATTTGAAAACAGCAGAGAAATGTTTGAAGAGTTCAGATCTTAGGAAATCAAATTGTTTCCCAACTTGGCCCGAAAACCACGTGATCATAACGAGCAATGTCGTCCGAACACAATGTCTAGTTTGTGGTCATCCATTTTCCTCTTGAGCGTTCTCACCACATTGGTGATGAAATTATAAATATGCTTTCTCCGAGTATGGAGTGTGGAGTCTTTTATTTACAACTCAGACATTCGAATTACCGATATATTCCTTGTTAATCCTGTCGATTACTTATGCAGCTGGCAATTTCTTTTTCATCAAAAGCAAAAAAAATTTAAACATTTTTTAAAAAGTGGATAAAATCTGGTTTTGTGTACTTTTGTCATTATTTTGATATATAATATGTTGTTACTCACCGCTTTAATTCGTATTTTGGGCATTGTGGAAATTTTTTAAAAAATGTCCAAAGTTATGTTGGACGACCCATTGAAGTCTGTGTTATAGAATTTAACAGAGGCACAGAATCCATAGAAATTCCTGTGAATATCAACATGCAGTCACTTTGTTTGGTATTTATTTTGGTGATCTAAAAACTTGCTCGTTCGACGTCATTCATTCAAAGTGATGTCACTCAAAGATGCTTTCAGATTCTCTCTACATTGTTCTTAGTTTGAACTACATGTCTCATTGCCATGTCATATTTTAACTGATATTCATTCAATCAATATTCAGTGTTTGCTTTAATAAAAATAAATTAGAAATTGACTTTTGATGCTCATTCAATGTAGTCGTTCAATCAATATTCAATGTTTTTCGTATGAATAAAATAAATTAGAAAGTGTCTTTTGATGCTTGGTCGGTGTATAGTACCCAAGTTTCCATGGAAATAACAGAATGTCAGATACTATAAACTGACAACATCCGTGTTACAACTTCAAAATAAATGGTCCATTATATCAGAAAGGGTCCATGTATCCCCATAAATTTGACTGGTTCCATACTGATGTTGAAAAAGTGCCAAAACTTTTATCACACACGTGTGCAATACAACTTTATTTTTATCACACATTTTATAATTTTGTGCACAAAGCTTAATTTTAAAAGTTCTATTTTACTGGTATAATTCGACCTGGTAACCAAAGCCAATAAGGATGTGAGTCCTGTAAAGTGGGTGACACCTACATATATAGGTATAAATAATTGGCTAAACCCAAATATATAACTTGCATTGCAGCCATGATAAAGTCATGCATGTGAAAAGTGATGTTAAACCGGCCTTGCCATTACAAAACCTGTATTGAGCCGACAAGACCAAGGTCCTGCAAATTGATTTGTTAGTATGATTTGGGTCCAAAAGAGGCTGTTCTATATAAAGGTGAAATAAGTCCCCCTTTGTATTTATTGAACTTTCTGTGTGACTTGAGGCGCTTATTGAAAGGCCCTGCAAATTTTTTTGTGGTTCTGTTTGTGAGGGGATGGGGGGAGGGGATTAATCAGTCTCAGCCTGGTGAAAAGGCAAGGCAGGGGTGTTATTTTTCAGTTCTTTATCTGATTTCAATTTTTTTTCTTACATATTTGTATTTCTTTACATTTTGGTGAAAATGGTCCTTCAGACCAGTTTCATGTAAATTCCAAGAAATAAAATCCATCCAAAATAATTATTTTACAGGACTTCAGTTATACGGGGATAGAAAGCTTGATTTTGAAACCTTTCCACCATGCAAACATGATTTCAGTTTTTTTCATCTGGTCCCAATCACACCCCTGGCAAGGCATGCTTAAATGCCAATAAACACGCAAACAAACACTCTTGTTTTCTGTGGGAAATAAGTTTTGTTTTCCTGGTTAAATATTACATGGTAACTCAGGCCTGCCTGGGGTGGAAGTCCTCTAAAGTGGGCAGCTTTGGTATAAACCTTTTTGTGTACTGATCAATTGGGAAGGGCATGTGCATCCATTATTAGTCCCCTACGGGAACCATAAGGGGACTATAGGATTGCACTCCGTCCGTCCATCCGTCCGTCCGTCCGTCTGTCTGTCTGTCTGTCCATCTGTCTGTCTGTCCGTCCGTCCGTCCGTCCGTCCGTCTGTCTGTCTGTTTTTTATGTTACCGCCTCTCCCTCCAACATGCTTTCAGCTACACCTTTCATATTTGGTACATGGATAAATGGTTCTGAGGGGATGATGCACGCTCAAAATTTTTTTTCAAAATCCAAGATGGCGGAATGGCGGCCATTTTTGTTGTGTTTTTTAAGCTTTTTTTTTTCTCTATTTTCATGTTACCACCCCTCCCACCAACATGGTTCAAGCTACACCTTTCATATTTGGTACATGGATAAATGGTTCTGAGGGGATGATGCACGCTCAAAATTTTTTTTTCAAAATCCAAGATGGCGGAATGGCGGCCATTTTTGTTGTGTTTTTTAAGCTTTTTTTCTTCTCTATTTTGATGTTACCACCCCTCCCACCAACATGGTTCAAGCTACACCTTTCATATTTGGTACATGGATAAATGGTTCTGAGGGGATGATGCACACTCAAAATTTTTTTTTCAAAATCCAAGATGGCGGAATGGCAGCCATTTTTGTTGTGTTTTTTAAGCTTTTTTTTCTCTATTTTGATGTTACCACCCCTCCCACCAACATGGTTCAAGCTACACCTTTCATATTTGGTACATGGATAAATGGTTCTGAGCGGATGATGCACGCTCAAAATATCTTTTTTTCAACATCCAAGATGGCGGAATGGCGGCCATTTTTGTTGTGTTTTTTAAGCTTTTTTTCTCTATTTTGATGTTACCACCCCTCCCCCAACATGGTTCAAGCTGCACCTTTCATATTTGGTACATGGATAAATGGTTCTGAGGGGAATGATGCACGCTCAAAATTTTTTTTGAAAATCCAAGATGGCATAATGGCGGCCATTTTTGTTGTGTTTTTTAAGCTTTTTTCTCTGTTTTCATGTTACCACCCCTCCCACCAACATGGTTCAAGCTACACTTTGCATATTTGGCACAAGGATAGAGGGTTGGGAGGGGATGATGCACGTTCAATATTTTTTCTTCAAAATCCAAGATGGTAGCATGGCGGCCATTTTTGTTGTGTTTTTTAAGCTTTTTTTCTCTATTTCATGTTACCACCCCTCTCTCCAACATGGTTCAAGCTAATCTTTTTATATCTGGCACATGGATAGAGGGTTGTAATGGGATGTTGCACGTTCAATATTTTTTTTCCAAAATTCAAGATGGCGCCATGGCAACCATTTCTGTTGTGTTTTTTAAGCTTTTTTCTCTATTCTATGTTACCACTACTCCCTCCAACATGGTTCACGCTGCACTTTTCATATATGGTACATGGAATAAGGATGTTGTGAGGGGATTATCACGCTCAATATTTTTTTTTTCAAAATCTAACATCTGTCTGTCTGTCCATCTGTCTGTCTGTCTGTTTTTACCACCTCTCCCTCTAATATGCTTCAAGCTACACCTTTCATATTTGGTACATGGATAAATGGTTCTGAGGGGATGATGCACAGTCAATATTTATTTTTCAAAATCCAATATGGCAGAATGGCGGCCATTTTTGTTGTGTTTTTTTAAGCTTTTTTCTCTATTTTATGTTACCACCCCTCCCTCCAACATGGTTCAAGCTATGCCTTTCATATATGGTACATGGATAAAGGGTTGTGAGGGGATTATGCACGCTCAATATTTTTTTTTGAAAATCCAAGATGCTTATATACTCTAGTGTCTTCGGTGACAAAAACACCTTATGTCACAAAAGCGCCGTAGGGGACTAATACCACCTCGGTGGTCAAACACTTGTTTTCTGATAAAATTGTATTACATTTTACATATATGTTGTCAAAGAGCTTTGGAGCCTTTTCAAACATGGGATGAGTGTATAATTTGTCAAATGAAGGATATGAATAAATGTATGTTATACGACTAATTTCCCGATAAGGTTCAACAGTCTCTTTAAGCTCACTCTGCTAGTGCCAGGTTAGTTAGTTGGAGAGTCTGATGGTTGCTTGCTACTGCTCATTGGTTCTCTCCAGGTACTCCAGCTTCCTCCACTCATAAAACTGTCTGACACAATATGACAATGGCTGTTGAAAGTGTTGTTAAACTCCAATAAATAAGCAGTCTCTTGAAGGGCATGCATGATTCTTCAGTACTAAAGGTCACTTGGACTGGTGAAATGGGAGTGACACCATGAACACAACAGAGTACCAGCAGATCCAGAACTGGTACTTGTTGTGTTCTTGTACTGGAACTTTGTGATGCCACCCAATTCCAACTTTGATCAGATGTTGTACTTCAGAAAACAGGTGCCCCAACCACAACAAACTTAGTGTTCACTTGCTGGTTAAATTCAGAACACCTGGCTTTTGGTTAAATTTGGGATACCCTGGCTTTCAGGGCTCCGAATCAAATTAAAAGTCCTTGAATTCCAGCGCCTTCCTTGAGAAGTGCTTGAATTTGTTTCTATCATTGAAAAGTACCTGATTTTCCAACACCTTCCTTGAAAAGTACTCTGAAACACTTACAAAAAGTTTCATGATAACCTACCTCAATCTGATGTGTAGATTCTAGACCACTTCAGTTTATTTCATGAGTTTCTCTCACTAAGCCGCCATGATTTGATGTAATACACTTTTGGAAAGTGCTCTGAGAATCCTTTCCAACAGTGTGTTACATCACAGCATTTCATTGTCATATCATCATAACAGTTGGTTATACAGTGGAGCCCACATAATTGGATATCTCTTAATTGTATATCCCTGTTAATTGAATATAATTTTCAAACACAAAACCATTTACCATACCTCCAGTACAAATTTGACCTGTTAATTGAATTGTGGTTATAGTGTAAACTCCTGTTAATTGAATAAAAAATCTTGTAACCTGTCGAGAAATTACCCTGACTCTCCCCAGTTTTCCTTTGTTTTATATAGACCTATTTGGCCTCAGTACATTCAATACAGGCATTTACTCTATTATATCTTGTTTGACAGAGCTCGTGGAGCTCTGTCAAACAAGATATAATAGAATAAATGTTAAGTTTATCTCTAGAATACAGGAAAGTGACAATCTCTGTTAATTGAATACTGCTGTTAATTGAATAATTTTCATTGGCAAAGTGGCTATTCAATTAACAGGGTTCCACTGTATTATCATTACAAATTAGATCATAGTTCTGAAAGAGTTCACACATGAATAAAATTGCAATTTGAGTAAAAATACTTGTCGAAGACTTAGTAAATTAAAAGTAGGTGAATGAAATTTTTATCACCCTATTTTGGTGAATGAAACATTCATTCACTCAATTTTCACAGCCTTGATATTACTTGAATTTGGTTCTCTGATATCAGTTGGAACCCTGGCATTCATTTTATTTGGGGTACCAGGGCTTTCAGGATTCTTACGCCAACTAAAAGTCCTTGAATTCTAGCCCTCTTCTTGAGAAGAGCTTGAATTTGTTTCGATCATTGAAAAGTACTTGATTTTTCACTTCCTTTCGTGAAAAGTACTTGAATTTATTTATTTTTTGTATATAGAATATACCTATATTAGCTTGGTGTACCAAATGTTCACCATGAGTGATGAAGTGGTGTTAACCACGAGCCTTTGGCACACGGTTAACATCACTTCACCACGAGTGGTGAACATTTAGTACACCAAGCTACTTTGGGTATATTTTATTTATACCATGATCATCAGATTAATAAGAGTTTAAATGTTAAATAAATCAATATTCACATGTGCGATTCTGTTTTTGTTTACATGAGCACCAGCGGCGGGTACATCCACTGGCAGTTTTATCGTCGAAACAAAAATGGAAAGCGAAACGCCCAAATTACAGGGTGTTTTTTCATTTTAATAACATACCATTTCGAGTTATGGATGCTTTATTAACATGAGACAACGTATGTTTATTATTAATTTTTGGTATCTTATGTGGCAAACTTATTTAAAAACGTAATAAATAATTGCCGGTTTCATTTCACTCTTCACGAGGCGAGTGATAAATTTTGACAACTTTGCTTTCAAGACGAGGTCACAAAGGTCAACTTGGATGAAGCTCCACAGTAGGTGTAAATTTTAACTATTGAAATCCCATTGCTGGCATGTTCACCACGGTTGTGTGTAAAGCTAAAATTTATGTCATAGGCTTTTTATATATAGTAGAATAGGTAATCATGGTATAAAACCTCTGAAACACTGCCTCAGTCTGATGTGCAGATTCTGGACCACTGTATTTTATTTCATGAGTTTCTGTCACTAATCTGATAAAATACTTTGATGTATTCCACTTTTGAAAAGGACTCCGAGAGCCCTTTCCAACAGTGTGTTACATCACATCATTTCACTGTCATGTCATCTTAACAGTTGATTATATCATTATTATTACAATTCGAGTAGAGATATTTGTTGAATATTGTAGAGGAATGACAAATCTGTCACCTTATTTCTTTTGAGGAAAATGAAATAGTGCTTAAATTGTGCTTGAATTTGATTCTCTGATATCACTGGGAACCCTAGCATTGGTTTCTAGTCAAGTCTTGACATACAGACAGCAAAGACTTGGCTAGAATTACTGCAAAACCACAGGATTAAACTTGTCATCCAAGAAAAAATTTGTAAGAAATCGTTCTGGCCTTTGAGGGTTATTAAAGCCCAAATATATATGGGGCTTCAAGCATTGAACCAGTTAAATCTTGTGTACAGACTATGTTTTATGAAAGGGTTATTATACTACGTGTTATTGGATTATATTGTGGAGGTAAGAATTAAATGAACAGTTTGAAAAGATAATGCACTTACAGTAATGTAAGTGTCTATTATTAATGTATCCCCCCAAGCTATACCATAAGGATTAAAAATCTTCACAAGTCACTTTCATTCTGTCTTCACACCACACAAATTTACTTCTTATCAGTTAGTACATGCAACAGGACCTGATATTTCATGGAAAACTGAAGGAAAATGTTTCGACTGATGTTAATGAGCTCAGACGGTATGCTATATGATGCTTTCTACCATTTTCAATGTTGCTGACTAATTTTTCTGTCTACATATGTAACTACATACCTGTGTTCATTCTTTTCAAATTGTAATATTTGTGTGCAAAATGAAATTATTGTATCACAGTACATAATCGGCTTATATAGTTTAACCTGTTGCAACTGACATGAGAGCAAAGTGAACGTACAGTAAATTAATTGTTTCTGAATTTAAACTTTATTTTATGACCTTTTTATGTCGTCTTGAATTTATTGAATGTATACAAATAATAGGTAAATTTGTTAACCCATTTCAAACTTGAAAGGCTTCTGGTGGCGGACCCATGTTTCTGATTTTACGGTAGCACCACATTTCATTCATGAGTCATGATGCAAAGGACCATCCAACATACAAAGCATTCGTGCGAGAACGAGGGGTGATATTCCACCCTCAACAGCAGGATCTGAGAGAAACTTTTGGAAAATGGAAGGTCAGTGTGGTCCTCCAATGTTTTTCAGCCAAAATATTCTCGAAACTGTGTATAGACCCATTCAAAATTGAAAAGGAAAGCCATTTTATAAAGTCTCACAGGAGAGCCATGCAAGAGCTTTAGCTGTGAGCATGGTCGACCATTATTATCCATGATAACACATGGACTTCCAATACCATGTGTTACTGTGTATAATACCATGTCGCCAAGTAGAGCTGAGTAGTTTTTTGGTTATCTGGTTCGGTCCTGGTATTTGCGGCAAACCAGAAAACCGAACTACAGCACCCACCAAAAACCAACTAAATGTTTTACTGTGTTTGTGCATAAATTGATCAAACTAACTAGGACTTAGGACTAGGAATTGGACTGGTGACCACATTGGACACTCGTCACTTAACCTGCAGAGTGCCAGAAGCCCATATTTGGGCTTCATTCCTACCACAGGGACCCTAAATAAAAGGCTTTGTATTCAAGTGATGTGCTTCACATTATCTTTGAAGTGAAATTATTTAGTCTGCAAGGATTTGCCATGTTACAATTTATGGGAGAGTGCCTGTGGCTACTCTCCCATAAATTGTAACAAGGCAAAGGCCTGTAAACAAATTCTGATAACTAAAAATAATTTAGGACTCTACCAGTTAATCTATCAGGCATGTACGTTTGTGTTCTCATCACATTTTCTCCCTTATTGACGAATCAATAAGGGAGAAGATGTGAAAATGAAAACACGATATCAATTAGAATGAGAACACGATATCAGTTGGATAAATTTTATTCATTTGTTACACTATGTGTTTTTATCTGTGTCAATTGGCTTAGCAACAGAGATTGATCAACTTCAGGGAAGTTGGGCTGAACCCAATGATGGTGAGTGGTGTCGCACAGACTATTGGGGTTTATTTTCCAAGTTAAGGACCCTGAAGTGTTGTTTACTGTGTTCATGTTCTTTAACCCTTTACCCAACGCAGACGATATCAAAATTTATTATTTTAAATATAATTTTTTCAAATTTTTCAAAAAATTTCAACAAAACCATATCATGTGATCCCTCATTGGAACGAGCTCGACAAGCTCGTTCCAACGAGGGGTCACATGATATGGTTTTGTTGAAATTGTTTGAAAAATGATATTTTTTCAACTGCTGAATTTGCATATTACGTGGGCAGATGCGGCCGATTCGTTGGGTAAAGGGCTAACACAACAAAAAACTGAACCAAAACCAACTTTTTTTCCTGAAATCAAACCGTATCAGAAGAACTAAAACTGCCCAGGTCTATCCCCCAGTCTCAATGCTTGTGAAAAAAGAATTGCAGCCAACAGAGGATGAATGAAAGGACACCAAGGTGCCAGGAAAGTTTGGATGCCTTGATTTACCAGACAGACATGTTAAGTCTCACTACTTTAGAGGGAGACTCACCATTTTCCAGAATTAATTTTTGTTAAATGAGCCTAAAATCAGAAATCTTACTATTTTACAATTCAGCAGCTTAACATGTCTGTTACCAGGTGTAAGTGGAAGTAAACCCTTTCAAACTATAATACATAAATTTAAAATAAATTGTAACATCTGATAACAAGATGGTACCAAATACAACAAATCAGAAAGGGATGAGCAATAATTTCATCGTGCAACCCTATAATGCTGTAAGATTAATTTAAAATTAGTACAATTGAATCCTCTTAATTGAATATTCATTTTGCCAGTGAAAATTATTCAGTTAACAGGAGTATACAATTAACAGGGATTTGGTCAGTTTCCTGTGTTCTGGAGGTAAACTGAGCATTTATTCTATTATATCTTGTTTGACAGAGCTCATAGAGCTCTGTCAAACAAGATATAATAGAATAAATGTCTTTATTGGATGAAGTGAGGCCAAAAAGGTTGATAAATAAGGGGAAATTGGTGTGTGTCACAGTAATTTTTTCGACATATTATAAAAATTTATATACAATTAACAGGAGTTTACTCTACAACCCATATTCAATTAACAGATCAAATTTGTACTGAAGGTATGGTAAATGGTTTTGTGTTTGAAAATTATATTCAATTAACAGGGATATACAATTAAGAGATATCCAATTAAGTGGGCTCCACTGTACATGTACTGAACCTCCCTTTCAATACAAAGTAGATTTGTCTGCTTTGTTTATAAATAATAATAATAAATAATAGTAATAATAATTTTATTTCCTAAAATCCACATGAGATGCTCAATGGCTGTACAAAATTGCAAAATGCTTTGTAGAAAAAAAAAATGGTCATGATTAGCCATTGTGCAGATATATGTGACTGTAAACAACAATAAATAAATACATAAATAAATATGAAAAAAAAAGATTCAAATTTGTTGTTGTGATTATAAATCACAAGTTCAGTCATTTGGGCATCGTCACTGTTAGTTGCTATTGACTATCTGTATACACTCTGGAGTGACTACATGTGTGTGTTTGTAGCTGTTGTGGAGTCAATGGTGTCCGAGTGTGCAGGAGTATAGTGTGATTTTGCAGTAATGATGGGGAGGAGAAATAACAATTTATCAAGAATTTGTGAGAGAGACACACATATAACACATGAGCTGAAATGAAAGTCACAACATCCTTTCATGAAACTGATTTATCTACATCATGCAACACTTGAATTATCAAACATCCATGAAAAGTAAGTGTTTTAAGACAGTGAAAACATTACCTAGATTAGGCCTGCTTATTTCAGTACAGAAGGACCCACAATATGTCTTGGTGTCACTACCATTATCCAGTTCAGTGATGTACATGCGCCTGTTAGCCCAGTAAATATTCTGCTCTGCTGAATAGAATAGTTATGTAAAGTTATTTTCATACACCATTTAACATTTTGAAAGTTTATTTAGTACTGAAGCATATTCATGTATTTGTATTTCAGAATGAATTTCATATCTTTTAAAGCACAGTAAGATGTTAAGAGGAAGAAAATTGCAGTGAAGAGTAAAGACGTGATAAGTAAGCACTCTTTCTATTGTAAAGAGAAAATTGTTTGACTATTTTAACCCCTTGTTCTTAACTCTTTGCACTCTGCTGCGGATATTCCTACCGAGGCCATAAAATTTCTTGCCACTGAGATAAGAATAATTTGGGCTCATTAACCAAATACAGTACAGTCACCGTGGACTGGTCATAATCCACTCGTGGGCAGTGATGTCCATGCATGCCTTTACCAGGTGATAAAAATCAGCATCAAAAATCAAAAAAAATTTTAATTAATGAAGCACGGGGTTGTACCCGGTGCTTCATTAATTAAATTTTTGATGATTATTCCTATAATTAGTGTTTGCAATCTAATATTATTGCACCCATGGGTATACTGCCCACCCCGTGGAAAGTGACCAATCCACAGCAGCCATACTGTATGCCCCTGTAAATGGAATGGACTTTTTGCCAATGATTTATTGAGTTAAATTAAGATGAACTTTTCATCAAGTCTAGTCATGGCTGCTTCACAGCAGCCATGACTAGATTTGATGAAACATATTTTGGAAATACTCAGCAGGTTAAGAGTTAATGAGCATCACGGTTTAGCCTCAATACTGTAGAAATAAAACCTCCCATTACAGTTTGTTAAACATCTACCTAACGTGAATGGGAAAATTGGTCAGCACTATTCAGAAAATTTATCATTCAAAGTCTACAAGTTTTTTACCTCCAAAGTATACTTTATGACCACTCATTCAAATGAGTGGTCATAAAGTATATTTTGGAAGTAAAAATTGACAATGTCTAGTTATTCAAAATTGTTTTTGTTCATGTCGTCCATAAGTCTTGTAAAGAAAGAGGTTAATCCTTTACCCAGGGCAAATCAATCAAAACTAAACTGGACTTCAAAAGAAGCAATCAGATTATCCTGCAAGATACAACATCATCAGCATTGTGGCAGCTCTCTTCACGACAGTCACCATAAGCAGTGATACATTTGAGACCTGCTTTCGACAAGAGCACTGATTTGTTGCACATGGATTCTTTGAAAAATTTTGCACTTACAACGAATGAATATCTAGTGCTGGTTCTGATTCAGTCATGGCAGGGGAGAATTTGAAATCTGTGAGCATCCAACCAGATTCGGTTGGATCGAGTTGCGTTTTACTCCATATGACAACTTGCAGATAGACCCTAAAACTATGGAAATGTGCAGCTCATTCTGTTGGTAGGACTTTTTGAGGTTCAACTATGGTTTAACTTGACAAAATCAATTTCCTGAACTTGGAGTGCCTCAACTTGCCAAGGGTATCTCCTTCTTTCCCAGCATACTTGCATATGAACAATTCACAACCTTTCCGACCAACCATTCTGGAGATGACTCTTGATCAGCAATTCGAGAGAGGAGGCACTGAATTGACCGGTTTGTCTTTAACTTTTTTATCAGGTTTGTTTTAACTTGTCCGTATACGGCTGACATAGTGTCACATCTGGTCCAAGCATGAATTGGTAGAATATATTCTGCCTGCTTCTTAGTCGAGTTGTGACAAAGTCAAACTCAACTTATAGTTTGATGAATGGCGGGTGGTTGGGCGGGCGGGCATTCAGGTGTAAACAATTGGTTTCCGGATGATAACTTGAAAATGGTTTAACCCATGTTCATGAAACTTCATAGGTAGGTTGGTATTGGTGAAAGGACCCTATTAATTTTGGACTTGCTTGGTCAAAGGCCAAGGTCACATTGACCTTGAACATAGTAAATTGTAAACAATTGGTTTCCAGATGATAACTTGACTATGATTCAACTCACATTCATGAAACGTAATATGTAGGTTGGCCTTCGTGAGAGGAAGAAACCTATTTATTTTGGACTCACTAGGTCAAAGATCAAGGTCACAGTGACCCTGAACATAGTAAATCAAAACAATTGGTTTCTGGATGATAACTTGATAATGGTTCGACCCATGTTCATGAAACTGCATAGTTAGGTTGGCATCAGTGAGAGGAAGAATCCTATTTATTTTGGACTCGCTAGGTGAAAGGTCAAGGTCCCCAGTGACCTTCAACATAGTAAATCGTAAACAATTGGTTTTCGGATGATAACTTGATAATGTTTCGCCCCACATTCATGAAACTTCATAGGTAGTTGGCATCAGTGAGAGGAAGAATCCTATTTATTTTGGACTCGCTAGGTGAAAGGTCAAAGTCACAATGACCTTCAACATAGTAAATCGAAAACAATTGGTTTCTGGACAATAACTTGATAATGGTTTGACCCACATTCATGAAACTTCATAGGTAGGTTGGCCTAGGTGAACGAAAGACCCCTTCTTATTTTGGACTAACTAGGTCAAAGGCCAAGGTAATAGTGACCTTGAACATAATAAACTTTTGCTCAACTTCTGATTTAAAATGAATATCTTGCAACTCTTCCTTCCTATGGTTCACAAAAGGAATATGGACATCTGTGTTGTTAGTTACTCCAACCACAACCCACCGAGATGTAAGTTCCAATGCAACAGAGACAATCAGAGCATTTGTGCCTGAATCACTGTTAGGAACAACATGACCAGATTCTCAAAATATTTCAGTCAATAAGTGTATGAACTGCTGATTGTTGTTCTGGTTCAAGAGAAAATCTTCCCGATTGCCATAAATTTTTGTGTCTCTGGTCAGATATACATCAGCACAAGTTTTGAGCACTCTTCTCTGGTGTTCATGATCTTTAATACATGGCTTGTTCCCATATCCATCAAAAACAACAACGCATTGTCCATACTTCACACGAATGTGATTCTCGTATGCTTCAGCCTGTCCCTTATAAGTTCCAATTTTCATTCAAAATAAATATAGCTCCATCCGACAGCTTAGAATTTTCCATGGAATTAAATAGAGCATTTCCTAACTGACTCTTGTTAGCCTCCCAACAGCTCTTTGCATAATGTATGTGACCTGTGGCTGCAAACAAGTTAAGCATCTTGTTAAGAGAGATCAAATGAAGATTCCAGTGATACGTTCTCTCGGCTCTGATGAAGTATTTAAGAATTTTTTTGTATTCCTTGTTCTGGATCCATAGTCTGGCTGTTCTCGACTTCTCACACATTGCAGATTTGTGTTTGGACAACAAGTGTTGCAGATAAATATGGTCTTCTGAATCTCAGACAGAATTGAGAGATACAGAGTCTTCAAGGTACTTGTCAGAGAGGTTACAAACTCTCCAAAGATTGGAATTCAGTCAACTGTCTCATTCCATGCCACCATCTAGAGAAGGAAGCATCATATCTGTTTTGACAAACCTAATTTTCTTCACACTGCTCTCCTTCTGTAGATTTTCCTGCAATACTCTGCTCATCAGTGGTGCCCTTGAGCTTAACCCACTGCACACTAATGTTGAGATATCAAAATTTCAACCTGAAAATGCAACTAGAAAGTTAACCAATTCAATCTCGTTTGACAGATCTCAGTTAGCTCTGTCAAACAAGATTGAATTGGTTAACTTCCTAGTTGCGTCATGGGAAATTTTTGTTGCGTGAAATTTTCATATTTTGACATCACAGTGCAAAGGGTTAAGGTACCTCTTGGAAAATTTCAGTGGCAATATTTGTGTGAATATTTGCACAGACCACTTAAAGACATTATGTTTGTCAATGGGTTAAGATATTTTCTGGTTGGAGAACCTACCCCTGCATTGTTGTTTTAGAAATAAATTACAATTTTACTGTAAATTGCAAAATCATTGAAAACTTCTTGAAATGTGGTTAAGGTATATTGATTTTGTCTGTGACATTTCTGTTGCCTGATGTGATATGATTTTTTTCCTATAAACTCCATGAATTATATATAGTCTTCTATTAGTTTATTCTTCTACCTCCTTGGGATCTGTGAATGGGTTTTTGTTTGAAACTGTGAGAAGAATTTTGACTTGATGTTACTGTTCTGAAATATTATTGGAGTTACTTGACAACTTTATGAATTTCATTGTAGTTGTCATATGTTACACCCTCTTCATACTGTTGTAAAAATTTCGAAAAAAAAATTATTCACATAATGCAACTAGGAATTTGGGGAGTGCAGTGGCTCAGTGGTTACGACATTGTACTTCCAACTGAAAGGTGCATGGTTCGATCCATGCTAGGGGCAACTACATTGTGTCACTGGCAAGGCACTTAACCCCAGCACAAAAGAATTTTCTCCAGTCACTCTGTTTTTCAATAGTTTAACTATGAATTTAACCAATTATATCTTGTTTCACAGAGCTCACTGCACTCTGTCAAACAAGGTACATTTAGTTGAATATCAAACTGTATTATGGGAAATATTTGCAGCTGAAAACTTTGCTATTTTGATATCAGGGTGCAGAGGGTTAATCCTGATTGCCCATGTGTGGGCACGGGGCACTGTGGATTAAGGTGTACTGCACGTCAATGGTGCACTTGCCTTTAACTAGTGCTAACCCTGCTTGTGCGAAGTTGGTACATTGAGGAATCTGACATTACTCACCACTGCTTGATGGTTCTCTCCAGGTACTCCGACTTCCTCCACCAGTAAAACGGTCTGACATGAGGTGACCCTGGCTGGCAAATGTGCCATTAAACCCCAATAAATAAATAACTAACTAAGAATTGAACCAGTTCAATCTTGTTTGACAGAGCTCAGTAACTAGGAAGTTAACCAATTCAAGCTTGTTTCTGTCAAACAAGATTGAATTGGTTCAATTATCCCAGTCTGGGATGACCCGCGTTGTATCCTTGGGCAAGGCCCTTTATCCCGGTTGCCTACATGGGGACACAATGATGCCATGTACTAAGGCGTACTGCACGTCGATTGTGCACATGTCTTCAACCGCTGTAACCCTGCTTGACCAGAGCTTGAACAGAGTTAGAATGTTGAGGAGCTGACAGTTGCACGTCGATGCTTGGTGGTTCTGTCTGGGTGCTCCGGATTCCTCCACCCGTAAAACTGTCACGGTCACGATTAGCCATTGTGCATAAGTATGTGACCTTAAACACCAATAAATAAATATAAATTGGTTCAATTCTCAGCTTAATTATGGGGAAATTTGATGCTTGAAATTTTGATATGTAGGCATCAGTGTTAGAGGGTTAATTGCATCATTGATGCAGAACCTGGATGAATTATTGTGCACATCACTCGAAATCCTGCTTTCTGAACTTTCTTACATCTTGCTTTCAGTGTGCAATTAATTTTGTCCTTTTCAGGGTTTGTTTTGTTCTGAAAATTTTGGTTTACAGTTTTTTTGCCTGGCATAAAATGGGTTATAAATCCAAAGATTTGGTTAGCTATTTTTAATAGTAAACTGAAAACCTAACAGTAACACATATAGCAGCCACTTGGAATCAGGGATGGGTTCCTTCTTCCAAATTCACTGGTTGATTTTTCAGTCCATTTGCTCTTTCAGGCTAATATGTGTTTGCATCATGTCTTACATAGAATTTAAGCAATTCAGTCCTGTTTGATAGAGCTCAATGAGTCTCTCAAACAGGATTGAATTGGCTAATTCTTTTTTGTATTATGCTTGATATTTCTGTATTTTGACATTAGTGTGCATGGACTATGTATTGTCATTTTGAGGCTTCCAAATTGGATGTTTTGAGGCATGTTTCTTTATACCATTTCAAGATGAATGTGAATTATGTGATTGATCTTGCATCTCAAAAAGTGAATCAGTGTTATGATATTGTGTCGCAGTTAACCAATCATGCCTCACATATTGCCATACAAAACTGAACAAAACACACCCTGATTTTTGTTACGCTCTATCAAACTTCCCAATTCATCCATCACTGTTCAAAACTTTTGACATTAAGATTTTTGATTGTGTTTGCCACTTATGACTCCTCATTGACCATTTAGGGCAAGGTGTCATATGCTCTATGTTGAACAAAATAAAATGTTTCAGTTACTTTTGAAGAGGGATTGCTGCTGAATTATAACTTATCACACAATCACATATTAGTTATTAGAGTAACCCTGATAATTTCATGCAGTTGTCAAATACCAAATGATTCAACATACCTCAGACCTGTAGTACAAATTTGACCTGTGCAGTTTGATATCTAAGGGCCAGAAATTTTGTTACTGATGTTAACCAACAAACAGATAAATGTAGATCTTATTGTGACTGAATGGTTGTTTTGTTGATTTTTTTGGTTCCTGATTTTTAAACCAGGGAGACATGATCTATTCTGGCAGAGTTCAGTTTCATTCTGTATCTTTACTATTGCTACAGAGATGATAGTATGTGATCCACTGTTCCAACACTGTGTCATGTAATAACACATTGTTAGTTTAGTGGTAAAAACTTTCAGGGTCTAAATAAAATCCATGCAAGAAGCACAATTGATTTTTGCAAAATGTTCATTTGATTCTTGTCATAAATTCCAAAAGTGTCCTTAAGGCCTGGAGAATTCGATGCAGGAGATTGTGAGAATCAAAACTGGTTCTCATGAATCAGGACCAATTTTATGGCCTGACTTGAGACATGACCTGGGATATTCCAGCATAGTTCAGATGCTCTTCAAATGAAAGTAGGTGTTGTGTTATGTTTAACACTATTTAGCACAAACACATTTGGCGAATGTGTTGGTTGTTTCACAGAAAAAAACATTCCAGCTACATCAAGCCATACCCTCTTTGAAGGCATGCCTTGTTGATGTAGTTGGAATTTTTGTCAGTTGGGATTATCCAAAAAATGTTTTGGGCAAAAAAACTTTAAATTTTCAATAATTTGATATTTTTTTGTGCAAGAACCCTCTACTAGTATTGTTGGGTTAGGTTAATTTGCTTATGATTCAAAAAAAGAAATAAGAAGCTGATATACAGTTAAAATGGAGAGAAAATGTCAAAGCAGACACAGCTGGTCCTTGAATACCCTTAAATTTGAAAAATAAAATTCAAGGCCTGGAATATTGTCAAGTAGATCTAGCCAAAAAATACTGCTAACCTCAAACTAATTGCAATACAAAAGTTTCCTTTGCTATAAGGTGTGTATGGGTGTAATCAGCAATAGAATAGAATGACCTATTGAGTGGGGATGAGGAAAGGCTTCATTTTGGGGGAAAAGTGTCATTTTTGGCAGAGAACTGGTGAAATCTGGAATCCCCTTTTTGATGAGTGATATTTATAAAACAGACATCATTTTGACACTTATAATATGATTCATGTTTAAAGTGGCCAATCGATCACACTGTAGTGGGGTGAGCATCATTTTGGGGTCAAAACAAGTGATTCCCCAAGAAAACTGGTGAATTTTGGAATTCTGGCATCACCTCACAAAAAAAATAATAATCACAGAGAAGACATTACCAACTGGCTGTGGTAACTTCAGGTTCTATTACTTGTCCAAAGAGTACCAAACAATTCCAATAGATGATCTGGTGAGGCTGTGTACTGTGTCTTGGTAGCGTACTTTGCTCCTCTGCATCATCCTTTCTGGATGTGGCATGAACTGAATTATTATACAGAAAATGGGATGGCAAGGGATTAGCAAACTCGTACATTATCCCTGCATG
The DNA here is from genome assembly GCA_031216915.1 of Pictodentalium vernedei. Classification (NCBI taxonomy): domain Eukaryota; kingdom Metazoa; phylum Mollusca; class Scaphopoda; order Dentaliida; family Dentaliidae; genus Pictodentalium; species Pictodentalium vernedei. The sequence goes on from CM062293.1 coordinate 168,800,740, forward strand.
CCAAAGGTGCCCAGAAACCATTTGACTGCTACTTTGCACCGAGAATGTAAACACAGTAAAAAGATCATATAATTATTAGAAGGAATAATGTGATTATTAACCCTTTGAACCCCAGTGGCCGTTTTCCCATCCAGGAACATGATAACGTCATAACGTCATTATATAGGATGGCTGTTCAGTAAATATTGTGGGGTAGACCAATCAGTATTTTCAACATGCAGCCTGAGGCTGCACGTTGAAAATACTGATTGGTCTACCCTAAATAATGAATATGGACTCTTCTACTTGCTGCCATTGAACTGGCATGGAAGATACTTCTAGAGTTCAAAGGGTTAAAAATAATATGTAAAATATAAAAAGTCAGTTTATCAATATGTTATAGGGGAGTATGCATCTTGGTGCCAAAATCACAGGGTGTGCTGGAGCTGAAATGACTTGAAACCAATGGGACTAATGCTGAAATAGCTAAGGTAGAAATGACTTGGGACATTTAGCAAATTTAGCAATACATTATGAAGGCTGGGGCAGGGGGAGGGGGGGGGCGATGAAATGACTTGAGAATGACGCACTAAGGCTGACATAACCAGGGCTAAAATGACTTGGGCTGATGTTACCTGTATCCCAATTAACTATAGAATTGGGTGTGCAATATGATGTCACTTTAAAGTGTTGCAATAAGTACCACTCAGTATGTGTGTTGACATCTACAACCTTCTATAGAAATTGTGCCAGTGACAAAGAGACCAACTTTAAACTAAATATGTCATTCTTTTTCTTTTTTTTCATTTATTGATTCTTGCAAAATGTTCATGGCATATGAAGAGAGCATTATTTCTACATAATATGGGTTTTGAGGACCAGTATGATGTTGGGGTAGGATCATTATTCTACTTTCATGGTTCGTAACATGTCATCTCCATTCTTCTCGTCCTTTTTAAGAAATTCTACTTTCAAACCATGTGTTTCAACCTGTTAGTTCTGTGGAAACGCACCATACATGTGTAAGGCATACTGCTAAATTTGAATAAAATCCTTTCATAAAAAGCAGGTGAAAAAAACCTAGTTTCCCCAACACATATCGATAGGTCATTCTCAGATATCATGTAATACACCTATCGCAAAAGTACAGAACATGCGCATTTCAAAACCTGCAAACGATCAAGAGGATGCCTAGAAAATCCTGCTAAAGTCAGTATGTTAATTTAATTCCAAAATGCCTAAAATGTCTGATGGTCAAGTTGTTACTGCTGTTAACCAATCTGTTGAGAGACAATTCCTCTGTGTACATTAACCTGAAAACATCAAAAGTATCACTAGCCCTTTGTCGGCTTTGAAGAGTGTGTCATTGTGTGTGTAGGACATGCTTACAACAGTACATGTAACATGTGAAAAGTATTGGTTTTTCGATTTCATTCTACTACAGAAGATTCATTCACCTAACGTTTATTAATTACATAATATTAGTTCAAACTGGTCATCAGTGCTAAAGTGTGTCAGAGGTGTGGTCAACAGACCCTTGTCAATTTGAGTTGAGTTGCAAAATCTGTTAAGCAGTGAGTGAACAAAGCCGCATGTGTCCATATATGTCAATCTGATTCAGAGTAGCATCATCAACTGTTAGGGAATTTCAATTTTGATTCTGGAATTTTGTAACAGAGATCAGTTGTGTGTAAACTCATTAAAACATATTGTGTTATGATTTCATAACTTGACAGTAAAATAGCTCTTCGAAATCTGTTTGAAACTGAAAATAATGTTTATGTGCACGGTTTCATTGGATAAGTAGCAAGGTTGTACAAATCTGAGTCAAATTACACACATTTTTTTATGGGATAAAATCATTGCATGATAATACATCAGGAAATCGGTGTGTTGACTTAAAGTTTACATGTCCATTTCGTGATGTAGTGTGCCGCCCCCAAAATGCATGTCTAAATCCCAAAAGCAGTGAGCAACTTAATGTGAACCTGGGTTTTTTTAAAATCGAAGGACATTGCAATCATGTGATTATTAACAGCAATAAGTTTACCAGTTACATATCTGAGAACAAATAGGGAACATGAAAAAAGGATCCACATCAATGTGTCAAATATCTACTAACCCCAGATCCTTGAGCTCTTGTCAAACAAGATATTATAGAATAAATGTTCAGTTTATCACTAGAATACACAAAAATTACCAAATTCCTGTTCAGTGAGTACAGTGGAACCCTGTTAATTGAATAGCCACTTTGCCAGTGAAAATTATTCAATTAACAGAACTATTCAATTAACAGGCATCGTGTCACTTTCCTGTATTCTAGAGTTAAACTCAGCATTTATTCTATTATATCTTGTTTGACAGAGCTCCATATAAGCAGAGGAAAACTGGGGAGAGTCAGAGTAATTTCTCAACAGATTACTAGATTTTTATTCAATTAACAGGAGTTTACTCTATAACCTATATATAGATATTCAATTAACAGGTCAAATTTGTACTGGAGGTGTGGTAAATGGTTTTGTGTTGGGAAATTATATTCAGTTAACAGTTATTCAGTTAAGAGATATCCAATTAAGTGGGCTCCACTGTACTCCAGTTAATTGAATATTTTTTTACTGGCATAGTATCTATTCCATTCACTTCACCCCCATTGCCCACATTGGGACACTGTGTCGTTGTGTACTTAGACGTACTGCACGCTGATTGTGCACCTGTCTTCAACCAATGCTAACCCTGCTTGTATGGAGTTAGTATGTTGGGGAGCGGACAATTACTCGCCTTGTCATGGTCATGATTAGCCATTGTGCAGAAATATGTGACCTTAAACACCAATAAATAAATAATAATCTATTCAGTTAACCCTTTACCTAACAGGAAAGGCAGATAACACTTGCAAACAAAATTCTTGAATATTTATTTTTTTCATTTTTTATGTCAAAAAACATTCTTCGTTCCAATGAGGGGTTATAAGCTATGTTTTTGAGATAAAAAATGAAAGAAAATAATGAAAATTGAGTGGTGATTATTGATGGCCGGTTTGGGCCATTATGTTGGGTAAAAGGTTAACAGGATTTCACTACTTGTGTAGTGATCATGATATAACCATTGATGCTGAAAGTGACCTTACACACCAGTAAATAAATTCATAAAGGGAAAAGGGTAATGCTGTTCTGAGTGCAGTGTTTCTTTCTTTTTTCTATTAACTTGTAACTGAAAACTACATTGAATGCTGTCCAGTGTTTTGAAACGTTGACAATGGTTTAAAGCTTTCAGGATGCATTGCTAGAAGCAAGGTGAAAGACTTCTGATGAGAAGGTTTTCGGTAAATCACCGTAGATGCACCATTTTATAATTTTAAAGTCATTTTATAATTCTTTTCATGCAACTGTGGAGTAAGGACATACCAAAAAATGCACTTGGTTATAATGTTAGGAGACCAAGTGAACCCTAGGAGGTGGAGCACTGTTTGTTTACTGTGGTAAACAAGTTATGCTTTCTTAGTAAAATGGGACCACCTAACCAGCATCTAATGGTGGAAGTTAAAGGAGTATAGATATAGATATAGGTATAAAAGATTGGCTAAATTTGACTTTATCCTAATTTCTCTTGCCACTGAAATAAGAATAATTTGGTCACATTTAATCAAAATTGAATGGAATTTTTCACCAATGATTTCTTTAGTTGAATTTAGTTGAATTTTTTATCAAATCTAGTCAAGTCATGGCTGCTTCACAGCTGTCATGACTAGATTTGATGAAAAATACCTTGAAAATACTCAGCGGGTTTAAAAGAGTTAAGAATGCAGCGGAATCTTTGCTTGTGTTTCTCATGTTTTTTTACAGTATAAAAACTAGAAGGATGGAAATCCAACCCTGAGGGTGTTTTACTATTAATCCACTCTCCATATATTATTGCAGCAAGCAAATGGTAGACTGAGAGCAATCATAACAACCGGTGGTCTCTGAACTACACAGTTGCTTACTTGGTCCTTCTGTAGAGTTATCTATTAGGCAAGTCATAAAGGGAATTGCAGATGCCTATGCACTGGGAGGCCAACCACCAAAACACCTTGTGTAAAATTCAAGGGTATTGCAGTTGCATACATATTGAGTGTCCAAACACCAAAACACTCTTGAACAAACTGTATTAGATGGGAGCAAGTTGTTTCATAGATTAAACTACTGGACTTCAGATCTAATGGTTGATGGTTCAATCCTGACCAGCATCATCTGCATTGTGTCCTTTGGCAATACACTTAATCCTGATTTTCTAAGTGAGAGCATACTGGAACGGTGTCCTAAATCATTCAACATGGCAATGGTACAGTTACCTTCAACCAATCCTAACCCTGTCTGTATCTGTACTATATCTGGTAACCAGAAACCAAAGTACCTATCAGGTAGTCAAGTAAGGAACTCCTGCTGTATTAACCATTCATCAAGTGAATGGTTAGGAAAAAAACGGTACTATTCACAAAAGTTGCCATTGAAATTTTACTCTTTTTAATTTTTGCCTCCAAAATATAACTTATGATCCTTCATTACAATAGGTGGAGGTAGAGGTGGGGGGGGGGGGGGGGTGCATAAGCTAGGTTTTTTGGAAAAATTTTTAGTAAATGAAGAATGTTTTTTGAAAATGTAATCCTCCAGTCTGTCTAGGTAATGGGTTAAGTGGCAAGTACTAATACACCCTGCAGGTTACCAAGTACCAAAACATCCCAATATGTGCCGTGTTAACCCACTACCTGATGTACTGGTTTTATCCAGAGTTGCCGTTTACAAAAATCCCATTTAAATTTGGTTATTTTTTTTCAATATTTGCCTCCAAAACAGTAGGTGTACAGGTCTTTGGCAGGGCATATTGTGCTCTGTCAGAATTGTATGTACCCTGAGTCACAGCAATGGGAACATAACTTCTGACAGGTTACTTGGGGCTTTGTACCCTGCCAAAGATATGTATAACAAATATGTCATACTGATACTGGAAAACTATTGTAACATGTTCTGTGTGCAGTGATTTTCTAATCTGTGCAAATCTTCCATCATTATATCCAAAAATATTTAAAAAAATAGAAAATTTGTCCGAGGTAGTGTTCATCATTTTGTCACTCAGATATTAAAGAAACATTTCAGCTGCCAAATTTTAATTATTCTTTGTGGTAGCTGGTACTAATTTCAGGCAGTTGTGGCTTGCAAATATGTTAATGTTTAATGGATTCTGTACATTACAAATCACACATGACTTCATTTTTTGGACATCTTCTCTGTTCATTTTCCAAGTGGGATTAATCTCCTTTTACAATGTAGAATGGTGTTATGTACCATGGCAAAAACCCAAACCTAGTTGTAGGAAGCTCAACAAAGTGACCACTCACAATAGGACAATTTTCCTTTGCAGTATGACAAAGCTGATTACCCTGCATTGTAATGTGCTCAGTGAGCTCATTGCATGAAAGTCTCTAATGCTGGGTAAAGGGTTAAGTATTAATACAACCTGTGCATACTGCATGGGGTGGCTAAGTAATCTGTGCACACTTTATCGAGTGACTGAGTATTAAAACATCCTGTGCACTCTGCATGAGTAGGCTAAGTATCAGTATATCCTGTTCATACTTGATTTTAATGGCTGCATATTAAAATATCCTGTGCATAGTACACCAAGTTGCCTATGACCAATACACCAAGTAGGGGTGGAGCGAAGATTTTTGAGGATGGGTAATAATTTGGGTGCTGGGGAGAGCACAAGAGTGATGTCTCCTCTCATTGGTGTGGGTCAGGGAGATCTCCCCAGGAAATGTCTTGAAATTTCAAACCCAAGAAAGAATTCTATTTGCAACTGTCATCTGCCTTTCATGTTAGGTAAAGGGTTAAATGAGTAAATATGTTGACTGAATTAAAATCCAGCTGTTTTTCTGAACTATTGCTAGGGGATCTTAACCCATGTTTACCGTGTCCAAACTTGGAACCAAAGGCTGTAATATAAATTTTTAATAATTATATATATTAGAGCCTTTTGGTCTAAGTTTGGAGTAATGTTTTTCATGAGTGGACCTTTTGAAATTTGGAGGCATTGAGGAGGGGGAAGGGGCTTCATCCTTGCCATGCTCTTTCTCCATGGGAACCCTGGGGAGGAAGGCACTGCTTGTTTACTGATGTAAACAAGCTCTGTTTACTGGTAAAATAGGTCCCGGTCAGTCGGTCACCAATGACTGGGGTGGAAGTCCTCTAAAATGGGCGAAACAGGTTTTAATGATCAGCTTGACTTGACTTTATCTCCATGTTAATGGCACAATTAGCCATTGTGCAGAAAATTATGTGACCTTCAACTCCAGTAAATAAATAAATATTGCCATGCACATACTGCATATCCTGCTAAAAACATATTATTAATTGAAAATAGAATATGTTTTCATTTTTGGAATTCATTTAAAAAAAAACTTTCCACAATCCATTCCAATGAAGAGTCATAATCTGAGTTTGAATGATGTTTGAGAGTAGTACTGGCTGGTTTTGGCCATTACATTGGGTAAGGAGTTGTTATGGTTGAGATTTACACTAAGGCTGTACAGTGCACAGGGTTAGTTACTCAGTTAATAATGAAAACTTTTTATACCCATTAAGTGTGACTAACCCTGTGCAATGCACAGGGTTAGTCACACTTTTTGGTTATAAAAAATGGTAACAACCAAGAAACACACTACATGAAAATGTACACTCATTTACCCTTTGACCAATGCAGACGATATCAAAATTTATTAATTTAAATATCGTTTCTTAATTTTTTTCGAAAAATTTTAACAAAACCATATCATATGTGACCCCTCATTGGAACGAGCTCGACGAGCTCGTGAGGGGTCACATGATATGGTTTTGTTGAAATTTTTCGAACAATTATATTTTTTCAGCTGCTGAATCTGCATATTACGCAGGCGGAAGTGGGCGATTCCTTGGGTAAAGGGTTAAGGCTGTGTTAGTCACATAATAGAGATTATCTTATTTATAACCAGAAAGAAAGGCAGGCAGAAAAATATATAGAGGATATTCACGAAAATTTGATGAATACCGAAAATATCTCGTGAGTGGCTACAAAGAAATATGAGGATCTTCACGAGCGACACAGTCGCTCGTGAAGATCCTCATATTTCTTGTAGCCACGAACGAGATATTTTCGGTATTCATCAAATTTTCGCAATGTGTTTCGAAGAAATAGAACAATAACAAAAAACACCACTTTCTTATTTTCAATAACAAGACACGTCATTTTATTTTTTTTGAACTCAATGCACTGAAGACGTGTGAAGTTGAACTGAAGAAATTTGAAAGTGATTTCGGCTTTTCGCTGGAAGGTGAATGAGAAAGTCAAACTTTGAAACCGCTGATTTAATGAATTGATTTAGTCACTGTCACTATCAATTATTCGAATTCGTTTGTATTTGGGACTCTGGAATTCATTACTGATGTGCTGACTCGTTTAAAGTACATGTGATTCGTCATCCGAACCTACGATGAAATATCGATTTCTAAATATCATTTTGATATTTCGTTTTGCCGACCGACAGGGGAATATGACTTAATTTTTCAGCGTGAATTGATGCCTGAGCATTAAATAAATAAATTCTCTGTGCCTCTTCTGCATTTGAGAATAACTTCCCACATAATATGATCATAGAAACATAAAGAAAGGCATGGCAATAAATCATAAAAGAATAACAATGTTATTTCTGGTTTTAATGTGTCCAGATTAGGGCAAAAGGGTGTACCTAAAATAAATGAATTTAAAGGCCTGGAAAAGAGTGCATTGCACAGTTAGTTGGTAATTAAGCTGACAAACGCTTGCAAACCATAGGCTTTGCACAGGATTAGTTGATAGGCTGCCATATCAGACTCTACTTGAAAATATACACCGTCTAAGGCTCTAAAAATGCACTGGGTTAGTTGGTTACATGTTAAATAGGCTGCAGGATTCAAGCAACTAATGGAAATACTTATACTCGATTGTGGAAATTTTTTAAAATGAATTCCAAAAATGAAAACATACTCTACTTTCAATTAATAGCTTGTTTAAAATAGATCCTTTCTCACATCAATGGTTTCTTGATGTCCCTCTTTCATGGAATTTGCTGCAAGCAGGTCTGGGAGGAGTTCATTTTTTTTTAACAGTTAAGGTTAATCTATTTTTAACAGTTAACTGGTAAATAAATGCCAAAAATCACACTGAATATAGGCCTCAAACTATATTTTATTCATTTCCGTCAGACTTTTCATCGATAAACTACACTAAACACCAGAGAAAATGACAAATTATGATGAAATTTGAATACAGCGCCAGATTGGAACGTTTACAGTTCACGTAATATGTTTAAATGATTTGAGAAGAGAGTGTAGATACCCTTTCTGAGGTACCATCCAACCACCGATTGATTAATACCGAAATGAATCCCATCAGTCTTATAATAATAATAATAATAATATTTAAGCCTAAAATCCACATTGTGCTCTATAGCTTTACAAAAGTAACTGACACATACACACACACACGCACACGTGCGTGCATGCGAGCTCATAAAACTATGTGTAATGATCAGGAATTACAAAATCAACAGATTAAGGTCTGTTCGTACAAATGGGTTTTGAGACCGGACTTAAATTGATTTATGGTCAGTACAGATTTTAGATTTTAGATGCACTGGGATGGAGTTCCAGAGAGCCGGTGCGGCATGTATGAAACCTCTGTCACCTGCTGTTGCAAGTTTAGACTTTGGTACCACCAGATTATAGGATTCAGAGGAGCGGAGATTCCTGACTGGGGTATAGGGCTTAACTAGTGTAGATAAATATTCCAGAGCCGGGCTGTTAATACATTTGTATGTAATAAGTAGTATTTTATATTTTATCCTTTGCTGGACGGGGAGCCAATGAAGGGTTTTGAGGACCGGACTGATTCGGCAGAACTTACGATTTTGAGTGAGGATCCTGGCAGCACAATTCTGAATATATTGGAGTTTGTCAATAAGTGAATTTTTGCACCCATACAGCAAAGAATTACAGGAGTCAAGACGACTGTTGACGAATGCATGGATGAGTTGTTCTGCAGTTTTTGTGTAAAAAGACTAAAGCTGTATCTTTTCTTAACGACATCCAACTATCCTCAAATACCAGTCCGAATACTGAAAACAGTCTTTTGGATGAAGAAGATTTGGCCGGGTGGGCTAGATAGCATCTCGCATTCTTCTCCAAATCCGGTATCGTTTTATTGTTTTCTTTGCTAAAATGCTGCCAGACCCAAGAAGTAGGGGGACCCATCTTGAGAGATCAAAAAGAAGATCACACAAAGCACAGTATAGGCTGGATGAAGGATGTCAGTAAAATAAAAACACAAGTCTATGCCGCTAACTGTATATCCACAGAATTAATTAACAACCTTCTATTCTAACAAGAAGAATGCAGTGTGAAATAAAGGATAGAAGTCGCCTGCCCGCAGGAACTCAGGCATTTGATTGGATGGGACAGATTTGTTACAATGACCCAATCACTGTCAGGAGTTTTAGATACAATGTTGCAATTTCTGTCTGGGTCAGTAAGGTCGGTGTTAATGAGGTCGGAAACTCTGGAAGCATAAAACATTTTTGATCCAACCTTTGGTGGGCCCAAATGCATTTTGATTGCAACGCATCAATTCTATTTGGTTTTTTTTTTAAATTTTAACCTGTCAAAAAATTCTTGCAGCCAGGGCCAGTTAACTGCTTCCAGCCCTGGCTGCAAGATAAATTATGTCAAGATTTTGGAGATGCAGGAGTTAACAGAAATTAGATTTGCCTGTTTTCTGACTGAATGTTCTACTTGAAAACTACTTGATGAAAAACATTGCACAATGTTCATGTTTGGCATCAACCTGTCAACACAGTGGGTAACACTTCCTAGTTTGACTTGATTTGTTTTCTTTAATTTTCCTGTTTTAAACAGCTTCTACTGTAGTGGCAGTTTGCTGATACACATCAGACCATGTTATTATAGTACTAACAGCTGTAGGCTCCTGTTCATACTTCTGTTGTGACATACTCAATGCTGGACCTGACATTTTAAGTTTTCAGCTACTTTAGAAAATGACTTTTTTCATGTACAGTGGATCCCTGTTAACCCTTTACCTAACATGAAAGGAAAACAGCATTTGGAAACAATTAACGATTAACTAATTTTTTTCATTTTTAGCTTAACTTGACAAAGTCAAGATAAGCTATTGCCATCACATGTGCGGAAGTCTGTTAGTCTGTTAGTCTGTGAGACTGTGAGTTTGTTCGCATTTTCCTTTAGCACAGGCTACACCACATAGTTCTTGTCTGATCATCACGAAATTTCATATGCAGTTTTGGGGTCATGTCTAGATGAGAACGTCCCCTTTTGGTCGTGATCGGTCAACCGGTATGGCTGCACGAGCCCAAAACCCAAAAACAATTAGCACAGTCTACAAGTCGTATTTATGAAGGGATTTCATTGTAACTTGGTAGGATGCCTCTGTATAATGCCTAGATGAGAACGTCCTCTTTTGGTCATGATCTGTCAACCGTGATGGCTGCCCAAGCCCAAAACCCGAAAACTTTTAGCACAGTCTGCAGGTCATGTTTAATATGGAGAGATTTCATTGTAACTTGGTAGGATGACTCCGTATGATGTCTAGATGAGAATTCCATTTGGGCGTGATCTGTCAACCGTGACAACTGCCCAAGCCCCAAACCTGAAAACCTTTAGCACAGTCCACAGGTCACATTTATGGAGGGATTTCATTGTAACTTGGTAGGTTGACTTCATATAATGTCTAGATGAGAAAGTCCCCTTTTGGACACAATTGGTCAACTGTGATGGCTACAGGGGCCCAAAGCCCAAAAACCTTTAGCACAGTCTACAGGTCATGTTTATGAAGGGATTTCATTGTAACTTAGTAGGATGACTTCAAATTATATCTGGATGAGAATGTCCTCTTTTGATCGTGATCATTCAGCCTTGATGGCTGCCCAAGTCCAAAAACCTTTAGCATAGTCTATAGGTCATATTTATGGAAAGATTTCATTATAACTTGTTAGGCTGACTCCATATATTGCCAAGATGATGACATCCCCTTTTGGTCGTGATTGGTCAACTGTGACGACTACAGATGCCCAAAGCCCGAAAACCTTGAGCACAGTCTACAGGTCATATTTATGAAGGGATTTCATTGTAACTTCGTAGGATCACTTCAGATGATGCCCAGATGGGAATGTCCCCTTTTGGTTGCGATCATTCAGCCATGATGGCTGCCCAAGCCCGAAGCCTGAAAACCTTCAGCACAATCTACAGGTCATATTTATGAAGGGATTTCATTGTAACTTGGTAGGTTGACTTCATATAAAGTCTTGATGAGAACGTCCCCTTTTGGATACGATTGGGTAACTGTGACGGCTACATGGGCCCGAGGGGGCACAGTGGCTCAGTTGGTAGAGGTGCAGGCTGCAAGCCGAGAGGTCCTTGGTTCGAATCCCACCTGCGGCAACCACGTTGTGTCCTTGGGCAAGACACTTCACCCCGATTGCCTACATGGGGGCACGATGACGCTGTGTACTGAGGCGTAGTGCACGTCGGTGGTGCGCATGTCTTCAACCAATCTAACCCTGTCTGTGCTGCGGTGCAGAGTTCAGAGTTACGATGTTGGAGAGCTGACAGCTGCTCGTCGTTGCTCGGTGGTTCTCTCCGGGTACTCCGGCTTCCTCCACCCGTAAAACTGTCACGGTCACGATTAGCCATTGTGCATAAGTATGTGACTTTAAACACCAATAAATAAATAAATAATAAATACATGGGCCCGAAGCCCAAAAACATTTAGCACAGTCTACAGGTCATAATTGTAAAGGGATTTCATTGTAGCTTTGTAGGATGACTCCAAATAATGTCTAGATGAGAACGTTCCCTTTTGGTCGCGATCGTTCAGCCTTGATGGCTGCCCGAGCCCAAAAACCTGTAGCATAGTCTGTAGGTGGTATTTATGGAAGAATTTCATTGTAACTTGTTGGGTTACCTCCATATAATGCCAAGATGATGTCATCACCTTTTGGTCGTGATTGGTCAACTGTGATGGCTACAGGTGCCCTAAGCCCGAAAACCTTGAGCACAGTCTACAGGTCATATTTATGAAGGGATTTCATTGTAACTTCTTAGGATCACTCTAGACGATGCCCAGATGAGAATGTCCCCTTTTGGTTGCGATCATTCAACCATGATGGGTGCCCGAGCCTGAAGCCCAAAAACCTTTTGCAAGGTCTTCAGGTCATATTTATGAAGGGATTTCATTGTAACTTGGTATGTTGACTTCATATAATGTCTAGATGAGAATAGCCTCAATTGGACACGATTGGGCAGCTGTGATGGCTACAGGGGCCCGGAGCCCGAAAACCTTTAGCACAGTCTACAGGTCATATTTATGAAGAGATTTCATTGTAACTTGGTAGGATAACTCCAAATAATGTCTAGATGAGCACATCCCCTTTTGGTCACGATCATTCAGCCTTGATGACTGCCTGAGCCCCAAAACCTTTAACATAGTCTCTTAGTCGTATTTCATTGTAACTTGTTAGGTTGACTCCATATAATGCCTAGATGATGACATCCCCTTTTGGTCATGATTGGTCAACTGTGATTGATGATGCCCAGATGAGAATGTCTCCTTGTGGTTGTGCTCATTCAACCATGATGGCTGCCCAAGCCCAAAGCCCAAAAACCTATAGCACAGTCTACAGGTCATATTTATGAAGGGATTTCATTGTAACTTCGTAGGATCACTCCAGATGATGCCCAGATGGGAATGTCCCCTTTTGGTTGCGATCATTCAACCATGATGGCTGCCCAAGCCCGAAGCCTGAAAACCTTCAGCACAATCTACAGGTCATATTTATGAAGGGATTTCATTGTAACTTGGTAGGTTGACTTCATATAAAGTCTTGATGAGAACGTCCCCTTTTGGATACGATTGGGTAACTGTGACGGCTACATGGGCCCGAGGGGGCGCGGTGGCTCAGTTGGTAGAGGTGCAGGCTGCAAGCCGAGAGGTCCTTGGTTCGAATCCCACCTGCGGCAACCACGTTGTGTCCTTGGGCAAGACACTTCACCCCGATTGCCTACATGGGGGCACGATGACGCTGTGTACTGAGGCGTACTGCACGTCGGTGGTGCGCATGTCTTCAACCAATCTAACCCTGTCTGTGCTGCGGTGCAGAGTTCAGAGTTACGATGTTGGAGAGCTGACAGCTGCTCGTCGTTGCTCGGTGGTTCTCTCCGGGTACTCCGGCTTCCTCCACCCATAAAACTGTCACGGTCACGATTAGCCATTGTGCATAAGTATGTGACTTTAAACACCAATAAATAAATAAATAATAAATACATGGGCCCGAAGCCCAAAAACATTTAGCACAGTCTACAGGTCATAATTGTAAAGGGATTTCATTGTAGCTTTGTAGGATGACTCCAAATAATGTCTAGATGAGAACGTCCCCTTTTGGTCGCGATCGTTCAGCCTTGATGGCTGCCCGAGCCCAAAAACCTGTAGCATAGTCTGTAGGTGGTATTTATGGAAGAATTTCATTGTAACTTGTTGGGTTACCTCCATATAATGCCAAGATGATGTCATCACCTTTTGGTCGTGATTGGTCAACTGTGATGGCTACAGGTGCCCTAAGCCCGAAAACCTTGAGCACAGTCTACAGGTCATATTTATGAAGGGATTTCATTGTAACTTCTTAGGATCACTCTAGACGATGCCCAGATGAGAATGTCCCCTTTTGGTTGCGATCATTCAACCATGATGGGTGCCCGAGCCTGAAGCCCAAAAACCTTTTGCAAGGTCTTCAGGTCATATTTATGAAGGGATTTCATTGTAACTTGGTATGTTGACTTCATATAATGTCTAGATGAGAATAGCCCCAATTGGACACGATTGGGCAGCTGTGATGGCTACAGGGGCTGGAGCCCGAAAACCTTTAGCACAGTCTACAGGTCATATTTATGAAGAGGTTTCATTGTAACTTGGTAGGATAACTCCAAATAATGTCTAGATGAGCACATCCCCTTTTGGTCACGATCATTCAGCCTTGATGACTGCCTGAGCCCCAAAACCTTTAACATAGTCTCTTAGTCGTATTTCATTGTAACTTGTTAGGTTGACTCCATATAATGCCTAGATGATGACATCCCCTTTTGGTCATGATTGGTCAACTGTGATTGATGATGCCCAGATGAGAATGTCTCCTTTTGGTTGTGCTCATTCAACCATGATGGCTGCCCAAGCCCAAAGCCCGAAAACCTATAGCACAGTCTACAGGTCATATTTATGAAGGGATTTCATTGTAACTTGGTAGGTTGACTTCATATAATGAAAACATCTCCTTTTGGACGCAATTGGGCAACTGTGGTGGCTACAGGGGCCGAAGCCGAAAACCTTTAGCATGGCCTAGAGGTCATATTTATGAAGGGATTTCATTGTAACTTGTTAGATTGACTCCAGATGATGCCTAGATGATGACATCCCCTTTTGGTCGTGTTTGGTCAACTGTGACGGCTTCAGGGGCCCGAAGCCCGAAACCCTTGAGCACAGTCTACAGATCATATATATGAAGGGATTTCATTGTAACTTCGTAGGATCACTCCAGATTATGCCCAGATGACAACGCCCCCTTTTGGTCACGATCATTCGACCATGATGGCTTCCCGAGCTTTAGTACAGACTACAGGTCGTATTTGTGAAGGGATTTCATTGTAACTTAGTAGAATGACTCAGTTTCATGTCGAGATGAGGGCGTCCCCTTTTAGTTGCAATCGGTCTACCATCATGCCTACACAAGCCTGAAGCCCGAAAACCTTTAGCACAGTCTACAGGCCATATTTATCGAGGGATTTCAGTGTAACTTAATAGGATGACTCGTTTTGGAATAATTTTACTGTAACTTGGTAACTTTCGTTGACATACGTTAACTGTGAGGGCCACATACATTAACTGTGAGGTCATATTAACCCACCCCTCAGGTCTTTAGTACAGTGTTTACCTCATATTATTTTTTTCAAAAACATAGCATACAGGGAACAGAAATGAACATATTCCCAATTATCACAATTCTTGTCTTATTTCATAATCCATTCATAAACATTGAACATCATCCTTTTCGTCAAACACAACACACAAGTCAACCTATAGTGTCATTGACACTTTCATTTGTCTCAAAAACATACTTTTTTTATTTATGCACGTTTTGGCATCTAAAGTTTTTTTCTCTGTGCTTTCCAATAGTTTAGACATCCCATATCAATATTCAGTTGGATGGCCTCCTGTCAGCCTTGAGGAATTTTAAATATTAGGCCCGAATAACATGGCCGCAAAAGTGACCAAAAAAATCACGTTTCGAACATTTCAAACATTTAGCATGAATTTCATGACCCAAACTGTCGTAGTACCCACCCATATCGTTTCCTGATCAACATAATGTTGCGGAAATGCAGAGATCGTTACATGAAGAGTGTTAACTATGCTTGATATGACCTTTACTATTTATGAGACATGCAAACTCTGCCCAAGTCATTCTTGAACATTTCATGAAAGGGAATCATGTAATGATATATAGATGAAATTTGGAGTAACATGTACATTGAAACAACATTCTTGCATTATGGACCTGGTAAATCTGGAATAATAGGTATCACTTTGAAACCAGAAACTCTCAAGGTCTGGGCTCTCAGTCTTCAAGAGAAGATTGTTGAGTTTGAGAGGCGGTTACCAGCCAGGTTTTATAACACCAGTGGTGACAATGTCCGTTATGAAGAAGGTCATAAAAAGTATGTGACACTCATGTTTATGATTGCAACTTGATTTATTCAAGAGTAATGGGTCTTCAGTTGAGTATGAGAGATATTGACATCAAGGAAGTGATCTCTTATGAGCTGCCGCAAGTTTCAACTGCACTGTTCAATGAAGCTGGTGATTTGCATATACCAAAATCAAAATCAGACCTAAAACCACGAACTGCGTGTACAATATCAGCAAGGAAATCCACATCAACAGGCTTAGATGTTTGCACGGTAATTGATGGATGTGCCCTACTCTGGATTCCTCACTGGCCGGCACCAAATAAATTTCGCAGTCCTCTTGTGCTGGATTTTGTTGAAAAATTTCAAGAATCTGTGAAACAGAAGTTGTTGGGCAAAGTTTATCTGATTTTCGACAGGTACAATGAGTTCAAAAGCTGTTGCCAAGAATTCAGGTTGAGTGCAACATCAGTATTGCCATCTCAGAAACTTATGCTGACCGTCACTGGGAATAAAAGACAGCTCATCAGTATACTTTGTCAGTATTTCAAGTCAAATAAGAGTTTTGGTGGTGAAAGTACTAAGGGGCACAAACTTGTCATTACTGGCCAAGACAACATTCCAACTGAAATTAACAAAGGTGTCCTCTCAGAAAGTCATGACATGAAAACCAGTCACGAAGAAACTGATAATATTGTAGTTCAACAGACAGTGAAACTTGCTATGGATGACAAAAAGCGGGTTGTCGTTCTTGCAGACGACACAGATGTGTATACCCAACTCGTGCACCACTATCTGGAACAGAATATAACATCTCCCATGTTTATGAAGTCACCCATTAGGGATAGGTATCGGATACATATTGGTGCCACTATTATAAAGCATCTTGACATTATCCCAAGTATCCTTGCCCCCGCATGCTATCTCTGGGTGTGATAACATGGTCTGGTGTTTTGGAATAGGTAAAGGTTGTGTCCTTAATGTTTTGAGAGAGGGTTGTATATTGCAAGAGTCAGTTGGAAAAATTGATGCTCTTTGCAACGACGTCTTGTGTGAAGCTACACATTTCATGGCTGCCTGTTATGGGTGTCCTACATCCAAATCAATGTCTAATGCAAGAGTCGGTAGTTGGACATCCAAAGTAGGACATCCAGGAGCAACAAAAGTCCCTAAACTATGTACCATTCCTCCAAGTTTCTGACTCGTTTGCAGAGAACGTCAAAACGAAGCCAAATGCAAGCGTGCATTTGGAAACATGCAGCACATTCGGACCCACCCAAAATGGAACCTACAAATTATGGGTTTGTTAGAGACGAGAAGGCGAAGTCACTTCTTCCATTGACTCTGCCTCACAATGTATTGCTAGCACTTGACAATATTTTAAAACTGATTCGATGCTCATGTCCCAGCAAACAACCATACAAGATGTCACGGTGCAGTTGTGTTGCCTCAAGGTTAGCATGCACTGTTTTCTGTACTTGCCAAGCAACAATTGAGTGCTGTAATGAACAGACGAGTGGGGCTACCAATGAGTCTGCTGAAAATGAAGACAAATCATTGCCTACATTTTTTAGAAAATACCACATTGGACATTATATTTGGCTGCCTCTTTGTTATAATATTGGATACTTACCAATTTTTGAAACTACCTAGTGGTCTGTATAATATGTATCAGTTGGATAAGAAAGATGCTATTTTGTTTCAAGTAGCACACCACGTTGGTTAAAATCCTCCTGTTTGTAAAACTAGCCGCCATTTTTAAAAAAAACAAAATATTACAAATTCCTGAAGGCTGACAAAAGTGCAGGTTTGAGGTCATGTCTAGATGAGAACGTCCCCTTTTGGTCGCTATCAGTTAACCGTGATGGCTGCCCGAGCCCAAAACCCGAAAACCTTTAGCACAGTCTACAGGTCGTATTTATGAAGGGATTTCATTGTAACTTGGTAGGATGCCTCTGTATAATGTCTAGATTAGAACGTCCCCTTTTGGTCATGATCTGTCAAGCGTGATGGCTGCCAAAGCCCGAAACCCAAAAACTTTTAGCACAGTCTACAGGTCATATTTAATATGGAGGGATTTCATTGTAACTTGGTAGGATGACTCTCTATGATGTCTAGATGAGAACTTCCCCATTTGGTCGTGATCTGTCAACCGTGACGACTGCCCGAGCCCAAAACCCGAAAACCTTTAGCATAGTCTACAGGTCGTATTTATGGAGGGATTTCATTGTAACTTGGTAGGTTCACTCCATATAATGTCTAGATGAGAACGTCCCCTTTTGGTCGTGATAGGTCAACTGTGATGGCTACAGGGGCTCAAAGCCCGAAAACCTTTAGCACAGTCTACAGCTCATATTTATGAAGAGATGTCATTGTAATTTGGTAGGATGACTCCAGATAATGCCTAGATGAGATTGTCCCCTTTTGGTCGTGATCAGCCGTGATGGCTGTCCTGAGCCCAAAACCTGAAAACATTTAGCACAGGCTACAGGTCATTTTTATGAAGGAATTTCATTGTAACTTGAGAGGATGACTCAGTATAATGTCTAGATGAGGGCGTCCCCTTTTGGTTGCGATCGGTCAACCATGATGGCTACACAGGCCCGAAGCCCGAAAACCTTTAGCACAGTCTACAGGTCGTATTTATGAAGGGATTTCATTGTAACTTGGTAGGATGACCCGTTTTGGAATAATTTCACTGTAACTTTGTGACTTTCATTGACATACATTAACTGTGAGGGCCACATACATTAACTGTGAGGGCCACATTAACCCACCCCTCAATTCTTTAGTACAGTGTACACCTCATATTATTAGCTCAACTTTCACGTAAGTCAAATTTGAGCTTATGCCATGGCCAGTTGTCCGTCGGCCGTCTGTCCATCAACAATTCAATATGGCTCGGGCTAGAGGCCGCATTTATGAACCGATCTTTACGAAACTTCTTGGGGGTACCTTTGCTATCACTGTGGGACGAGAACGGCTGTTTTGGGGTACGGTCCGAAATTCAAGTTGGCCGCTGGCAGCCATTTTGTACAAAATTAGATGCAATCAGATTTTTGCGCAGAACTTCCATAGGAAAGCTCTGATTTGAACATTTTTTTGTATGAATGTTTAGTACCATGGGATACATCACATATAATACGGTGTTTTTTCTCCTGTGTAAATTATGCAAATTAGACTAACTTTGATGTATTTAGTGTTACTTTTAGCACTGTAAGTGCAAATGGCAATATGGTTTGGGCTACAGGCCGTATTTATGAACCGATCTTTACGAAACTTTTTGGGTACCTTTGGTATCACCATGGGATGAGAACGAGTGTTTTGGGGTCTGGTCCGATATTCAAGATGGCCGATGGCAGCCATTTTTTACAAAATTAGGTGCAATCAGATTTTTGCACAGAACTTCCATATGAAAGCGCGGATTTGAATAATTTTTTGTGTGAATGTTTAGTACCATGGGATACATCACATATAATACAGGTGTTTTTCTCGTGCAGAAATTATGCAAATTAGATGAACTTTTTCAGTGCTACTTACACACAGTAAGTACACATGTCAGTACAGCTCAGGCTAGGGGCTGTATTTATGAACCGATCTTCACGAAATGTCTTGGGTACCTTTGTTATCACCTTGGGTCGAGAACGAGTGTTTCTGGGTGTGGTCCAAAATTCAAAATGGCTGCCAGTGGCCATTTTGAACCAAAATTAGGTCTAATCAGTTTTTTGTACAAAACTTCTATACGGCTCAGGCTAGAGGCCTTATTTATGAACCGATCTTTACGAAACTTCTTGGGTACCTTTGTTATCACCGTGGGATGAGAATGAGTGTTTTGGGGTGTGGTCCAAAATTCAATCAGTCTTTTGTACAGAACTTCTGTATGAAAGTTCTGATTTGAATAAATTTTTGTATGAATGTTTAGTAAAATGGAATACATCACATATAATACAGGTTTTTTCTCATGCAGAAATTATGCAAATTAGATGAATTTTGATTTATTCAGTGCTACTTATACACAGTAAGTGCACATGTCAATATGGCTCAACCTAGAGGCTGTATTTATGAACCGATCTTTACAAAACTTCTTGGGTACCTTTGTTATCACCTTGGGACGAGAATGAGTGTTTCTGGGTGTGATCATCAAAATTCAAGATGACTGCCAGTGGCCATTTTGTACCGAAATTAGGTCCAATCAGTTTTTTGTCAACTTCTATACGGCTCGTATTTATGAACTGATCTTCATGAAGCTTCTTGGGTACCTTTGTTATCCCCTTGGGGCAGGAACAAGTGTTTTTGGGTGCCTTTGTTATCACTGTGCTATGAGAACAAATATTTTGGGATTCAGTCAGACCCACTCTGGGACTCAAAGTTTTCTTTCTAGTTTAGCATCTGACTGTCACCCACCTTTACAATACTTTACCTATACATTTGTTACAGGCAACGGTCAGTATTTATGTACAGACCATTACAATACTTTATATGTACCTTTGTTACCAGGTCATTACCTAGATGTTTGTCATTGCTGTGTCACATACTATACATGTACATGTCTCAGCAAGTTGAGCTACAATGTCATTGACACTTTCATTTTTATTGAAAACACAGCATACAGGGAACAGAAATTAACATATTCCCAATTATCACAATTCTTGTCTTATTTCATTCTTTCAAAAACATTGAACCTTATCCTTTTCATCAAACACAGCACACAGACAAGTTAAGCTACAGTGTCATTGACACTTTAATTGTGAATAGCGCTAGCTGGCTTTGGTCGTTGGGTAAAAGGTAAATGAATAGCCCTTTTTCCGATGAAAATTATACAATTCACATGGATTCTTCACTTTGCTGTATTCTGGAGAGAAAATGGGCATTTCTTCTATTATACCTTGTTTGATGGAGCCTTTGAAGCAAGTAAATTAAATGCCCACAATAGTTGTAAAACTTAAATTCTTACAGACGTAAGTCATATATTCAAGAAACACTAACCAAAGCTTTCCTGAATGTTCTCTTTGAAAAGCAATATATAGACTTTTTCTGAACATATGCAGTTGCCATCCTGATCTCTGAAACTGAAGATCGTTATTTTATGCACAAACTGATATTATGCTTAGCAAGAAGACAACTATTTTGACCAGAAAATGGAAGCTGGTTTTAGCCTTGAAGCTTTTTTGCACATTTTTGTTTGTTGGGAGGTTGAAATATCCCACCCTCAACTGAAATATATCAAGGCCAAAACTTCTTATTTCTTGATTAGGACCCAATTCACCCTTTTTCCCCCATAATTGTTGAAAGTTGACACTTGCAAAAAAATTACTGAATAACTAAAGGTTTTCATTTTTTGCCAACAAAACATAGCCAATGACCCCCTAATTGTAATGAGATCAGTAATCATCTGCAAATCCAGGTAAAACAAGCTATTAATTGAAAATAGAATATGTTTTCATTTTTGGAGTTCACGAAAAAAATCGAACTTTCCACAATCCATTCCAATGAGGGGTCACAAACTAAGTTTGAGAACAGTACTGGCTGGTTTTGGCCATTACATTTGGTAAAGAGTTGATATAGATCAGATTTACACTAAGGCTGTACAGTGCACAGGGTTATTTACTTGGTTAATAATGAAATTTTTTTATAACCAGAAAGTTTGACGCACAGGGTTAGTCACACTTTCTGGTTATAAAAAAGCTGGTAACCGCCATATCACACACTACATGAAAATTTATACTGACTAAAGCTGTAAAATGCACAGGGTTAGTTGGTTACTTGTTACCTAGGGTGTGGGATTCAAGGAACTAATGGAAATACTTATACAGGATTGTGGAAATTTTTTTGAAGTGAATTCCAAAAATGAAAACATATTCTATTTTCAATTAATAGTTTGTTGTAAATGCTTTTTCTAGCAGGACATGTAGAATAAATAGGTACTAGGACCGGTAATCAGATTTAAACCACGAGTAGGATAAGGGTTTTAACCACTTGGCTTGCCAAGTGGTTAAAACCCTTATTCTGCGAGTGTTTTTTATCTTATTACCCACCCTAGTATCTGTTTATTTTATTTATACCATGCTCTCAATAAATAATCAACTTTGTCACTTAAAATAGAGAAAAAAACTACACTTTCTATCTCAAACACACAGGTTTGTTTTGTTTACATCTGAGCCGGTGGGCAGTACTACCGGCTGTACGAGAATGCTTGATTGACAGTTAGACACATTGTCAAAGTTGATTGAATTTACCTTGCTTTTTCAGTTAAATTATTCTTAACAATTCTTAAATTTTATTTTAAATATTTAATTGTTGGTATTTTAAACTTAAGAAGTCACTGCACATAGTAGATAGTACCACAAAATGTTGTATGTTTGAATGAAACATCGCAAAGTGTGAATGTATCGAAGTTGGAAAATTACTTCATGTCAAAGGTCAAGTTGGATGAACTTCCGACTATAGGTGTAAATTTTTCTTAACCACAGTAGAAGCTTTACACCGGTAGTGGGGTTAAAAGCTAAAATTTAACATACAGGCTTTTCACAGGTAGTAACAAAGGTGAGCATGGTATAAAACCTAATTTCCGTATCTGAAAAATGGTTACCCCTGCTCATTTTTCTTGAAACATTTTATTCATCCACAGTATATGGCTTAAAAAGAATGGTAACCTTCTACTCAAAATGGTTTCCACATGATGCTTCTATCTAAACAATTTCAACAAAGCCATATCACATGACCCCTCATTGGAATGAGCTCACAGAGGTCATTTCAGTGAGGGTTCACTTTATATGGTTTTGTTGAAAGGTTTTTAAATATAATATTTTTTTCAACAGCTCAATTTGTAAATTGCATGGTGATTCATTAGGTAAAGTGTTAATCGGGTTATTACAGTTGAGAATTGTAAGATAAATTTATCATCACCATTATATTTATGTACAAAATGTTGTAAAGTGGAGCCCACTTAATTGGGTATCTCAGAACTGAATAATCGAATATAATTTCCCAACACAAAACCATTTACCAGACCTCCAGTACAAATTTGACCTGTTAATTGAATATAGGTTATAGAGTAAACTCCTGTCAATTGAATAAAAAAAAATCTTGTAACCTGTCAAGAAATTACCCTGACTCTCCCCAGTTTTCCTTTGTTTATAGACCTATTTGGCCTCATTACATCCAATACAGGCATTTAATCTATTATATCTTGTTTGACAGAGCTCATGGAGCTCTGTCTAACAAGATATAATAGAATAAATGCTTAGTTTATCTCTCGAATACAGGAAAGTGACACAATCCCTGTTAACTGAATACTCCTGTTAACTGAAAAGTTTTCTTTGGCAAAGTTTCTATTCAATTAACAGGATTCCACTGTATCAGAATCTTGCTCTTGTTTCTAAGGCTATCTGAATTTGCCTTTGACTCATCGAGATATGGCCTTAGAAAAAAAGAGCTTGACTCTGGTACAACCTTTTTTACATAAACATAATGGTGATAATATTGTGTTTTTGTTCCATGAATTGCATTTTCCTCTTCCCAAGGTTCAGTGGTACATGTAGTTGCAGCTGTTATTAGTTTGGATCACCTGCAACAACTGTTAACTGATACATATCCAAACAACACTGATCAAATTAATTTATGGTGAAAGTCCTTGTCATTGCTTGAAAATCCTCTATAAAAGTCCTTCATAAATTTCTACAGTATATAAATCCTAATTTAAGAAATGATCGAACTAATGTTTCAGAGTGAATAGCATGGGCAATTACCGAAAAAGGGCTAAAATGGGAGATTGAAGTACTTTTTTATGGATTCCATGCAGTAATGAGCAGCCAGTACAAAACCTATGGTGGAATGAAATGTTTACTTCATTATCACTTTACATTTTGCAAAATATTTCTGAATAGAATTAAAACTATAATAAATGAAATACCTGGGAATATTGTTTGCACATGTCATGGATAAAAATCAATGTAGCAGCACCTGTTGCATTTGTGACTTGAATAAGATATGCACCTATGCCCTGAATTAAATACATTTTGTTTTTACCTGCATAATTTCTTATTTATGGTTGTTTTCTTTATAAAGTTTACCACAAGTTACAGAAGTTTTGGAGACTGATACCTGAATTATCATCCATTCAAAGTGAAGGGAGCACAGTGGTTCACTAGTTATGGCATTGGACTTCAAACCGAAAGGTCCATGGTTCAAACCCTGTCAGGGGTACCTGCATTGTGTTTTTGGGTAAGCCGCTTAATCCCGATTGCCTACATGGGGCCACGCACATGGGGCCATGGTGATGCTGTGTCCTAAGGCGTACTGCACATGGATGGTGCACTTGTCTTCAATTGGTTGAATGCTAGAAGCTACTATCAGGGCTTTCAGAAAAATGAGGGTACCAGAGCAAAAGCCAACATTATCCTTTCTCATGTTTCATATTCATTCAGACGCAAATAATATTTTGTTTACATAGATTTGTTTTATTGCAAATTCTTGGAGACCACCTGTGGGCACTCTCCAATAATTTATAATAAACAAATTTGGAATAACAAATTGAGATCACCCAAAATAATCTAGCTCTCAATTAACCAATACTAACTCTGCTAATGTGGAATTAGGAAGTTGGGGAGTCGGTCAGTTGATCACCACAGCTTGGTGGTTCTCTCTGGGTATTCCGGCACCCTTAAAACTGTCTGACATGAGGTAACCTTGTCAGTTCAAAATGTCATTAAACCCCAATAAATAAATAAATAAATTTAACTTAACCCTTTACCTAACATGAAAAGCAGATGTCACTTGCAAAAAAAATTCTTGAAAAACTAATTTTTTTCATTTTTTGTCTCAAAAACATAGGTTATGACCCCTCATTGGAATGAGCTTGATGAGCTTGTTCCAACGAGGAGTCATAACCTATGTTTTTGAGACAAAAAATTAAAAAATAATGGAAATTAATTGGCGATTTTTTAGAATAGCGCTGGCCGGTTTTGGCTGTTACGTTGGGTAAAGGGTTAAAAAGGAACGAACACTTTCTGACAAAAAGCTGAAAAGTTTAGTTATGCTACCTTTGAACATTCTTTATATAATGAAATGAAGTTTCTGGTCAATAAAACTAAGTATTTGCTCTTCAATCTGCATGATTTCCAGTTTTCAGACTTTAGTCAGTCAAAAATAGTGTTGAATTAACTGGTAGAGTGCTAAATTATTTTTGATCATAGAATTTGTTCACATGTCATTGTCTGGTTTTGTTAAGATTTATGGGAGAGTGCCTATGGGCTATTCAATCTTGTTTGACAGAACTCATTCAAACAAGATTGAATTGGCCAAGTTCCTAACTGCATCATTGAAAAAAATTTGCTGCTGGATATTATAGTATTTTGACATTTGTGTGCAGAGGGTTAAACGGCGAAGTTTTGTGCATTGTGCTGGACTGATGTCATCAATGTATTAGTTAACCCTGTGCACTCTGATGTCAAAATACCAAAGTTTTCAGCAGCAAATTTTTCTCGTAATGCAACCTAGAATTTAACAAATTATATCTTGTTGGACAGAGCTCATTGAGCTCTGTCAAACAAGATATAATTTGTTAAATTTTTCATGCTACATGGGCAATATGGAGTCAATGACGGATGTTTTGAAATACTACACAGTGTTAGGAGTTAAATGGTCAACAGATACCTTTTAAGTTGAATTTACAGTAAATTCTTCTGTGCTGGAAACAAATATGCCCAAGTTTGTAATTTGAGAGCTTCTGCGGTGCAAAAGGTATATTTTTTACCCTGAAATTGTTGTCCTGTGAATCTTCTTGATTAATAACACAAATATATTATCAGGGAAATAAAATACATTTCACATTATGGATCACCAGCAACGTAATCAAAATTATACGTTTCTCAGTGGTAGACTGTTGTACTTCTATGCTAGAGGTCCCGAGTTTGATCCCTGTCCGGGAAGACCCATGTTGTGTCCTTGGGCAAGGCACTTTATCCTGGCTACCTACATGGGGGCACGATGACGCTGTGTACTAAGGCATACTGCACATCCATGGTGCACATGTCTTCAACCGCTGAAACCCTGCTTGAGCGGAGCTTGTACAGAGTTAGAATGTTGAGGAGCTGACAGTTGCTCAGTGGTTCTCTCTGGTACTCCGGCTTCCTCCACCCGTAAAACTGTCATGGTCAGCCATTGTGCATAAGTATGTGACCTTAACCACCGATATATAAATCAATCAACCAATCAAAATTATACAAAACATTTTTACTGTTCTACTTCAATTTGGACATTTTACTCTGAGCAGATCGTATTTGTAAAGTGTTTAAAGACCTCCTAGTGGCTGTACACTTTGCAGGCTTGCATGCACAAAGTGTAGACAAGTAGGAATTCCCTCAGCATTCAAGGAACAATATAGATTATTACCGCAATGTGGGTTTCCGAGATGGTGTATTGAAGTCTTAACTTCTCCTCTGGGTCATATATCAACTTGGCCTAACAGACCAATTTATCTTTCAATATTTCTCACTTTCTTGACATGTTTGCATGTATTTTGACAATCATTCAGCATCAATGAATTGATTTTTTATGAATGAAGATCATGACGTCATGGTATTAAGTTCTTGCATGACGTAATCCCCATTCATTGTTTCACTTGTACAATAACTGCTGGAGTTTATAGTAGTGTTTCAGCTGTGTGTTTCATTGTTTTATTTTTCAGGTTAACACAGGGTAGACCATAGAAAAATATCATCATGACAAAAAATGATCTAGTCTAATTTATTTCACTGAGTTGGTGATTTATTTATCATTTAATTACTGTTATCAAAATGGTGGCCTTGACATGTATAATCAGTTTTCGATGAGTACAGGTAAAAAAACATTCTCTTTCTGAATCAGACATGTTAACTCTCCCGGAATGCCCGGGATTCTCCCGGAATTAGCTATCCCCTCCCGCCCGGGAGTCAATTTGGGCCAAAATCTCCTGGAAAGTCGACATACCAGACAAAAATTGAATCCACCAGCTTTTGTTTACAAATACAAAAGCATGTGCTGTACTCTCAATGGCAAGGTCATTAAGTTTGTGTGAAACGTCACCACTTACGTAAGAACTGGTGACCAATCTCATTTCTGTCAATGGCCGTGTTGTGGTTATTTGCAACACGTTTGACAGGCGGATTAAATGAATTTGAGATGCAGGATAATTGCTGAAATTGATTATACATTAAAGGCACACCTTTGCTTGTATACAGGTAGCAGTCAAATCGAAAAATAAGTTCCATACGCATAAATTTTGTCCAATCGAACATGTGCAAAAATACGCACAAATTTATTATTGTGCATTTTGGATTTCACTTTCACTTCAGATAATTATAGCCAATTTTGCAGACAAACGGCTCAAACATATGAGTTGCTGTAATTTTCAATATATTGGGAAAAATTTCCGATTCGCAATTTCCTAAAGCAGGCTGTGAAAAAAATTATGTTTTTGGTGAAAAAAATCTCTAAAAAGTTGCTAATTTACGGCACTTGGACGTTTTTTCATTCGTTGTGATAAATGGACAACAAAATAAATTAAATATCCCGGAGATGTTTCGTCCTGGGCTGGCTGTGGCATAATGTTCACGTTTCACTGAAAAATGATCACCCCATTCCAAATCCCTTTCGTAAATGACCAACTACTTCCAGTGAGTACCCGGTGTGGTTAGGTGGGGCGCTGGGCTTTGGCAGATCGAATTACCACAACAACCGGGCTCGGAGTGTGCCTAAACACCACAGATCGCCGCAGGTTACCGCAGGTCGCCGCAAGTACCCGTAATTTCCCAAATAGATCCAAAACTTTCAACACAGCGTCAAAACTGATATAGTGCTGAAAAGGTCGAAAATATCTCCAAACATTTTGTACATAAAACCATTGAAATATGGATGGCATTGGAACAACTCAGATATTGGCACATGACCACATCCATATTTTTGATTTCTGTTTTTCTCTATATTTCTATGTTTTGGCTTTTGAAAGGACAAATTGTTCAAATAAAACACATTATGGTGGAATGTTTAATGTATGTGTGTGTGTGTGTGGGGGGGAGGGGGGGTGGTAACATGGAAATTATTGATGTGCTGCCCACGTGCAAAAATCTCACTGACAAGCATCCGAGTCTCACTGGGAGCTCATCAAAATCTCACTGACAGTCACCTCGAGAGGTTAACAGGTCTGGGTCACTCACCACCGGTTAGTAGAACGTTGGCGTATGTTCCTTTGATGTATTGTTGTTGGACTGTTTCCTGTTATGTCTGTGTGTGTGGGGGTGGGGGGGGGGGGGTATTTGGTATTAATTTGTATTTAAAATTGGTCCACACGTGGCTTCTACGCGCAAAAAAAATCTCCCTGAAAATCATGTCATCTCCCTGAAAATTTTCTTCAATCTCCCTGAAAAAAAATTTGGAAGGTTAACATGTCTGTTCTGAATCAAATGTTTGCTAGTGCGCTTGCTATCCTCAATACAGATTTGTATTTTGTCTAGACATTTTCACTTGCATTGAGGGAAATACGTATTTGTTGTAAGATAAAATGTTTTATACAAAAGGGAACCTCACCAGTCATGATCATATTTTGGGGGACCTACCAGTCCAGTATAAGGATGGAGGCAGATGCAAAATGATCCCTATGGAGATGTCCATCTCCATTGTATTGGGATGCATTGAGTTAACATTGTTCTCTCTTTTGGTCAAGACTGTAGCCTATTTTATCATGGAGTAGATCACATAAACATTTTTCCAGGAGAGAGAATTGAAATAATCCTAACTGAATGTCAGCATGATTTGGCAGAACCTGTAAGATGGAGTTATAATGAAAAATGATGTATTCTTCTGAGGTTTTTTTAAACTCTTAATCTTACGCTGTTATATGATGTGTATCACCAACTACTTGTTCAACTTCATATGCAGTTGCAGTTGATGCACGTACACTGAAACATGTGTTAGTTTTCAACCAAGATGTTTTGACAATGTAGATGTTTACTGGGAGAACTTTATTGAATTTGTTTGGTGTGAATTTTTTCAGTTTATAAATTTAGAGGATAGAAATTGTTGTAGAATATCAATGAATTCCACTGATTATTCTAGTGTGTTCATATTGGATGCAGATTCGGAGGATGAATCTGACACTGATGGTGAGTCATAACCTTTAACAGCAGTGGTGGAAGCAGTTATGTATTAAATACCTTAGAATTTTTGTCAGTCATAGAACTGGAAAACATTTTTGTGCAGGTACTTGCTTGAATGAAGGGTAACAATTTGTGAAATATTTCATTTAACTGAGAGAACCTGATCATGGATTTTTCTGTTGGTCATCTGGGACTGATTATAGGCCTCCTTCCCAGTGCAGCTTAGTCTACAAGTTCCACTAATTCCGAACTCTCTATCATGCAATGGACATTAACTCTTACAAGTCTGGACAATCTCCTAGAAATTCTGCAACATCACTTCATATAGCTCTGATGACCGTTCAGTAATTTCTATTCAAGTGTTGGCTACCTATGCAGACAGCCAAGGCTTAACCAGAAATAATTTATTATCACTGCCAGGGTAATTATGTTATTGCCTCATTGTCTCACTGGTTGGAGCTTTGGATTTGAGATTGAAAAGTCAATGGTTTGACCCTAATCCATATTCTTTGCATTGTGTCCTTGGACAAAGCACTTCATCCTGATTGCCTATGTGAGAGCCTGGTGGCACTGTGTACTAAGGCATATTTGGACATGTTGATCGTACCCTTGCTGTCAACCAAAGCTAAGATCCGTTAGAGCTGGAATTAGGCCCTAAGGGTTAAGTTGTCAAGACAACCATCAAGGAAAGTAACTGGAAGTAAATAAAAAGTAACTTTTTGAATAGCTTTTCATAAATTTATAAAATAACCATATTTTTTGCAACAATGATAAATTTGCTATTTGGAGTGGCCAGGGGGCCGACATGCCTCAGAAAAGAATTTTCAGGGAACCTGAGGATGATTTTTAAGGAAATTGGATGGTTTTCAAGGAAAAGTATGTGAACAACAATACACAAAAAGAACTAGAAAAATTCTAGCTCTTGGATCACCACTGGTGCCAGGTTGCACCCAGAAAATAATGGGCAAAAAATTTCCTCATGCCCATTATGCCATGTTCAAAAATTAAGAAAAATTATTGGTTTGAATATCCCTACCTCCCTCTTTTCTTCAAGCCCCCCTCCTCTGCTGCTGACACCCCCTCCCCACCCCCTCCCCACCACCACCCCTTGCAGTTGTCATTTGACCAAAGTGCAATAAGCATATAAGTCCCTTCTGGAATGGGCAATAAAGTGTAATTCCATTTATCATGATGCAAGCAATTTAATCCAAGTTTCTTTTATTCAAGACTTCAAGTTTCTTTTCAAGATCATCTGGTTTAATACCAATCAGAGCTTTCTGGGAATAGATGCCCCAACTGTGAATTGCACAACAGAACACAAATCAGTGTTATTGACTATTCAAAAATACCTCCGTTGTGTATCGATTTTTAGCCATAACTTTTCGGCATATCACAAAAGCAAGGTGAATTTTTGTGAGCAAATTGTGACCCAATTTTAAACTGGATTCTTCTGCTTAGTTGTTACGAATTATAAATCGATTGGAGAATTGGCCGATGGTATTGAGATTTGTTTTTATCATCGGTGATTCATAACTTTGTTTTCACCTGGTTTAATACCATTCAGAACTTTACGGGAATAGATGACCCAACTATAAATTGCACAACAGAACAAAAATCAGTGTTATTGACTACTCAAAAATAAATATGTTATGTAATGTATCGATTTTTAGCCGTAACTTTTTGGCATATCCCAGAAGTAAGGTGAATTTTTGTGAGCAAATTGTGACCCATTTTTAAACTGTATTCTTCTGTTTAGCCGTCGTGAATTACAGATCGATTGAAGAATTGAATAAAAAATGAGTTGATATTTGAAATAAATAAATAAATATAAATTGTGTTTAATTCTTTTCATATATTTTATTCATCAAGAAACTATTTAAGTAAAGGTGGTTGTCTAGAGATGAGGTGCTTTACAAACAAAAAAACTTGGATACAAGTTCAATATTTAGAATATAAGACACTTCTATTGAATATAATTCACATGTGTGCATATTTGTTTTTTCTGTTTCATTCTTTATGACCAGAGCTTGGAATGCCTGTGATCTGACATGGAACATCTTGAAACAATAAACATTTGTACCAATTTCCAGGTCTGATTCCCTATAGGGAGGCCAGTACATACACTGAATTTACAGAATTTTCATCAGGCATTCTGGGAGAGTTAACATGTCTTGCCAAATCCCCATTCCTAAAGTAGTCAGTAAAATCCCTGCTTATAAGAAAATGTGTGCATCATGATCATCAGGTAGATTATTATGTGAACTGCTTGTTTACTTATCAAGATTCTAGTGGTCTGTCATATCAGAGTATCTTACTCTGTGTGTACTGTGTTGAAAATAAAACACACAAACTAACATCAAGAGTGCATTATTAGCAAAAGATCTGCAAATTTCAAGTGCATTTTCCACCCAGACATTTCCCATTCTGTGAAAGTACATATTGGCAAGCAGCAAATGCAAAGTTTCACTTTTATGGATCTCCTGGTTGAACCTGGTGGGAGGTTCACTGGCTAAAACTAACCTTCACTAATAATAATAACACTTAGGCCGGCCGCTGATTTGTCGCAGTTCTCGTATGAGAAGGCCTTGGTTACCCATGTTCTACCAACTGCCTCCCTATTCCCGCGTTTCTTCTCTCCTCCCAACACTCGGAGACGAACTGCTTGATGACATCACTTGCCCCATTCTTCCCAACCTCTCTGATTAGTATATTAACCCTCTCCTTTGAGTCGCTCCCTAACCACATGTCCTTCATTCTCCTATCCCACTTCTCCATTATACTCCCTGTGAATCTTGTTCTTTTAGACTGGTATTTTGGGCATTCTATAAGAAAGTGTTCCACGGTCTCCACCACGCCCACGTTACACATCTGGCACTCCTTTTCACTGTTTTTCCCAATTTTTCCCCTCAGCTCCAGGGACCGCGACCTCAGCTTGAACAACAGTGACCCCCCAAAAGTGCCATCAAGGTTCTCTTCAAAACCAGGCTTCTCTTTGCTATTTATCTGATTTTGATATTTGCTTCCTGGTTGGAAACTTAACTCCACAGGTAGTGACAATATTCTGTCCACTTTCTGTAAGTGTGCAAGTGTAAATTTCCCAATCAGTCTCTGAAGAGGATGAGAGGGGATTTTGTCTTATAGTTTCTGATTCTCATTTCAGAAGATACTTTGTCCAACTCCAAGTTAGATATCCCTTGACCCAAGCATTACTACCTGGCTCCCCTGTACTTTTATACTATACTTGCAGCTCCCCTATCCTCTCACTGACCCTGCTGTTGAGGAAAACCCTGAGTTCCTTTGGATGAAACTTTGATTGTGTTTCTTTCAAAACATTTCCATTTCATTGTTTGGTAGAAAATCCACAAATGTTTAATTGTAATCCACTCTCCCATTATTGAATTTATGGAGTGCACTAGGTTACTGCGATCTTTCCAACAGTGTGAATCTTAACAGCATAACATTTCCTAAAATTCCAGATGATTATCTGAAATATTCCGAGTTAACCAGCTTGACTTTTGCACTAGAACCACCAAGACAAGTCCCCAGACTCCCTTTAGAAAGATGCCCCATACTTTAGGATTTTCTAAGACAACTTTAAAAATTACCCAGTATGGACTGCCCTTGTAGCTTCTGGTAAGATGAGTGGACTTGTCATATTATGACATTATTGCTGAGTTGGGCAAATGACCATGGTGGTTGTGGGGATGTAAAGAATGGGTATGCCACCAGACAACCGGGATACCAATGTCATCTCCCACTATGGGTTTCTTCACATGCATAAACTTGAACTTCATTCTTGAAGATGACAAATCATGCAGAAAAATTATACTTCTTTCTCATTGTGGGGAAGGAAGGAGAAGGGAAACCTGCCTCGTATATGTGCACTCTGTCACACAGAATTGGCTTTTATTATACAACAACTATTGACATTGTGTGTTTTCTGGCCATCAAATTTTGATATGGTTGGTCATGTTGTTGGTCACAGGTCAAGGGTTGCATGGAATAAGTCCAAATAACGTCAGTCAGGTCCACTGAAGTTACCGTAATGTTTCCAAGAATGCTTCTTGTTTGTACCAGCAAATAAATAATTTCTCATAACTTGACCTTCTGATGTTATGCTTTATGAATTTTAGTTATTTTGTTAATTTTATTGCCAGGTTGATTCATGATTTTGGTTTGAATAGTGTTCAATTGTGATCTTCAGTCATTCTCCCTCTTTCAGTTCTGCCAAACAAGACTTTGGCTAACTTCCTAATTGCATTATCAGAAAAACTTGTTGCTTATAATTCAGTATTCAGAGGATTAATGTAGGGTCCATATATCAAAAAGTATATTGTCTCCTTAACTTCAACAACGGACCATCTGCAGTTCTTTAGAGATCTTGTACTACAAAGAATCTGATTATGGCAAATCTTAATCCTCTTAGAATTTATCTTTAAATTCTCATAAAATCATGTCATGGCTGTCAGCAGGCTGCAAACAATTGAAGGGAGAAGATCATAGTTGGCCAGTTAAGTTTTGGATATGTTATGTTCTTCACCATTTGTGCACATCTGTGATTGAGTTAGTTTTTATATCCCTCACAAACAAAGTTCAGGGGGGTATATGGGAATCACTTTGTCTGACTGTCCATCCATCCATCCATCTATCCATCCATCTATCCATCCATCTGTCTGTGCAAATTGTGTCCGGCTCAGAACTTTTGATGGCCTTGAAGAATATTAATGATACTTGGTATTAATGTTGCCCTCCACCAGAGGGTGTGTCGCAAATAAGGTTGGAATGCCTGTCTGCAAGGTCAAGGTCACAGACTTAGTTCAACTTCACAAACCCTTACCAAATATATACAAGTTGTGTCTTGCTCAGAACTTTTGATAACCTTGAAGGGTATTACTGATACTTGATATAAATGTTACCCACTATCAAAGAGTGTGTCACGGGGGCTATTCTGGGTCCCAAGTTGAGACAGGCCTCATCTAGTTACAATTAAAAATGTCTTTTAAACCAAAAGATATTACGATTTGAGATGAATGATGAATTTCCAAAATATTTAAAAAACACATAAAATGAAAAGTAAACCGTAAACGAAGGCATACAGTCAGTATCATTTCCAAAAGACATGAACCAGTAGATTAACTCTTTCAACACGAGAGACCGCTTTTCCGGTCCAGCAACACATTACGTCATAATTTCATTAAGTAAGATGGCTACTTAGTGAACGTGTGTCGTAGAACAATTAATATTTTCAATGTGCAGACTAAAGGCTGCACGTAGAAAATATTAATTGCTCTACCCCCAAATAATGGTTATGGACTCTTCCAATTTCTGCCATTTAACTGGCATGGAAGATACCATCAGTGTTCAAGTGTTAATAGGGTTGTAAGATTATTTTTATTTTAGCTTGTGAATATCTTTTTAAACCTTTACCCAACGCACAGGATATCAAAATTTATAATGGTAATTATTGTTTTTTACAATTTTTCAAAAAATTTCAAGAACACCATATCATTTGACTCATCATTGGAATGAGCTTGATGAGCTCAGTCCATTGAAGGGTCACATGATATGATTTTGTTGAAAATTTTTGAAAAATATATTTTTTTGTAACTGCTTAATTTGAAAATTATGTGGGTGGATGCAGCTGATTTGTTAGGTGAAGGGTTAAATGCAGTGAGGAAACGAAGGCTCACAGTTTTGGTTGTGGACAAGTCTCTTAATGAACTCCTCATTTGAAGCCATATTAGTTAACTCAATGGTGGGAGCATATACATGCAGGTATTCCCACTTGTTTCTACTGAATGGAATTGCTGTTTGCACTTGTTAGATAAGGGTGTATGAGTGGTTTGTTCTGAGTGTATGAGGAGTACATTTTCTCCACTGACTAGCACCTTGAATTCCTGATATATTCCAACTATACTTAAGTTTTCCTCTTGAACATAGCTGAAGAATTTAGGAAGAAACCTTCTAGTGATCATGCAGTAATGTAAACAGAAAACAGAGAACACAGAAAAGATCTGTGATAGTTCTTATCAATCGTTTTCCAAATACTTCTGGTATTTCTGTTAGAAAACAAGTACTTTTTAAGTGTTTCTTGTGGCCAGGCCAAAGAAGTGCCAAATCCTTTTTCTTTTCAAGGAATATCAGAAAATATGAGACTCAACAAAAAATTGACTCTTGATTGATTATTAATTAAATAAATGGCAAAGGATTTTTTCTACTTTTGTGAAATTTAGTAGAAGCATATTTACTACTTCGCGATTTGCCCTTTGCCCAACAAAACAGCCAAAACTGGCTAGTGCTATTCACAAAAATCATCATTCAGATTCATTATTTTTTCATTTTAAGTTTCAAATATATAGGTTATAAGCCCTTATTAGAATGAGCCCATTGGGGTCATTCCAATGAGGGATCATAGGATCATAAGCTATGTTTTTGTGGCAAAAATTGAAAATTTTCAGTTATTTGTTTGTTAGTGAAGTCTTTTATTCATTTTAGATAAAAGGTTAAAACAATATGATCTGGGGCTTAAGATTTTTGCAGGATTCAGTGCTTCAATTGTTGTCTCACAGAACCAGGCATGTCAACCGGTACCTGTACCGGTTTCTTCTGCTTCCCTCATGCTCCAACCGGTATTGGTACTGAAGCTTTTGTCCCGCCAGTACCGGTGTACTACGATATCTTCCCCCCCTGTACAACTTCCCCCCCGGGGGAAGATAAACTAGTTTATCTTCCCCCCCACCTGGTTTATCTTCCCCCCCACCTGAATTTTTTTACCATTCAGATTTTTACCAGATTTTTTTTTAGAATTTGCTTGTTCACTTGTGTGTGATATTAAAAAAGCATCAAGTGCGCATTGAAAAACTTATTGGTCAGTATGTGAGAGAGCTATATGCCCAAAAGAAAAAAAAAACATTTTAGCCCAAATTAGCATTGTGAGTTGAATATTATACAAATTTCCATTTTCAAGACTCATTTGAATATGTTGTTAATAGAAGAAAATTGCACAAGAAGAACTTGCGTTTTTTTTCTCAAAATATCCCCTGGGATATATGTAAAAAACATTTTTTAAACATGTCGCCTGATGTCGCTAAATATTTTTTATTTCTTATCAACCTACTCGCAATTGTTTACTACAGGCTTGCACTTCAGTGGAAATCCCTAACTCGGATAAAATACTCTCTATTTTTGTCTTTCCCAAGCAAGTTGGGAAAGAAAAGTGGTGCAAAAGCACCAATAAAAATAAGCCAAAACTGGGTCGAGTGCAACCGGCGCAGACCCAGTACAGGACGCTCTCTCCCAAGTACAACTCCACGACTTCCGTTGCCAGTGCGCATATACCGTCTCTAAAGACTCATTCTTTTTGAAATCCGCTTCGTGTCGAGATGTTTTTGCACGCTTATCAGTGTTCCACCAGCTCGATGTTTGATGATTCCTGATTCATTATACCACAGTGTATCCTTTGTATTCTCAGGAACAGTGTTTTATATATTCTCTTTTCTATTATATGTCCATAATGTATTTTTATTTGCTCTCTCTCGAGTCGCTCGCGAATTTTGCGTGCCACGCGGTTCGGACTTAGATTTTTTTCACAATTATTGTTAATGCTTTTTTTGCAAAATTTTCAAATTGTGTTAGAGTTAGGTGTCAGCGGGGTACCACTCCTGCAGTGTTTCTTCTTTCTTTTGAGAGTAGTCTTCCTGTTGGGTGGTTCCCGGTCGACCTTCTGGGGTCTTTGTTTCTGTCACCTTTCTCTCTTCTTTGGGGGTGTTCTGTTTTCTCATCTCCACTTCTCTGCTCCTCTCACCTCTATCATGCCCAGGACAATTCCCTGTGGGCAGTGTCTGCTGCCAAAGCATGTGGACGATGTAGATTTGTCTTGTTCCTCCTGTAATGGGTGTTCGGCCGAGCGGCCGTGTGGTGTCTGTGGAACATGGTCTTCCACCTTCTGGGCGTCAGTAAACCGTGTCGTTCGTTCTCGTGGCCGTGCCTCCCGCTCCCGCGGGAAAGGAGAACATGGTCGTTCGGGGCCTCCCGAGTCGACTTTGTCTGGTGAGAGTTATTCCTCCTACGTGGGGGATGTGCAGTCTTTTCCTGTGGTGGATACTGCGGGAGCCGTTGATAGTTCTGGTGTAGAGATGCCTGGTTCCGGGACTACGGTCCCCCTCCAGTCGACATCTGAGGCTGTCACTAGGGTTGTGACTCCTCCTTCGGAGCCGAGCCGGT
Organism: Pictodentalium vernedei; assembly: GCA_031216915.1. Taxonomy (NCBI): domain Eukaryota; kingdom Metazoa; phylum Mollusca; class Scaphopoda; order Dentaliida; family Dentaliidae; genus Pictodentalium; species Pictodentalium vernedei. The sequence continues at coordinate 168,837,890 of CM062293.1, forward strand.
GTGCTCTCTCCACTTTTTCACCAGCCTCAACGACTCTCGACGTATCTACAACTGCTGCTGGCCCGTCTGCTTCGTTATCTGTTTCAGCCGGCCTCGGCTTTTCGCTGCAGGGGACTGCAGTACTGTCCGATACTGTAGACGTGGGATATCGGCCTCAGCCTTCCCTGACTTCAACTCGGCGAAGTCGGAAGGGGCTGCCGGCCGAGCCCATCGCTGTGGTCTCTTCGCCGTCGAGCACCACAGTTGTGTCTTTGGATTTGGATGTTCGTAGTGGAAACACTATGAACTCCGTGGCGTTTCCGTCTACTCACTCTGGTCACACGACCAGTTTTGGGGGACCAACGCCTTTTGTGCAGCCTGGACCTTCTGCCCTGCAGAGGTCCGCGGTGACTCTCATGAGTTCTCGCAATATTGATCCTCGGGGTGCATCGTACCCCTATACACGTCTGCCTTCAGATGTTTCGGCTGCCGCCCGTCGTCCCGCGTCGGGTGTTTTGGAGGATCGTGACCCTTCGCTGGTTAAGAGGGTCAGAGGTGAAGCCACTTTGCCGGTTCGCTCCCCTGTCGAACCGGTCGGTACAGGCAGTGAGCTTAGGGAGGCCCTCTCCTTACTCACTCAGGTTCTTTCTAAGAGCCTTCCTGTTGCTTCCAGCGAGGCTTTGGGTGGTTTCCAGGCGCCTCCTTTGGCGCCGCCTCCCGGGATTGGAAACAGGCCGGTTTCCGATTCCTCTGGTGTCCCGACACCATGGGAGGCGTCGGCTGTTTTGCCCACGATGGGCTATGTGTCTTCCGACTCTGGGGAGGAGTCCGACATGCTTGAGGTCGAGGGCCAGCAGTCTTCGGACTTGGGGGCGGCTCTTGACTTTGTGTTTGGGTTTCTGCCTGAGCTCAAACCTGCTAACCAGCCGACAGTGTCAGCCTGGCCGTGATCATCGGTCGCGCGCCAACAGCCTATGGAGCAACCTGCTTCTGGGCGCCTTCGACCGTGCCAGTCGGTACAGGTGGTTGAGGCTTCTTCAGCATTGGATGCCAAGCTGAATTCCAAGGCTTTGAAGACTTCGTTCTTCACCAGGGTTGACACCTTTTTGCCTCCTGTGCATTATCGTTCCTACGATTCCGCCAATCCGTCAGTCTGCCAGACTTTGACGGTTCTGGATCAGGACTCCACTTCCCTCGGGCTTTCCAAGCCCAAGTCTGCCGTCATTCCAATGACGACTCTGGAGTCCACGTTGGGCTTATCTAGAGAGATGCTTGACATGCTTTCTCTCTCAGATCCACGTCGTCTCAGCTTTGGCTGCTTATCTGCCTCCAGATAAGTTTGACGAGGTACAGGCTCCTTTGCGTGTGCTGTCCAAGGCGCTTATGCACCTTACTCACACGCATGCCTCTAACACGGCCAATTTGGAATTAGTTCGAAGGGACGCTGTACTGGACACAGGACGATCCCTTCCCGAGGAGCAGCGTGCTACTCTTCGATCTGCTTCTTTGGCAGGTCCGCAACTTTTCCATGGTTCCGGTTCCGTGTCGACGGTCCGGGATGACGTCCTACGTCATTCCAAAGATCAGCTGCTGTTTCGTCAGCTTGATCAGCCTTCTCGGGGAGGCAAGGGCCGTTCCAAGCCTAACAAGTACCCTTCTGCTTCCTCTGTGAAGCAAAAGGCTGGTCCTTCTGCCGCCGCCTCTACTTCTTACTCACGGGGTAAAGGTAGGGGTCGGCAGAATCGAGGGAAGTCTCAGGATTCTTCATTTAGCAGAGGAGGTGGTTTCTCCTCTCGCGGGCCTCGTCGGGGCTCGAAATGAAGGTCCTCACCTCGACTCGTCCCAGGTTGGAGGAAGGATAGCAGAGTTCGCAGACCATTGGACCACCATCACATCCGATCCATGGGTGTTAGATGTTGTTCGGTCCGGGCTGCGCATATCCTTCCGACGGCACCCCACTCTGTCAAGGGTGCCTCTTCCAACCACAGTTCCTTCAGACGTTTTACGTCGGGAACTTTTGTCCACGGAGATTGCCAATCTCCTGGCAAAGGGGGCGATCGAGGTCGTCAAGAACGTTCAGTCAATAGGTTTCTATTCCCGCCTGTTCTTGGTGCCGAAGAAGGACGGCCGACTCCGACCGGTTATCGATCTGAGTATCCTGAACCAGTCTATCATTGCTCCCAAGTTCAGCATGGAGACTTTCAGGTCGGTCCGCCAATCCATTCACCAGGGAGATTTCGCAGCCAGCATCGACCTGCGAGACGCTTACTTCCACGTTCCGATGCATCGGGCGTCACGGAAGTATCTCAGGTTCGCTTTTCTGGGGCGAGTTTACCAGTTCAAGGCCATGCCTTTCGGCCTCAACCTGGCTCCTTGGGCGTTCACCAGACTGATGTCGCATGTGATAGCGTTCCATCGCACACAGTCCAGGGTGACTACTTCGGCACATCTGGACGATATCCTCCAGAGGCATTCCAATGCTGCCTTACTGGAATCGGATGTCGCCACTCTGTTGAGCTTGCTCACGTCGCTAGGATTCAGAGTCAACGAGGAGAAGTCGGACCTGGTCCCTTCTCAGTCGTTTTGTCATCTGGGGATGTCTTTCCAAACCAAATTCAATTTGGTGGCTGTTCCCCAGGCCAAGGCTGTGATTCTCTCAGCTTTTGCTCTGACTCTGTCCCAGTCCAGGTCCGCGACCGCTCGGAGTTTTCTCCGGCTGATCGGTCTCTGCGGTTCGGTGACGGATCTCATTCCTCTAGGTCGGCTGCGTGTCAGACCTCTCCAACACTTTCTGCTCAGTCGTTGGAGACCGAATGTAGATTCTCTGGATCAGGTGCTTCCATTTCCGGACTCTCTGTATCCTCACCTTCTTCCCTGGACAGATGTTCAGTGGATTACGCAGGGTGTTCCGCTGGACTTACCCACGTCCGATCGCGTTCTGACGGCAGATGCCAGCGATCTCGGATGGGGTCCGACGTTGGATCCTCTCGGTCTTTCCCTACACAGGATGTGGGACCAGGATCAAGCAGCTCTACACATCAACCAGAAGGAGCTTCTTGCTCTTCTTCTGAGTTTCAGGCAGTGGATCCCTCACCTGTCGAATCGCCAGGTCCTTCTACTATCCGACAATTCGACAGTGGTTGCTTACATTCGGAACCAGGGCGGCACGCACTCGCTTCCGATGTACGAGTTAGCTCGGGATCTTTTACTGCTCGCTCAGGATGTTCACGCCGGAGTGGTTGTTCGTCACATTCCCGGTCGTCTGAACATCCTAGCCGACTCCCTGTCCTGACATGGCAGGGTTATTTCCACCGAGTGGATGCTTCACAGGGCAGTGTTCCAGTCGCTTTGCGATCTCTAGGGACTTCCCCACATCGACCTCTTTGCGACTCGTTGGAACCATCAGGTGGACACTTTCGTGTCCCCGTGTCCAGATCCTCTGGCTTTTGCCGTGGACGCTCTGTCACTCGATTGGAACGGTCTAGTCGGCTACGCCTTCCCGCTGGTTCCGATTCTTCCTCAGGTTCTCGCCAAAATTCGAACCTGCAGTTGTCGAATCATTCTGATCGCTCCCCTGTCGCCTCAGCAGGTGTGGATCAATCAGCTCCGCTCGCTGATGGCGGCGGTTCCGGCACGTCTCCCACTACGTCGCGACCTTCTTTGTCAAGGTCGCCCGAGGAGGTTTCACGTCGACCTGACTTCATTGTGCCTTCACGCATATCTTTTGTCAGGTCCTGTCTCCTCCGTAGAGGTTTTTCGAGACGAGCAGTGGAGTGCATTTCTTCTTCAAGGAGGCACTCCACTGGTTTAGCTTATGCAGCTAAATGGAAGGTCTTCTGTCGATGGTGTGCTGATCACTCTGTTGATTATGCCAATCCTTCGATTTCACAGATTGCGGAGTTTCTGGTATATCTGTTTGATTCTCGGGGTCTCCAGCCTGTTACCATCAAGGGTTACAGGTCTATGCTTTCAGAGACTTTTTCTTATGTGGGGAAGCGTCGTATCGGCACTAATCCTTACCTCTCCAAGCTTGTTCGGCACTTTTCTTTGAAAAGGCCTCGGACTTTGCAGCTTACTCCACGATGGAATCTTTCGTGGGTGCTGCTTTGCTTGGGGGGGGGGGGGGGGGGCGCCGTTCGAACCTTTATCCCAGGTGGATATGCATTTTCTCACATATAAGACGGCTTTTCTGATGGCATTTGCTTCGGCCAGACGGGTTAGTGAGCTTCACGCCCTCTCGGTTGACCCGGCCTTTTTTAGGAGCTCTCCCAACAGTGTTACTTTTACCACTGATTGCTCCTTTTTGGCTAAGAATCAGTTACCAGATACTACTCCTCCTCCTATCTGTATCAGGGCTCTTCCCTCTGTTGAGGGTACTCGCCCTTTGCTCTGTCCGGTCCGTGCTATTCGCATTTATCTTGATCGGAAAGGCAGAAAACGTTTTTTTCTGTCTCTCATTCCGGGTCGACAGAAGATCTCTCCTCAATCCATTTCTCGATGGATTTGTCTTGCTATTCGTACGGCTTATAGTCGTTTAGCAGCTGGCGATTGTATTACCAATCGTATTTCTGCCCACGAGGTGCGGGCACTGTCTACCTCTTGGGCTTATTCTAACTCCGTCAAGTTGTCGGATGTTATGCAGGCAGCCTACTGGAGAAATGCTTCTACTTTCTCCACCTTTTATTTACGCCAGTTGCAGGAGCAGTCGGAGGACCTTTTTGCCCTGGGTCCTCTTTCTTCTGCTCAGGCTGTTGTCTGCCATAGCCATTAGGCTTCTTGAAGGTCAGTTTCAGCCTTGTGCTGTTACTGCCCTTTTTCTGTCTGTGTGTCACACAGGTTCATATGTCTCTTTTCATTGCCCTTTACCAATGATTGCGACATTATGGTTGATAAGCCTCGGGACCTCTTCCATCTACTTCACGGTTCAGTGCACTAGGGTTATGTGGGGGTTGGTTATGCGATTCCCTCCAGCCTTTTGTCTATTCAGCCTGTAGTAAACAATTGTGAGTAGGTTGATAAGAAATCTAAATTTTATAGTAAATTTCCTTTCTTATTATACCTACCACAATTGTTTACATGGAGGCCCTCCCGTCTTCTTTACGGGTAAAGAATCTTTCCTCCCCGCTGATCACATAACTCTAACGTTTACGGATTCAAAAAAGAATGAGTCTTTAGAGACGGTATATGCGCACTGGCAACGGAAGTCGTTGAGTTGTACTTGGGAGAGAGCGTCTCGTACTGGGTCTGCGCCGGTTGCACTCGACCCAGTTTTGGCTTATTTTTATTGGTGCTTTCGCACCACTTTTCTTTCCCAACTTGCTTGGGAAAGACAAAAATAGAGAGTATTTTATCCGAGTTAGGGACTTCCACTGAAGTGCAAGCCTGTAGTAAACAATTGTGGTAGGTATAATAAGAAAGGAAATTTACTATAAAATTTAGATTTTCACTCAAACAACTATTTTGAAGAGAATTTCACCTGTATTTTTCAAGTTTAAGATTTATTTGCTAAGGATGTGACAAAGAGAATAATTTCAGTTGTAGAGGGTTGGGGGGAGGAAATATCCTGACCAATTTATCTTTCCCACACCTGACACTCGTAGTTACCCCCAATTTTTTTTTTCCTCAAATCACTATTTTGAAGAGAATTTCATCTGTATTTTCTATTTTTAAGATTCATGTGCTCAAGCTGTTAGAATGGAAAAAATTTGGTGGGTGGGGGGGAAGATATCGTGACCAGTTTATCTTACCCCCCCACCCAACACTCAAAGTTACACAAAAATTGTTTTTAGCTCAAACCACTATTTTGAAGAGAATCTGACCTGTATTTTTTATTTTTATGATTCACATACTTAAGCTGTTAGAAGGGAACAATTTTCAGGTGGGGGAAGATATTGTTACCAGTTTATCTTACCCCACACCAACACTCTTGACAAAGTCATGATTTTTGTGTGTGCTCAAAACACAATTTTAAAGAGAATTTCATCTGTATTGTCTATTTTTAAGATTCATATGCTTAAGCTGTTAGAAAGGAAAAATTTTCAGGTAGGTCGTGTTGGGGGGGGGGGGGGGGGGAAGATATCGTGACCAGTTTATCTTACCCCCCACCCAACACACAAAGTCACAAAAAATTTGTTTTTAGCTCAAACCACCATTTTGAAGAGAATTTCATCTGTATTTTCTATTTTTAAGATTCATATGCTCAAACTGTTAGAAAGGAAAAGTTTTGAGGTGTGGGGAGAGATATCATGACCAGTTTATCTTATCCCCCACCCAACACTCAAAGTTATTACACAAAATTTGTTTTTAGCTCAAACCACTATTTTGAACAGAATTTAATCTGTATTTTCTACTTTTACGATTCACATGCCATTAGAATAGAAAAATTTTCAGGTGGGGTGGGGGGGGGGGGGGGAGATATCCTGACCAGTTTATCTTACCCCCACCTGGAACTTGAAGTTACATAAAAAATTATTTTTGACCTCAAACCACAATTTTGAAGAGAATTTCATCAATATTTCCTATTTTGAAGATTTATTTCACATTTCTTTTTTATTTTGAAAACTTTAGTCTTCAGAACTGTTTAAGAAAAGTATTGTGAATCCTATCATGTGATGAAGACCCCTTCCAATGTTAAGCTGATTACTATTAAAAAATTAAGCAATTTGCCATTGAGGATTTGGACAACCATTTAAATCCTTATTGAGTATTGTACAGGCTTCAACACTTTCCAGTGAAGAGCAATTAGCTCTGCCCCTTTCTGGGATTAATGAATCTTCAGCAGGTTATTATAGGAAAAAATTCAGGTTGTTGTGAGTGTGGGGGGTGGGGGGGGGAAGATGTCGTGACCAGTTTATCTTACCCCCCACCTGACACTAGAAATTGCCAAATGTCTTTTTTTAGGGCAAGCTACCAAAACCACCATTTTGTATAGAATTTAATCTTATATTAAGATTCATATTTCCCACTTGTTAGTTTGTGTTTCAGTTTCCAGTGTCATGTGGGAGGTAAGATAATATGGTCACAGTATCGTCTACCCTAGTCAAAATTTTTCTATTTTAACAACTTAAAAATGTGAGTATAACGATTCCTATGTCTAAGTTGTTGAAAAAGAAAAACATTCAGGTTATTGTTTTCCAATTCATATGTCTTAAGTTGGAAGAAAAAATTTTAGGTTGTTGTGAGTGGGGGGGGGGGGGGGGGGGGCAGATATCGTGACCAGTTTATCTTACCCCCCACCTGACACTTGAAATTGAAAATATCTGTTTTTAGGGCAAACCACCATTTTGTAGAGAATTTAATCTTATATTAAGATTTATATTTCCCACTTGTTAGTTTGTGTTTCAGTTTCCAGTGTCATGTGGGAGGTAAGATAATATGGTCACAGTATCGTGTACCCTAGTCAAAATTTTTCTATTTTAACAACTTAAAAATGTGAGTAACGTTTCCTATGTCTAAGTTGTTGGAAAAGAAAAACATCCAGGTTATTGTTTTCTGATTCATATGTCTTAAGTTGGAAGAGAAAATAATTCAGGTTGTTGTGAGTGTGTGGGGGGGGGGGGGGGGGGAGATGTCGTGACCAGTTTATCTTACCCCCCACCTGACACTAGAAATTGCCAACTTAAAAATGTGAGTATAACGATTCCTATGTCTAAGTTGTTGAAAAAGAAAAACATTCAGGTTATTGTTTTCTGATTCATATGTCTTAAGTTGGAAGAGAAAAAAATACTGCTTTTTGAAGAGAAATTCATTGAGGGCTTTGTTGACTCTATCAAGTGCTAGATATTTTGTTTGAATTTTATGCTGTAGTTTATGTAGTTTTTATTGTTATGATAATAAAAGTTCTCAACCGAAAGATATTTTTTCTTTATTTACTCAGAAATGATCTTATCCACCCCACACCTGAGTCACAAAAGGCTGGTTTTCTTCTGATTTTTTGCTATATTTTCCATTCTCAAAATTCCTGAACTTGAGTTGTAAAAGGTGACAAATATTCTGATGGGGTGGGGAGGGGGATCATGGTTAGGTTATGACTACCCCCTTCCCCCAACAGACATTCAAAGTTTTTAAATTATTTTATTGGCTCATACAATGATACTGCTGAGAATTTTATTCATATTTTCAAATAAAAAAACATGTCAAAATATAGGGTTTGTTGCCGCACTTTCAAGGCCAGACTAACAAGTTTTCAAATTGCTCCTCATGCTTTTTAATATAACAGAGGGGTACTAAAGCAAATTCTTTAAAAAGTTCTGTGATTAAATTGAAAGATAAAAAAAATTCAGGTGGGGGGAAGATAAACCAGTGGGGGGGGGGGGGGATAAACTAGTTTATCTTCCCCCCCGGGGGGGGAAGTTATACAGGGGGGGAAGGTAAACTGTTACACCGGGACAAAATTATTTTATGGGGAATTTCCTAATTGAGGGTAAACAGGCTGATAATCATGTATGGCACACTTGCATGACATACTTTTAACTTGTTTGTGAATGAACATTTCAAAACACTCTGCAGGTGCATGTTCTGTCTGCACCACAACTTGATAAGGCCGACCATTTTGACTTTTCATATGTCGCATCAAAGACACTGGAAACACCGTCATCAGCTACTTCAAAGAAATTATTCTGTGGTGACATCAAAGTTATCATAAAGCATGAACTTCGTGCTTTATGATTACTTTGATGTCACCGTAGAATAATTGGACAATGCCCTGTTTGTCTTGCAATCTTGGGGACTGGCACAGTTTGAATGCAAATTTCTGCCATCTGATTTCAATATGTCATCCAATTGTTGGTTTGTTCCCGTACCGGTTTCAGCAGGACAGGCTCTGTCCCATCCCAGTACCAGTTTTGTTGGTACCGGCAGTACTTTCACATGCCTGCACAGAACTCACTGAGCTTTTTCAAACAAGGTGGAATGGATTCAGTATTTCATTCATTGAGCTTTCTCAGAGAAAATGGAATGAATTCAGTACATAAATGTTTTCAGAAAAATTCTTAATTTATCAGAAAGTATAATAAGAGAATAAGAGAATATATTATATCTTACCTCCTACAATCGTCTCAGAATATAATTCATTGGATATAGGATGTCACATGCATGTTGTGTATTTGCCACACACAGTCTTTTGAGTTCTGTTTTGGGTAACAGAGTGAACCCCCCTTTGTTTTTTCATCCATCTATCAAAATGGTAGCAGATGATAACAATTGCTTCATGTCCAACAAGTAAGAATTTTTCATTTTGCATTTGCAGCTTCAGTTTATAGAAAAAATAGTCGGCAAGATATATTTATTGCACAGTTTATTAGTGACCAAATGTGATGTATACAGTGTCATTGCCCAATTTTGAATTTACTGATTATGTAGCCATATCCGGCATAAAAATTTTGTGCTCATTGCCAAGTGGAGTGGATGTGGGCAAAAAAGCCATCTGATCTGCATGAGTAACCCTTTACCCAACACAAATAGTACTTAGTCGACACTTGCAAAAAACAAATTTCTTGAATACCTGGAATATTTTCATTTTTCGTCTCAAAAACATATGAGCCTGACAAGCTTGTTCTAATGAGGGGTCATAAACTATGTTTTTTAGGTAAAAAATAAAAAGTTAATCAAATATATGTGTCTTGTCCAAGGACACAATGCAGATGCAGGTCAGGATTGAACCATCAACCTTTCAATCTCAAGTCCAATGCTTTAGCCAAATGCACCACTGTGCTCCCTATCTCATTTAGTTATAGAGGTTAAATGATGATGCTGCATGGTTTTAGCATATGGTTTGTTGTTAGTACACATGCCTTCATCCCAGACCTACACCCTGGTTAGTGTTCTAGGATAATTGTTGAAATGTTTGGCTTCTTTGTTTTTCTCCAAGTCTGGTTTCTTCCACTTGTGCAAACTCTTTGATTAGCACACCACCAGACCATCAGTGTAAATAAGTTGTAACATATTACGCCATGAGAAAATTTCATAATATAATAAAAAATGCCAGCTTTCTGGTAAATTCTAAAAATAAATGTCAAGGTCTGGTATTGAAAGTGAAAATAAAGCAATGCAAGCAAAAGTTGCAGTTATTCCAGGACACATTTCCATTGATACAGTGTGACCTTTGAAATTGAAAGTGTTAGTGGACTCTGTGCATAAGCAAAGGATCATCAGGTTACAGAGGGTGGTTAATATTTAGGAGATAAATGTTTCTTGTTGAGTTAGACATTCGGGAATTTGACTGTGGAAAACAAATAGTTTTCCACAGTCAAATTCCTGAATGTCTAACAAAACAAGAGACGTTTAACTCCATTGTAATTCCTGTCATCGTTAGAAGTGAAAAAATTCACCAAACTTGTTTTATTTGAAGAAAAACAATCAAAAAAATGTCACATTTGATATTAGTCTATTTGCCATGATCAAATTTACAGAAAACAACTCTGGGGTGTGTTCGATATGTGAAAGGATCAGTTTAGCGCCTTTACTCGCTCATAGCGTGGATACAGAATGTTCTAATTGACCCGCTTCCAGCAATAGAAGCATGTTAAGAATGAAATTTACCTGAGATTAGAGCACGGAGCCGACCAGCTCTCCGTCAGTCAAATTACAGGTCCAGTTCAGAAACAACACCGAGGTCGAATTTAACTGATGAATTACAATTTTATTTATTACGTCCCTGAAGCTCAAATTATAGCCTTATTAAAATGTTTGAGTTTAGAGGTAGCTATTACTTAAATTTCAGGTTCAGTACAGGATGCAATATTTTTTCTTATCTGTTTTGGATTCGGTACATCAATGAATCCATAGTTATGTATGATTATGAATTTGATGTTTCTGTAGATTAGAGGTGTTCCATGATTGGCTTGTGCTAATTGCTGACACAACATATATTTACAAGTTTTTCTATTGTTCTCTTTGAATTTTGATAACAACCTGCTCTTCTTCTTGAAATCTCCCAATTGTTATTGGGTTAATATGGTGTTCATGTGTGATCACTTTTTAGCCAGTAGTGGGTTATTTCAGGAATGGCAAATCTTGGCATGTCAGGATTGCATGAGTACATCGGTATTGCTGTGGCTTGGTGCTTCATACTGAAATCTCCAGGAGACCTTCCATAGAAATGATGTTATGTGTTGGAATTATATAAACAGAGACAGAAGAAACATGGATTATTTGTATACTGAAGTATAATGTAAAAAAACAAACAATTTTGATGAAAAAGTCTTGATTACCACTTCCAAAAATAATGGAGCACTCTATAAGTTAACAGAACTTTTCCCTTATATCATATGATGTGAAAGGGTGAGATTCAAATTATTGAGAATTGGCAATTATTCTTAGATTTTACAACAGTCTGGAGCCATAAATTACATAACCACAGTTTTTTCATGTTCTTGAGATCAAGCAAAGTGATCAAGTACAAAATAGATTATTTATTTCAGACATTTTTAAACAACTGTCAGTGGATAACAGGTTAGAATTGTGATTTAACTTGCATCTTGCTTTTTATTTCAAACCCATATCATACCACATTTTGTATGCTAAAGTGGTCTATTCTCAGTCAAATCATGACACTTCTACTGGTTAATAACCCTTTACTTAATGAATTGTCTGCATCCACCCACATAATTTACAAACTGAGCACTTGGAAAAAATTATTTTTCAAAACATTTCAACAAAACCATATACATGCTCAGTGAGCTCGCTCCAATAAAAGGGTCACATGATGTGGTTTTGTTGAAAGTTTTTGAAAAATTTGACAAAAGAATAATTGAAATAAATTTTAATATTCTGTGTGTTGGGTAAAAGGTTAACCAAGATTTTATAAATAAAATATTCCAATATCAAAGGTGATTCAAGACCAGTGGAAATAGAATCTGATATGCAAAATTTTCACATTTTTTTTAACAGGTGAGATTCGACAGTTCTGCGAGCAGAAAAACAGACAGATCATTTTGACCAGATCACGACTTGGATGTGATCTGTTCAAATTCTTTGACTGTTTTTGTGGTTGCTGTACTGTACATTTATCTTCTAACTGGGTTCTGGAATCAAGCATGCAGAATTTGTTGAAGACATGTTCTGATGAAAATATTTTTAGTTGACATATCCCCAGGCAGTGGAACTGATCTTGTTTACTGCAGTTAACAAGTACTGCTTCACCGGTAAAATAGGACCCAGCTATCAATGCCTGTTGTGGAAGTCTTCTAAGAGGGCAGCATAGGTATAAATGTTTGGTTCATACTTGATTAATGAAAAAGCTATAATTGCTGAAAAAGACTAATGCTTATGTTCTCAGATTAATTTTACCTTAATAACTTCTGTATATACATATTCACAGCTGCTCATGACTTAACAGTGTTCCTACATTATTCTTGGCTACTACCTCTACAGGCAGCCAACAGTGATGTGAAAACACTGTCAAGATAAAAGCAAACTACAAGTAGAGTTCTCAAGGAAGATTATACTTGGAACAACTTTCTGTATGGGGACTTAAGGGTTAAGCACTAGTAAAAAGAACATGAATGAAACCTTTGATCTACAACTTTCCAACGAAATACCAGAAAGTGGAGCAAAGCTTACCTATTGGTTTAAACTAATTCCTCTTTACTTGTATGAAATGATTCAGCAATCAACAAACATATAAACAGAGATATAGATATGAGGTAAGGTTGTTCCAGGAAAAGTCCAGGTAGGCCTGGAAGTGGAAGTGTTTATCTGCTGCATCAGTCAGACTAGTTCTGCTTTTCTGTTATAATAGAGCACAGTACAGGTGTAACACCGAGGATGAAAGCCATTTAACCCTTAACGGCCCAATTCCAATTTGGCAATCTCTCAGACCTCCCAATATCCATCTTGAAATGTAATCAATGGCTAAACTTTAACTCTTAAACCTGCTGAGTATTTTAAATTTTTAAAAATATTTTTTTATCAAATCTAGTCATGGCTGCTGTTAAGCAGCCACAACTAGATTTGCTGAAAATATTTGAGAAATTAACACAAGAAATCATTTGTCAAAAAGTTGATTAACTCTTAACCCGCTGAGTATTTTCAAAATATTTTCCATCAACTCTTGTCATGGCTGCTGTGAAGCATTCATGCCTAGATTCCATGAAAGATTTATCTAAATTTAACTCAAGATATCATTGGTCAAAAGTCCTCCCAATCTTATAGGGGCGGGGGATTTTGTTAAATTTGCATGAATGGTACCTACTTCAATAGAAAGGGATTTCCTGTCCTGGGCCAGAATATCTGCCAGCAGCATTTAAAGTTAAATTTGCAGGGGGAAACATTTGGTTTAAAATACTGAAATTATACTTATTCTAGAGACATGATAATTGCTATCCTGGGCAGGAATACCCATCTGCAGCATTCAAGGACTTAAGGTTACAGTCAAACAACTATGGCAGTGGTTCCTGGTCAATTCTTGTTTGCCTAGAAAAAAACAACCTTTAAAATTATCCATCTTAAAGGGTTAAATAATTATAAACAGACACAAAGATGTGTCTATAGAGTGAAGGTGCTCAAAGAAAACTCCATTCATTGGTGTTGTGCTTACCTCCAGCATTAGAATAGTTTTTTTTCTTTTAAGGTGGGCATCATAAACAGGACTGTGGCTGTGTGGTAAGGCTCAGGCATAGTTATAATCTCTTGAGTTTCGTTTTATGGTTGTTTTTTTTAACCTTTCAAATACAGTAAAAATCCTACTAATTGAATGCCAACTTTGTGGGTAAGAAATGTGCTATGAAAAGGAATATTCAGTTTCCAAGAATTTGATTAATTCCCCACAAAGAAAGATCAGGAAATCCTTATTGGTTTGTGGAGAGTATGCAGATGGGAAGAAACCATGAGGAGATAATCATTATGATCTTGGGTAATATGGCATGAAATTTCAAACACTTATTGTGACACAGCAGTGCCAGCAACATCAAAGTCTTGAGAATTAGTTTCATCTTAAAGATATTATTTTGGTTTAAGCTGGAAGATATTTGCACAGACACACTAAATACCTGATCATGTGGTTTTAGCTCAAAGAAGTAGATGTGTTGTGTATTCACTGGCAGTACGTATGCTGGATGAGATTTACATTTTGGTAATCCACTGATGATTGTCAGGAGTCATTTACTGCTGGGAGCATTATCTGCTCTTTAAATTTATTGTTTCTTTCCATTCAGTGGTGAAGCTTTCTTTCAATCAACTGAAGAAAACACAGCTTCATCAGATAAAAAATTAGAGGCATGCAGATAATCAGCCAATAAGTTGGTTATCAGCAGCATATCGGTATCTGCAAAAGTTGGTTTCTCAGCCTGAAATGTTGCCAACATTTTTTTTCAGCAGTTTTGCATCTGAAAAATGGGTGAAATGTTATTCCTATGCTTTTTTTTTTCATAAAATACACGCTTTTTCTGAAAAAAACAAAGCGAACAATCAAATTTTTTGTATTGTCCTTGAACTATACGGTCTATTTAACTATTTCTTTTTTACATTTAGGTTATTTTGGGCAATAATTTGTGTTTTTAATATTTTTTTAATATTTTTTTTAGTAAATTGTAGGCATGCAGTAAATACAGAACAGCATACGCATTTGTACTGTCATTTTTTACTGCACAAGATCGATTTTGGTGGAGGGATAATATTGAACAAGAAGCCGAAGGCTTTTTGAGTTCAATATTGTCCTTCCACCAAAATCGATTAATAAGTTTTTAGTAAACTGTAGGTGTGCAATAAATACAGAACAGCATACGTGTCCGAACTGTCATGTTTACCGCACTCGGTCGATTTGGGCGGAGGGATAATATTGAAATCGAAGCCTTCAGCTTCTCGTTCAATATTATCCCCCCGCCCAAATCTATCTTGTGCAGTAAAAACAGACAGTTCAAACGCGAATCCTGTTCTATGAGTACAGCATAACTACCTGTAAACAAGGTGTGTCATTAAAAATCAGATTTGCTAATTTGGTTGTCAAAATTTATTCCTCACAATTAGAGCAGAATTTACTTGTATTCAACAATTTATTTCGACTGATACTGTATCCCACTTTTTGAAAATAAAATTAGAAGTCAGAAATATGACTTGAAATATATAATACTTGACTTTATTGTGAGAATATGCCCACAGAAATCCACCCTGTTGTGTATATATTCCGAAAGTTTATTTAATAAATGATAGTTGTTTGAAATCCATGCTCATTTTGTCTTTGACTTGATTTGATCTTCAATTGAAGCAAGGCATATGCCGACAATCAACCAGGCTGTCACAGGATTACAGGGTTGAAATTGATGGAGGAAAATTTATGTTCTTATCAGTGCTTAGTCGACAGCCAGTGACTGTCGTCTGAACCCCAGTTCGAACGTAAACCTTGCCACCTTATGAATGCCCTATCCGCTTGGGACTCTTAGGATTCCTGAAGGTGCCTGTGGCTTACAATGCCAAAGGGTGATCAACGATAATTCACTGAAAGATCATTTATTTACATGTACGAAGAAATATAATATCAAACAAATTACTCACAAAATTATCCATAAGAAAACACTAATTACGCAGATAAAAGTTTATTCTTTAGGGCCATTGACGTCTCCTACAGCTAGCTATGTCTGCTGGATCAACCTCACATCATCTTCATCCTCTCATGGTTTGTGACAAATACAAAGTGTCTATTCACTTCTCATTGCTTCCTCCTCGCAGGGTTAACTTCGCCGTCAGTTGGGCTTAACTCATATAATGTTCTGCTTGTGTGACTCTATCAGCGTTCTCACACTTCAGTCAGAACTCAATCGGCATCTACCACAGTTCACAATCACTTTTCGCCTTGCCTGGCTCTCACGGGATTAAGTTATTCTTCGCCTTCAGATATATACTTAACAAAGCTTACATAATAATATTGTGCAAAGTGTTCCCAACATCACCAATTCTCGCACCGCCTAAAACTATCTTATCTCACGAGCTATTCAAGTGCTTACTCCAGCTATTGATACGGTTTCTAGACCTCAACGTTACAGCTTTTACTTCTTTGGCTACTATGCCACTACGGTTCGCAACCGTTAACAAACTATTTTCAGTTCCTTACAACCCTCACAGGGTTACGACAACACATGGACTTTCAATCTCGGTGCCTATGACCCTCAACGGCCAAGGCTAAATTCGGACCTTCTCTGAGTGCCCTCAGGCCAACTGCCTCTCAACGACCCACAGCCTTACACACCTTCTGACTGGAATTGGCTGGAATGAATTTTTTGAGAAATCCCCCCCGATTTTTATTTAGATAGCCAGAACATTTATTCTCAGTTAATCGCTTGAACTTGGCCGCTTAGATCTATCTTAATTTAACACTCGCTTTAAAGTTCCTTTGAAAGACTCGCATGTTGGTATCTTTTGACATTTCGGAGACAGGATAGATGCGTAATATGGGTGTGTGTCCAGAACATACGTGATGCACTGGTTTCCTATGATTACAGTTTAACTGGTCTTTAATTACCCAGATAATTATTACAGAAGAGAATATTGTCTCTCTTACTATTGATCTGTTATCAGAAGCCCATATGGCATTGAACACATGCGCCATAATGGACATTAAATTTCATACTTCATTTAGAGTCTCTTGAATTAATGTCAGTTTGACAAGCCTGCTTTCTATCTTGCTTTACATTTAACCCAGGCAGAAATATTATCGAAAATATTTACACCTTTATACAGCAAAATCGCAACTTTTGGCTATCACCCTGACACAGGTATGTCAAAGTACCGCTGGTACCAACATAACCGGTATGGGGATGGGACAGAGCCTGTCCAGCAGCAACCGGTATTTAGATAAATCAACAATTGGGAGACATGTCACAATCAGATGGGAGAAATTTGCATTTAACCCGCCCTGGCCAACAGTTCAGAACGCTTGTTCATGGAACTGGATTCTTTTTTGTTAGTGGCTGTATTTTTCTTATTTCCGCTACGAGCTGAAAGAGCCACACAGGATTCAACGTTTTTGGTAGAGTCTGCTGCTTTATCTGCCTGTATGTCCTCAGGTGTCATGGTGCTTTTGTGACTAGGGTGTAGCACTCTCATTAAGGTAGTTTTCTTCGTGCCCATCTTGAAGACAGGGAATGGCTGCTGAACAAAAAAAGAGTCCTTTAGGAAGAAACTGAAGACAGCATCTGCTTTCAAAAGAAACAAACTTATCAGTAAGTTTCATGGTTTCCAAATATGCTACCATATCTCAGAACAGCTCTCTCATTGTCACTCATTGACATTTTCAGTTTGGGAAATCGATCGTCAATTTATCTGTTGACCCCCTTCACTTTCAGATAGTGTTCTACCATGTCCAAGCAAGAGTTTCAGTGTGTTTTATTAGGTCTTATCAAATTCAGTTCCTTCCTGTGCACTTCCTTTATATAAAGTTGAAGTTTATCATTCATCAAAGGGCTCTGACGGATTTTAACTACCAATTTTCTGACTTTTGTGATGATTGCTGCGATTGATCATTCTATTTCAGCAGCTTCGTTGTCATCATGTGTACTGTCATCATCACTGTCGTCAGACTCATAATGATCCATATTGGCATCAGAATCAGACACATCAGCATCTGTGCTATCTGCAGAATCATGTCTCATCTCACTTAACCCAGCAGTAACTTCAGTTTTATAAAAAACATTCTGGACTGTGAGATGTAATCTGTAGACGTAGCATGCCATATGTCTTTCAGTGATCGCCAAGGTTTAAAAATTCATTAGGAGCATGTAAATTCACATTGAAGTATCTTCGGTTTCGGGTGTTTGTCCACTCATCCAACGATATCGAAAAACATATCCTATTAGCCTGCATCGAATCTGTCTTTGCTTTAATTTGCTCTTTAACAGACTTACTCTGTCCGACTATTATTTTTCTGACAGTCTCTCGACTTTCCAGAAGATTGTGTACTTGCTGAGTGATTTTCGGACGAACTCACTGTTTGTGATTGTGCTCACACTAATTCTGTCGATGGCTGCTAGTTTTGATAGAATGACAGGGAGCTCATCATCTTCTTGTCTGATTACGAATTATGAACAACATGAGGGAACTTTGAGTCATGACTCCCATTAGTCCTGTCTTCTTCTTTTTGGATGCCGTCTCTGAAACAGATGCTTCTGATTCATGATGACTGTCTGATTCAAATTTTATTCTGTGCTTTCTTTCAATGTGTTTTCTCATTCCAGACATGCTACCGCCACTTCATGATATCGTCGCATTACACTTAACACATTTTGCAAACTTAGTGTCACTTACAATGGAAAAGTCCCACTTGCTTGTTTTACGTGAGGAAGAGCTAGATGAAGCCATTCTGTCCCAATTTTCAAACAGAATGGTGATTTTGCATTTCCAATAGAATTATTGGCAAAACATGAAAGAATGTTAGGGGATCAAGTAGGTGATGATGATTCTGTCATCCTTGACATTGCGACAGGTTTGCAAGTTAAACGTGGCATCGTGCCAATTATCTTGTGGCAACATCAGTGTTAACATCAAGCATGATGATCATGCTTTATGATTACTTTGATGTTACCACAGAATAATATCTTTTGAGAACATGTAGCCGATGATGGCGCTTTCATTCTCTTTTATGACACATTTGAAAAGTCAAAATAGTTGGCCTTATCGAGATTGTGGTGCAGACAGAACCTGAACCTGAGCCTATAGAGTGTTTTGATATGTTCATTCACAAATAAGTTAAAAGTATGTCATGCAAGTGTGCCATACACGATTATCAGCCCCCTCGATCATTTAGGGATTCCACCCTAAAATAATTTTGTTCTGGTACTGTTGGGACAAAAGCTTCAGTACCGGTTGGAGCATGAGGGTACTGACGGTACCGGGTACTGGTTGACATACCTGCATTCAACCTCTCAGTGTTTTCTTCCTGAGCATATGTGTGTTGTCACACTCATATTTTTTTTCAGAAGTCTCTTGTTATAATTTCCAGTATTGTACTGATAAGTGCTCAGGTTCTTAGTGGGTATTAACTCCAATTCACCAGCAAATTTTGTCCACTGGTTGACATTTAATGATGCCAATCAACAGAGCAGTGTATCCACATGGTCAGCATTGAACACATGTACTTCTGAATTCATGCACATCATTCAACACTCATTCTAAGAGATTGGTATCCGCTGATATCTGGAAAGGTACATATTGTATCGGCAAAAGCTGATAATTGTAGTATCGGCTTATCTCTGTAAAAATAAGGAATATCACAATTTTATCTTCTCCTTCCTGAAATCCTTCGAAGCTTTTAATCATTTGAAGGATTTCCACAGAATTCTCAATTATCATTGTAGCAGAGTCCATATAATTGGATATTTCTTAATTGAATTACCCTGTTAATTTCATATAACTTCTAAGCACCAAACCATTTTCCATACTTTCAGTACAAATTTGACCTGTTGCATATAGCCTAAAAAGTAAATTCCTGGTAATTCAGTAGAAAATTTTGTGTTTTATTGAATAATTACTCTGACCTCCACTGAATTCCTTAGATTTTTTACCTATTTTGTGTATATATTTATACACTTATCTTGTCTCAGTAGACCAGTACAATGAAATGCCCCTGTATTTAATCTGTTTTGCTTGTCCCAAACAAGGTATAGTACAAGAAATACTCAATTTATCACTGGAATACAGATTTCTTTCACGATACACTTGAATCGACAATTTATTGGAGAGTGGTTCTAACATGATATGACCCTGGCTGTTGCAAGTAATGTTAAACATCAATAAATAAAGATTGAAGACTGGCACATGAAAAAGAAGTAACTAGTTTCAAATAATCAGTCTCAGTTATTTCAACTTTAAACCTTGCATATACGTGTTAAATGCTTAATCCTTTACCCAAACACACGATATCCAAATTTGTCTTTATATTTTTTTTTTCAACATTTTAAAAAAATTTCATCAAAAGCATATCATGTGACACCATCATTTGGGACAAGCTCATCACATGATATATATGGTTTTTGTTAAACTTTTTGAAAAAGAATTTTTTCAACTGCTAAATTGTTAATTTTGGAGGCAGATGCATCTGATTCCTTAGGTAAAGGGTAAATACTTTAGCTAACAATGGCCAGCACTTTTCACAAAAACGTCATTCAAATTTTATTATTTTTGTAATTTTTTTGTTTCCGAAGCATCGGATCTTCTCCTCATTGGAATGTGCTTCTTGTGATTCTTTCAATGAGTGATTCAGCGATGTTTTGGGACAAAAATGAACAATTATTGTTTTATTCCTGGTTATTCAAAAGAGTTTTTCTGTAAGTATTGTCTCCTATTCACATTGGGTAAATAGACAGAATGGCATTCGTGTGCAAGCTGTCATTTTTTATTGCACAAGATCGAAGGCTTCGAGTCCAATATTATCCCATCCCCAAAATCGATAAAGTGCAGTAAAAATGACAGTTTGAACACGAATGCTGTTCTGTTTTTATTGCACACCTACAGTTTACTAAAAAATTCTTAATCGATTTTGGCGGAGGGATAATATTGAACAAGAAGCTGAAATCGACCGGGTGCGGTAAAAAATGGCAATTCGAACGCATTTGCTTTTCTGTATTTATTGCATGCCTACAGTTTACTAAAAAAAATATTAAAATCACAAATTATTGAAAAAATAACCCAAACGTAAAAAAGAAATAGTTAAATGGTCTGCGCACATGATCTATTGTTCAAGGACAATACAAACAAATTTATTGTTCGCTTCGGTTTTTGCAGAAAAAGTGTGTATTTTCTGAAAATAAAAGCATCGGCATGCAATAAATCTATATATATGCCACAGTCATGCTTTGAACAATAATCTGTAACTCTTATCCTATTTTTACCTCCTGCTCCTGTTCACTCCAACAACTACTCCACAGAATAATAATAAGCATGTAAATAAATAAGACAAGTTCCTCTGGGAAGTGGAGCAGTGCATGTTTACTGAGGAAAAAAGATTCTGCTTGGTGCTTTACATAACAAGAAAGGTAGACGACACTTGCAAACAGAATTCTTGAATAACTAAAAATATTTTCATATTTTGTCTTAAAAACATAGCTTATGACCCATCATTGGAATTAGCTTGTTCAGGGAATGCAGTGGCTCAGTAAGTAGATATGCAGGCTGCAAGCCGAGAGGTCCTCGGTTCAAATCCCACCTGCGGCAACCACATTATGTCCATGAGCAAGACACTTAATCCCAATTGCTTACATGGGGACACAGTGGCATTGTGTACTAAGGTGTACTGCACATCGATGGTGCACTTGTCTTCAACCAATGCTAACCCTGCTTGTGTGGAGTTAGTATGTTGGGGAGTTTGACAGTTGTTCACCATTGCTTGATAGTTCACTCCGGGTACTCCAGTTTCCTCCACCCACAAAACTGTCCGACACGAGTTGGCGATATTAATATTGAAAAAACAAGAGGTTCAGAGTTTTGATTTGACAATCTTAAGAGGAAATTGGTTACTTTGCATGATTTAAATTTCACTTTCATTCAAATGACAGGTTATGATGAAAAAAATAAATGAAAAAGGAAACTGAATAACATTTTTATGCCCCGAGAGGGAGGCATCTTAAATCTGGGTTGTCCATCCATCTGTCAGTCTGTCAGTCAGTTCATCTGTCCATCTGTCCTACTTTATTTGTCTATCCAGAGCCATAACTCTATAATGCTTTGGTGGATTTTCATGAAACTTTACACAAAGCTAAAGAGCAATGGAAGGTCTTTTGCGCAGCAACACCATGCTCGAGTGACAAAGGTTAAGGTCACCAGGATGGGAAAAATTCTCTCACAGACTGCATTTGTCCGTAATTCTGTAATACATGGCTGACAAAGCTGTTGTCTGCTTACACACTTTCATCATTTACAATCCCTGTGTGCAGGGTCTCATTGTTTAAAAGGTGAATCTATATCTGTTAACCCTTTATATGAGAAAGTTGTTTTTTTTTTTAAAATAAACTAAATCCCACTCATGGGGAAATTTTTTATCTTTATTTTTTCAATAAAACCATTCAGATATCATTGTCAAAAGAACTTGCAAATTACAGTACAAGTCGAAATACGTTGCAATAAACTAAGTATACTGCTGCTTGTGCACTGTTAAGACCAGAATCTCTCTCAGAGCTTTCCAGAAAATGATGTTAGTTTTTGGTCTTACCAGTATCGGAAGAGAAAGATACATAGTTTATAGTGGTTATCCTATAACTTTATCTTGACTTGTTCTGTATGCCAATTCAACTGATATCCAAATGTGTATGGTTCTGTTGAGAATACTCCAACAAAGTGGCTGTATTGACATTTTGGAAATAAGGTCTAAACTGCTTTTGGCTACTATGTTCAGATGTAATTTATTAAATTGGAAACCTTATGGACTACAGTGAGCACCAAATTCGACACAAAACTTTTCTTTCCAGTATTATAGGTCTTCTGGCCATAGTTCAAGTGCATCCCGTAGCCAGGCTCTCACCGTTAGTCTTGTGTTTCACTTTGTTCATGTATTCCTTGTGTTCTTATTCAACACTCAAATCAATTTCAAACACAGCAACTTGGCAGAATAATACTACTTGAAATTAGCTTGCATTATTTAAAATACAGCAAGTGATATTGATGCCATAAGATGTCAACAAATCCGAATAAAATTTGATACATATGGGATGTATTTTCCAATAGTTGTAAGTCTTTCATGTTATTCTGTTGCATGGATTCAGTAGTTGGGGTGTCTACTGTTGAAAAGTTCTGAAAAACATTATAACATAAACATTAAGAGTTTTACAGAATTCCTCCAGCATGCTGTGCAAATATTAAAAATGGCAACATACAGCAATGCGCTATGTTTTGAAGTCAAAAATGGGAGGGGGATAGAACGTGGAATAGCACAGCCATATTTTACCATTACTGTAGGTAAAGAGTTGAAAAAACATTGTTCGGAATATTTAACACCAGCTAATTCAATAAATACAACAGAATAAAGAATTGAAAACATCTAGCAAAACCAGAAATCAGATGCTACAGTGCAACCAACCACAACATTCAGTCACTGCATGATGCAGCAGACCAGTTCATGTTTCAGTGAAGATAAAAAAACAAATCTCTGTTCATAATTAAAGTCAAGAGCTCCAATCCAGTACAAAACAAATAAATAAGAGATAAAACAGTAACAGAAGTAATTTGTAATCTGAAATTTGTTGATTGAAGATAGTGTAAAAAAATAAGTAAATGGATCCCACTGTTTTTGTTTTGCAATCTTGGGAATGTGCCTTTCTGTTATTTTGTTGTTGTCAGATCCAGCCAGAATCTTTGTATTGCTGAACAGCAACACAGAGGAATCCTATTAATTTTCCTGTGTTCCGGGTGTTAAACTTAGCACTTATTCTCTTATATCTTGTTTGACAGAGCTTATGGAGCTGGATCCAGCATCAAATGCTCAGGGTGTGAACCAAAGTGGGTATCATAGGTATGAACGATTGTCTAAACTTGAGTTTATGTTTGTGTTGCTTTCATGATTTGGCCATAGATGCTGGGAGTGACCTTAAATACAAATAAATAAATAAGAATGGAAAAAAAAACATATGTAATAGGTATAGCCCTTTCATTGAAACCAACTAAAATGACTGTTTCTTTGAGAAATAGTAAGTTTTTGGTTTAAAACAAATATTTGAATGACCCGTTATGATTGGGGGAAAATTTGTTACTTGAATTTTTTTTGTTTTGACATCGGTGTGCGGAGGATTAAACACTCTGAAAATTTCAGTTGTCTTGTGTACAGTGCTGGATTTATTCAGACCTGCACAAATTGGGAAATGATCATTTTATACTCCTATCATCCTATCGTTCACTTGTAGTGCTTGACATTAGACAGATAAAAGAAAGTTCACCTAAACCCTTTGTTTGCAGTTACAAATTTTTCCAGAACCATCATTTAGTTTATAATGATGATGAAACTCTGTGTTTGTTTTTAATTTGGCAATGAAATATTGTGATGTAAATCTCTATTGGAAAGGACTGTCTGGGCCCTTTCTGAATTACATCACAAAATATTTTCAGTTTAGTGGAAAAAATTAATGGAAAGGAAGAAGCTTTCAAGCTTTCTCATGAAGTATGCACGAACAGTGGTAACATATCTTGGGCCTAGTGAAGCATCAAAATTTGTCATGATGATTTGATTTGATGCGATTCAAGTTGTGTTGATTCCAAAATTTTCAAATTGTCAAGATGTTCTCAAAATTCAGTGACTCCTCTTGAATTCTTATTCTATCATCAGGTCTCCTGTATAGGAGACCTGATGATAGAAGAATAGTTTAAGGAGCTTCATTTTCTGAAATTACTTTTGATTCCATTCTTAAATATTCTGCTTTTTTGATTGACATGTCCAAACAGACGATGCCCTGTCGAGTACAGTATGTAAATTTATTTATTTATTGGAGTACCCAGAGAGCACCACTGAGCAACAGTAAGTAACTGTCATGCTCCCCAAAGTTCTAACTCCACACAAGCAGGGTTAGCATTGGTTGAAGACAGGTGCACCTTCGATGTGCAGTGCATCTTAGTACACAGCACCACTGTGCTCCCATGTAGGCGATCAGAATTAAGTGCCTTGCCCAATTACAACACAGTTACCCCTGGTGGATATAGAACTGTGGACCTCTCGGTTTGAAGTTCAATGCCGTAACCACTGAGCCACCGCACTCTCCAGTATGTGGATGTGGACTGGCAGTATTCACAATTGTAAGAAGGTGCAGGCCTGAAAATAAGCAGTCTGACCTTTGCAGAATGAGGTCCCCAAAGGGTGAATTTGATGATGCTATCCCATACAGTGGGCCAATTTATCCTCTGCATACCTCTTTCTGTTTAGTTTTGAGACCCTGATTCAGATTGAGGTTCACAGAGGGTAAATTTAGTGATGCTACCCTGCTTTGCAGGGTAGCATCACTAAATTCACCCTCTGGGGACCTCATTTTGCAGATGACATTCTGCTTATTTTCTGGCTTGAGAAGGTGCAATATTTACAACTTGAACAGTGAGATTTGATTTGATATGAAATACTTTGTCTGTTAAGATTTGAAATTCATTACAACCCAATATTTGAGATTCATGGGAGACTTAACCTTTAAGGGCCCAATTCCGACTTTGATAACTTTTTAATGCAAAGCAACATGTGCATCAACATGCTTTGTTTGAGTGAATGCAAACTTGCTTTCTATGTATCTTGTCAGTTGTTTGTATGCAAGTCTTGGCTGCCTCTGTAGGCAGCCAAGACTTGATTAGAAACAACTGCAAGCCCACAGGAGGTAGACTTGCAAAGTATAAAGGAAATGTATAAAAATCTCCAGGCTCTTAAGGGTTAAACATAATATCATTTTCCCTTTCTCATGTTTTAAAATCAGAAATGGGTTAGCTGAAAAAAATCTTGAAAATAACCATTTTTAAGGTCTTTATTTTTAACTTGTTAAGACCAGTTTCTAAGGCAAAGTGTTAATTTTTATTGATTGCTCATCAGCTGTAGTTCTCAAGTAGTTTGTTCTCTCCAGACAGTATTGAGCAGTTAATAGGTACTTGTAAAATCCACCTAATAGTATGCACTGGTGGTTGGATGAGAACACGTTCTATCACTGAATACTTCATAAATCAAAAGCAAGGCAATTTGAAAAGAGTTGATACAGAACTCTGGTTGGCTGAGTACTTCAAGTGTTTGTGTATACTTTGGGAAATTCTGTCCAATTCTTTAATAACAGAAATGAAGTGCATTATGAAGTCATATGAGTTTCATTCAAAATGGAGTACACAGAGAGTATCTCAGTGACTTTGAGAAGTGCTTCTCTATTGTGGTAGACCAGTTTCAGTTCATTGTTGGAACAGGATCTATGGTATTCCCTTTTTCAACAAGTCCTTTATATTGGAAAGCTGGGATACAAGCATAAATGGATACAATTGATTGTATGTACTGCTTTTGTTATTATGTAATAATCTTTGGTGTTGAGAGAGACAAAATATTGTGGGGGCCAAAGCTCATATTAGCAGCACTTTATTATATGCTAAATGATAGATTATCAAAAAAATTGCGGAAAGATAAAAATCCTATCCCCACTGTGAAGATATAGAAATTTTCACTTTCACGGTGTCAGTCAAATTGGTATCAATCAAAGCATCACTTCAAGGTGAATACGAGTCAAATTATCACTGGAAGTAATCAATTTGTTCAAAAAGTGCATAATGTAAAGAAAATCTAGTGTTTTTGAGTGGATACCGATCATTTCCAGCAATAATTCAACACATATTCACTTTGATTTGATGCATGAAATCCATCAGCTGAATCAGATTGCAAGACACTACCTGTTCCGAGTATCGATCAAATCACTTCTGCATATCAATGCGCTGTTTACTTTCATGCATCAATTCAAAGTTGAAACGAGTGGAATTATTGAAAGGAATGATCAGATTCTTATAAAACATGTATAATAAAAAGAAAATCTAGTGTTTTTGAGTGGATACCAAAAATTATCTCACTCGTGACTGAGACAAATGGTTATTTTTGCTCCTGCCAGCAGATGCAAGTTTGTTAAAATTAAGTCCCTCGGTTCATATTTGGGCTCAATACAGGAGCCCAAATTTTAACTCTTGTGTAATATGAGATGTACTCTTTGAAGGATCTTCTCCAGAACCACCAGTCAGAATCTTTTGATATACAACATCAGTACAGGGAACAGATTCAAGTTTGTTCAAATCAAGACCCTCAGTTAATATTTGAGCTTTGTGTGTGAGCCAGAATTTTAACTTCGTACAATATGGGAAATAATCTTTTAAAATATTATCTTCTTAGATTCACCAGTCAGAATCTTTTGATATTTTCTGTACAACATCCTTATGGGGTCAAATTCACATTTTTTTCAAATCAAGTCCCTGGGTTAATATTTGGGCTCCTTATGGCAGCCCAAATTTTACCTTAGTGCAATATGAGAAATATTCATTAAACTCTTCTTTTCACAAACCTCTCAGTCAGAATCTTTTGGTATATGGTATACACCATCCTTTGGGTGATCAGATTCACTTAGTTCAAATAAAGTCCCTGGGTTGATATTTGTGTTTCCAATGGGTCCCATATTTTAACTTTCTACTATATTGAGAATATTTTCAAAATCTTCTCCAGAACCAGTTGTCAGAATCTTTTGATATTTGGTATACAACATCCTTTGTGTGTGTGTGGTGTGTGTGTGGGGTGGGGGGTATAAAAGATTAATATTGTTTAAAATCTTCTTGAGAACCGCCATTCAGAATGTTTTGATATTGGTATAGAACACAGCCCAGTCAGGCTCTGATTAAAATTTGTTCAAATCAAGCCCCTGAATTCATATTTGGGTTACCTTTGGGGGTGGGGGTTACAAAAGATTAATATTGTTTGAAATCTTCTTGAGAACCACCATTCAGAATGCTTTGATATTGGTATAGAACACCCCAGTCTTGAGAACCGCCATTCAGAATGTTTTGATATTGGTATAGAACACCCCAATCAGGCTCTGATTCAAATTTGTTCAAATCAAGCCCCTGAATTCATATTTGGGTTACCTTTGGAGAGGGGGGGGGGTACAAAAGATTAATATTGTTTAAAATCTTCTTGAGAACCGCCATTCAGAATGTTTTGATATTGGTATAGAACACCCCAGTCAGGCTATGATTCAAATTTGTTCAAATCAAGCCCGTGAATTCATATTTGGGTTACCTTTGTGGGGCCCAAATTCTAACTTTGCGTAATGTGATGAATAATCTTTAAAAATCTCCTTCTTCAGATCTACCATTCAGAAACTGTTGAAATTTGGTGTCCTGGAAGTGGAAGGGTCAGATTCAAGTTTGATCAAGTTATGTCCCTAGGTTGATATTTGGGCTCCCTAGTTTTGCATTACTGGACTTAATGATTTGATTACTATGGCTAATTGCTGATTGACATAATGATTTGATTGCAGTAATGGAAGCTAATTTTAAACAAAATTATTTATATGAAATTTTGTCTGAGATTTGATATTGGGTAAAGTTAATTTAGTCAGTAATCAGCTACCTCCTAAAAGCTATTCAAGATGCTAGTCTGTAATAAATGCATCATTACACAGTTTCTGATTGGACAGCCCAGTATCAACCCCTCTTTGTACAGTCCTTACAGTCGACTCAGTGGGATACAACACCTTGGGATCCAGTGAGTGTGGTTAATAATTTTACCTCATTACTGGATGCTTTTATTTTGGGCTTTGTGTTGATAACTGCCAAAAAAGCCTTATATTGGCTTGTCATACATCAGTTACTTGTTAACTCAAACAGGCTTGGGAAATAGGATTGAATTAATTGAACATCACAGATACATTACTCAATACTTGTTCCATGGTGGCAGCTGTTTCTAATCAAGCAGTGTCTGCCTGAACAGGTAGACAGCACTTGACTGGAGTCCACTGCTTAGGTTTTTATGAATTTTCTTGTTTACTGTTATCTTAACATGTTAATTACACATTTATCCTCAAAGCACCAGGTATTAAAGATGGGTTTATGTCTAGGGATATTGTTTTATTGAAGTTTATTGGAATGTATCAGTTTGCTATTTAACCCTTTACCTAACATAGTGGCCAAAAATGCCAGGAAATTGACCAAAATAAGCCTACCACAGCCTAAAATATCTTACAAATGAAACCATATAAATATGGATATCATTAGAACCGGCTCAGTGAGCCGGTTCTAATGATATCCATATCTGTATGGTTTTATTGAAAAATTGTGATAATTTTTTTTTTTAAAAGTGGATTTTAATTTATTTTTTAAAAAGCTGTTTTAGGTAAAGGGTTAATGAATTGACAGTCAAGATCTTACATAAAATACAAACTGAAGTGCAAGTAAACTTTTCATTGTTATTACAGCATTCAGGATGTTTTAATGAATTATTTAGTATAAGCAAGTTTTAGACTAATTGATTATTCTAAATTTACACCAATACACTGGTTGTGCAATAAAGATTTCTTTGATGACTTTATTTTTCTAAGATAAGACAAAGAATTTAATCAATTACATCTTCTTTCTGAGCTCTGTCAAAAAGATATAATTGGTTAAATTTCTAAATACATTTTGCGGATGCTTTGTTGCTGAAAACTGTTGTAGCTTGGCATCAGAGTGCAGAGGAATTAATTCAGAACTGAATCAGCCAACTGGAATGTGTTTAGAACATAAATTAGTGACTGTAGGACAGATCTTTCTCCCCCTCCTTATTCTCCTGCATGGAGTCATTGATGGTGAAACTGCCATTTTGGGTTCAGGACTCCCTGTGGGAACCCTGGGAAGTGAAGCATTGCTTGTTTGCAGTGGTAAACAAGCTCTGTTTTACTTGTAGAATAGGCCTGGTCACCAGAGCCTGTGGTGGAAGTCCTCTAAAATGGGCAACATGGGTATAAATGATTGGCTGGTTTTGACTTCATATCCATGTTGCAGTCACGATTAGCCACTGTGCAGAAATATTTTACCTTAAACACCAATAAATAATAAATTGGGTTCAGTTCATTCAAGATTAAATTTCCGGCAAGAAACAGTAACCTTGTTTTTCTCATATTGATTCTGATAAAGCTATTTTAACAGCCTATAGAATAATCAAGATTCTTAATTCAATTTGATTAACACTTGGAATTTTTTTTTAACTGAACTCATCACTGTTCTTCAGTAATTGAGTGAAAAATGCTTTTGATGTGATGGAAACTGTCCAGATTATGCTGTCATGACTTCTTCCACACAATGAAAAGAAAATGAATCTGCAAAGAGATTTGTGTTTCTTTTCAATTAAGCTGTTGAAATTATTAACACTTCGACCTCAAAATGAAAGAATACAGTATTTATTTATTTACTGGGAATTAATGACACTTTCAGCAGCCATGGCCATATCACATTGGAAAGATACAGTATGGAGATAGTTTGTTCCAACTAAAACACCCAGGTGGTGTACTTCCTGCTCCATAATTGTGGTTTCTGAGGAAAAGGGAGAGGAGCATCCCCCACAATTCAGACCATCTGACACCAGGTTGCACCCACTTTGGAACAGTTGTAATCCACTCTCCCCTATTCCATACTATAATAGTTCACTGGTTATTAGTGGTAGATATCTACTTGTAAAGCAGCCATGATGATTTGATGAAACTTTCAATAAATCCTGGTGTCTATAAAGTTTTTATGAGACCCAGTCCAATTTATATGAGTGTATTTTGTTAACAAAAATCAGTATAATACAAGAGTGTTTTGTGCTGGGCAGGAAAATTCATCTGCAGTTGGCAAAAAGTTCAAGTATATTTTTTCATCTAGTCTACAGGAGTTTAAATTTTTAATTGCCATGGTCATTTCATAAGTGTCCAGATGTCAGAGAAATGCTGTTCTCTGACTGAGCCAGCTGATAACCTGGAAAGTTCACTATGAGTTCTTATAGCGTGTCACATAAACTCATATCTGCTACTGAGGGAAAACAAGGAACTAGCTGTGCTATTGGGTGTGGATAGATCACCCTCATCTGTAAAACACCTGCAATTAGAGACAAACCTATACTGATATCATGGGGAGGCAGAAAGCCATAATGTACCAATCATTGAAGATCGAAACCGTCTGAATTTTTTAATTTTCCTGCGTTCACTATTTATAAGTCCTTGTTGAGGCTTGATAGCAGTTGAAGGGTTCATTTTCATGAAAGAAGTGGCTGATTTTATTTTCAGTTTTGTTGACTCTCATGGACCAGGGCATTGTCCTGAATTCTCACTAGACTACAACTGTACATGTCCAGCTGCTTAACCCTTTACCTAACATGAAAAGCAGACGACACTTGCAAAAAAAATTCTTGAATAACTAATTTTTTTCATTTTTTGTCTCAAAAACATAGGTTATGACCCCTCGTTGGAACGAGCTCGACGAGCTCGTTCCAACGAGGGGTCATAACCTATGTTTTTGAGACAAAAAATGAAAATATTTTGAAAATTAATTGGCGATTTTTGAGAATAGCGCTGGCCGGTTTTGGCCGTTACGTTGGGTAAAGGGTTAAAAGTGATTTCTAGCAAAGTCTTGGCTACCTTAACAGGCAGCCAAGACTTGACTAGAAATCACTGTCTGTGTGATTTGCAGGACCTCCTGAAGATGGCATGGTCAGGGCACATGCGCTGACATAACAAATGCCTCAAACAGGCCTTTAAAGGTTAAGGTGTGTTTAGAAGAAGTCACAAAATTACTGTAATATGATTTGTTTTTGTTAAAGAATGCCACTGTTGAGCTCAATGGCAGTGGCATTTGTGGTGCTGTGGTAGAATGATACAGGAACAACTTATTCTGTATTTTCCTGATGTGAATTCCTCTTTGGTAGTATCAGCAAATCTCAGTCAAGTCAGATACCGAATACCGATCCGATACCAAGGTATACCCCTCATACCGAAACCGATACCATACTCAGAATTCCAATACTTCCCATTTCTACCTGCAATCAGTACAGTTGAACCTTCTTCACCCATTTACCTAACAACAACCAAAATTGGTCAGAGCTATTCACAAATATCGCCCTTCAAATTTTATTATATTTTAAATATTTGTCTAAACAAAGCTTATAACCCCTCATTCAAATGTGCTCATTGAGCATGTTCCAATCAGGGATGGATTCTATGCTATATTTTTTAAGCAAAAAATGAAAAAAATTAAGTTATTCATGAAATGCTTTTGCAAGTGTTGCCTTTATTTGTGATGGTTCAAGTACTCTGTTAATAGGATTATTCAGTTAACCAGAGTAGGATCATTTTGCCTCATGATGAAACAATGCCGTTAATTACTGACAAAAAATGTAACTTGTGATCTCCTGAACACAATAGCAGTATCTGACATCAGTAGCGAGTGTATCCACCATGTGCCCGGATGACAGCCTGAACCCTCCTCCTGATGCTACCAGTGAGCCTTCTGATACAGTCCTGAGGCCAGAGACTGACCTGGAAGGGAAAAAGATGGGGCCAGATTTGGAGCCAAATGAGAAATTTGGGAGTCAAATGGCATAAGTCAAGAGTCAAATTTCCATGGTGATCATGGGAAGTGAAGTAAACAAGCCTTGTTTTGCTGGTAGAATAGGACCCAGTAAGTTGTAACTGATGCTTGGGTGGAAGTCCTCTAAATTGGGCGACTCAGGAGGGGGTACCACACCTAACACCTAATGCAGATGCATATATCCACAACAAAATCCATACCAAGAATAAAATAGGGGGAGGTAGGCATTGCCTGGACTCATCCTTGTGGTTTTATATTGTTTTAACCCAATACCCAATGCTTGAAGCAGACTACACTTGTGAAAAAAATTGTTGTGTAACAACAAAAAAATGAAAATCTTGCCATTACATTGGATAAATGGTTCACATTATAGATATAGCCATCAGTCTTAGTGTTTAGCTGCACGTCAAATTTAGCCCCATATGATCATTTTTTAGTGCCAAATTGTGTCTTTTTCAACTTCTTAGCGCCAATGGTACTTTGGCGCTTGAGGTCAGTCTCCGCCAGAGGCAACTGCTGCCACTCCTCATGCAATGCAGCTTCCAAATCATCCAAATTCTGTACAGGTGGATCCCTTGTTTGAACACGACTTCCAAGAAAGTCCCAGATGTGTTCTAAGGGATTCAAATCTGTGCTCATAGCAGACCAAGGTAGTGTTGTAATAACATTGTTCTGAAGGAATGCTCTCACAGCATGGGAATGATGTGGCCTTACATTGTCATCCATGAATACAGAGTGAGTAGCCAACGGGTGGTTGTCAAAATGAGGCACGACAAACGGATTAAGAATGTCCCGGATGTACTGATGACCATAGAGATTCCCACGTACAGTCACCATATCAAGTTTACAATCAAGAGAGAGGCATCCTCAGATCATTACTGATCCTCCACCATAAGGAACAGTAGGTCTAATGTTCCTGGGCACGTAAGCAGTATTTCTATGCCTCCACACTCCTGAGCCAAATGTGATGTGAAGCAGGAACCTACTCTTGTCTGACCAATGGACTCTCCTCCACGTCCTGCGATTCCAATGTTGTCGTTCCATACACAACTCCATCGTCTTTGATGCTCATCGGATGGAGCTGGATGCTTGATAACCCTTCTGGACCTCATACCCAGTGCTTTGAGACGGTTTTGGACAGTTTTGTTGGGAAGCCAAAGGCATTTCAATACCCCACTTGAAGGAAAGGGTTCACTAACGATGTGTGCCAGATTCCGATCTTCCCGAGGAGAGGTCTTTTGGGCTTGTCCAGGCCTTGGTCGGTCCTTAACATCGTTGGATTGTGGATGTTTTCGGGCAAGTCTGCTGATGACAGAATGACTATAGCCAAGTTGCCTTCCAATAGCTTTGAATGACATGCCTTTTGCATGCATGCCAACGATTTGCCATCTTAGTGCTTCTGACAGTCTCCCCCTTGCCATGTAAACATTTATTGTTAAAAGAAGTAACAAATTTTCTTGTTTTGTACCCAGATATTGCATGTGGATGATAGTGGTTTTTATGACATTCGTGGGAAGCATGCTTCACGTGTTTTAGGTATGCTATCAACCAGGAACATCATGTTTCACCAGATGAAATGTACTGCAAGACATAACAATCATTAAAACATAATCAGCAACAGCAACAGCAACTTCACTGTCATCAAAAATTTCAGGGGGTGCTTAAGTTCTAGGTATATATATTAACAATGTCTTAAACTGTAGATTAAAAACCATAGCTGTTCCACAAAAGTTATTGCTCTATATTTGATTAATTTTGCTTGATATTTATTTCTACAGAATATCAGTTATGTGGGGACATAAAGCTTGATTTTTGAAACCTTTCCCTCTATGCAAACATATTTAGTCTGCATGAAATACACAGACTGCTGTGTTTGTATGGTTTATTTTTTTCAAAAAGTGTGGTATACTGGATTGTGCCTGTCCATGCATCCATCCGCACTCAGATGTCTGTTTGCGCTATAACTTCAACATTACTGCTCAGATTTCGATGAAATTTCATACATATGTTCACTATCATGAGGTCTTTAAGTAACATCAGCCCTTTTTGCTGTTGGAATATTTTTTCTGTGAGCTATGAGCCTTTAAATACACAAAAATAGGCTACTTTTTGTATGTTCGCCTCGTATATCAGGTTTGGCTTATTGGATCTCAATAAAATTTGAAATGAAGATTGTTTATGGGAAAGGCTTTCAAATGAGATTCTAATAATATTTCTTACTTTTCGCTTTTTAGACTTATCCTCCTTTTTAACTTTGAAAATTTGTTGTTTACCTCGTAAAATAGCCAATATTTGTCTGTTCACCTCATATTTCAGGTTTGATCTATCAGATTTCAATGAAATTTGGAATGAAGATTGTTTATGGGAAAGGCTTTCAATTGAGTCATGTCCCTGCAGTAAGACAAAGAAAATGCATGTAAATCACCTCCCCACGTGGCATTGTGTCTTTGTTCTATAATGTTTGGGTTATCAGATTTCAATGAAATTTGGAATGAAGATTGTTTATGGGAAAGGCTTTCAAATGAGTCATGTCCCTGCAGTAAAACAAAGAAAATACATGCAAATCACCTCCCCACATGTGGCATCATGTCTTTGTTCTACATCTCTTATGTGGATGGGCCAATCGGTACTAGACTTCAGTAACAGATGTTTTTGGCCTTCACAATTACCTTGCTGTAAAACAAAGACAATAATTTTACTGTTTGCCTCATAAAATAGCCAATTTTTTGTCTGTTCGTCTCGTATCTCTGGTTTGGGGTTAGTGGCTCTCAATGAAATTTGGAATGAAGATTGTTTACTGGAATAGCTTTCACAGTATCATGGTTCATTTCTTCTCTTGTCATTGTTTGGTGGTATGCACCACGAGGGTATGCTCTGGGGCATGCCTCCCTCCCCCTCTTGTTTATTTTTCTTCTACTTTTTATTTTTCTTATTCTCCTGTCTTCGGTCTTCTCTGCACTTCCTTGTCTGCACGATAACTCAAAAATGATTTTTTGCTGACTGATAGACAGTCTCAAGTACTCGGAGACCAATGTTTTTCATATTCCTGGGGCATTAGGGGTGTTTAGAAAGTGTGTCACGCCCATATCTCAGGCATGGTATAACCTATGGTCCTGGGACCAACACGAAATGAGTCAACACTCGAAGGAGGTTCAAAATGTGGGCAAGGTCACTGAGATCAACAGGGGTCATTGAGTGCATTGTTTAGAATTGCTGAAATCACATTTTTTGACCCCTTAATGCATTCCTGAAGTTCATACATTCATTTTTACACTCAAAAAAGTGGGCATAGCAAAATAATTTGAAAGTTGGTCAGGCTCATATCTCAAGCATGGTATGACATATCAACCTGGGACCCACAGCAAATGAGTCGAAACTCAATGGAGGTTCAAAGTATGGGTCATGGTCAACAGGGGTCATTGAGTGCATTTTTCAGAATTTCTGGAAATCACATTTTTAGCTTAACTTGACAAAGTCAAGATAAGCTATTGCCATCACACGTGCGGAAGTCTGTTAGTCTGTGAGTCTGTTCACATTTTCCTTTAGCACAGGCTACACCCCGTAGTACTTGTCTGATCGTCATGAAATTTCATATGCAGGTTTCAGGCGATGTCTAGATGAGAACATCCCCTTTTGGTCACGATCGGTCAACCGGTATGGCTGCCCGAGTCCAAAACCTGAAAAACCATTAGCACAGTCTACAGGTTGTATTTATGAAGGGATTTCATTGTAATTTGGTAGGATGCCTCTGTATAATGTCTAGATGAGAACGTCCCCTTTTGGTCATGATCTGTTAACTGTGATGGCTGCCCAAGCCCAAAACCCAAAAACTTTTAGCACAGTCTGCAGGTCATATTTATGGAGGGATTCCATTGTAACTTGGTAGGATGACTCTGTATGATGTCTAGATGAAAAATCCCCATATGGTCGCGATCTGTCAACTGTGACGACTGGCCGAGCCCAAAACCTGAAAACCTTTAGCACAGTCTACAGGTCATATTTATGGAGGGATTTCATTGTAGCTTGGTAGGTTGACTTCATATAATGTCTAGATGAGAATGTCCCCTCTTGGACGCGATTGGGCAACTGCGATGGCTGCAGGGGCCCAAAGCCCGAAAACCTTTAGCACAGTCTACAGGTCGTATTTATGAAGGGATTTCATTGTAACTTGGTAGGACTCCAAATAATGTCTAGATGAGAGCGTCCCCTTTTGGTCGCGATCATTCAGCCTTGATGGCTGCCTGAGCCCAAAACCCAAAAACCTTTAGCACAGTCTATAGGTCATATTTATGGAAGTATTTCATTGTAACTCGTCAGGTTGACTCCATATAATGCCTAGATGATGACATCCCCTTTTGGTCATCATTGATCAATTGTGACGGGTACAGGGGCCCGAAGCCCGAAAACCTTGAGCACAGTCTACAGGTCATATTTATGAAGGGTTTTCATTGTAACTTCATAGGATCACTCCAGATAATGCCCAGATGAGAACGTCTCCTTTTGGTCATGATCATTCAACCATGATGGCTGCCCGAGCCCAAAACCTGAAAAACTTTAGTACAGACTACAGGTCGTATTTGTGAAGGGATTTCATTGTAACTTGGTAGAATGACTCAGTATAATGTCGAGATGAGGACATCCCCTTTTAGTTGCAATCGGTCAACCGTGATGGCTACACAGGCCTGAAGCCCGAAAATCTTTAGCACAGTCGACAGGCCATATTTATGAAGGGATTTCAGTGTAACTTGATAGGATGACTCATTTTGGAATAATTTCACTGTAACTTTTTAACTTTCGTTGACATACGTTAACTGTGAGGGCCACATGCATTAACTGTGAGGGCCACATTAACCCACCCCTCAGTTCTTTAGTACAGTCTACACCTCATATTATTTTTATTAAAAACATAGCATACAGGGAACAGAAATTAACATATTCCCAATTATCACAATTCTTAAGCTGCAGTGTCATTGACACTTTCATTTGATCTCCTAATGCATCGCTGCAGTTGATACATGTATTTTTATTCTGAAAACATTAGGTGGGGGAGGGGGGAGCACAAATTTTGAGAGTTGGTCACACCTATATCTGAAGCGTGATATGACATATGGACCTCGGACCAACACCAAATGAGTCAAAACACCATGGAAGTTAATAATTTGGGATTCAGTTCACTAGGATCACACAGGTCTCATTAAGTGCAGCTTTCAGAATTGCATGAAATTGCATTTTATGACCCCAATGCATTTCTGGAGTTCATACATGTATTTCTCCTCTCAAAAAAGTGGGCAGAGTAAAAAAATATCCATTGCTGTGTCCTTTATAGAACACATTAAATGCTATGCACAGAAGTCATTTCTTGTTTCTTGAGAAATTTAAACTGAATCTTGAATGAAAATCTTTAAATGCTGTTTACAAAAACCTATTTCTGATTTCATGAAAGATATTGTGCTCCCGAAAATAAGTCTCCATAAATTCATTTTCAATATACTTTAGTTCTGATGCTTTCACCATTTTCACATAGACTTGAATTTACTTGTCGCAGTAAATTCTGTTTCTCTGGGTTCAATTTATTTTTATAAGTGTGTAATCACACCCATGCTCTTAACTGAAATTTTTTTACTGGCAAAGTGGTATGAAGGGATCTTTTGGATACAAGGGAATAGTGAAAAAAGCCAAAATTACAAAATTTAAAGGTAATTTGTATGGACAATGTTCATGAAATTAGTGGATTCAACAGTTAGAAAGATAATCCTAGACCTAACACAAAAGGCAGACGACACTTGCAAACAAAATTCTTGAACAACTATTTTTTTTCATTTTTTGCATAAGAAACTTAGATTATGACCCCTCATTGGAATGAGCTCAGTGGATGGTAACGAGTGCTTTGGGTCTCGGCCAAAAATTCCAAATGCCTGTTGGCAGTCATATTTACGGGAATTCTGTGTATTACATTTTTTGTACAGAACCTGTAAAGAAGATTTTTTATGTCAGTAACGTTTGCTATAAATTTATAGGGTGCCTAGGTTATCACTGTGCTATGAGAACAAATATTTTGGGGTTCAGTCAGACCCACTCAGGGACTCAAAAAGGGTGATAATTGAAAATCTTTTCCAAAAACACCAGACAAAATAATGTTTCTTGAATTCAGCATCCCTAGGATGTGTATATTCAAATGTGTTGAAGCCAAGTTCCTGTGTTAATATTTGGTGTTGTTTGGGGGGGGGGGGGGGGGGGGGGGGGGGTAAACATTATTATCACAACCCGATTTTCTATTTACAATGAGAAAAATAAAATCTCCTCACACATGGGAACCCTATGAGCTAAAGATAAAAAATTCAAATATCTATATTTTAAGAAGGACTGGACAAATATTTATTAATTAGTATGAATCAACCTTAGAAGGGTTTGAATCAAACAGGTCAAAATAGTTGCTAACATTTGGCTTATGGTGTTCCATACAAGGATCCCCATTGTAACATTAACCCCATGAAGATTTCTTTTCTAGTTTAGCATCTAACTGTCACCCACCTTTACAATACTTTATCTGTACATTTGTTACAGGCTATGGTCTGTATATATGTACAATACTTTACATGTCCCTTTGTTATCAGGTCATTACCTAAATGTGTGTCATTGCTGTGTCACATATTATACATGTACATGTCTTACACAAGTTGAGCTACAGTGTCATTGACACTTTCATTGTGAATAGTGTTGGCCAGTTTGACTGTTATGTTGTGTCAAATGGATAATATGTATACTGTATAGTGGAATATTTAAATTGTCACTTTCCTGCTTTATGATTTACAGGAAGTACATGTAAAGTGATGAATAATTTGCGATAATATCATTGGTGATTCTCTAACAAACGTGTACAGTATATGTTCTTAGATCATGGGAAACATTCAAGTGGTTTTGTCCACATATAATTAAGTTTTGAGGAGTGTTTCTTACCAAAAGAATTTACTTCTATTGGACTCATATTTCTCAGCTAAAACACCATCATTTATTTTTTGGATGATGAGCTAATTTTAGCTGATTATTTTTATTTATTATAAGATAAAGGGAAATTTCAAGCAAATATTTTTTTATATCTACTATTGCAATAGATAGAAGAGAATTTTTTCTCTTCAGAAGTGACCTGCAGTATGCATTAGGTTTAGATCCATATCGCTGTCCATATTTATTTGCAATTAAAACACCATAACTTCTATAATAAATATGCATACTGTTTTTGAGTAGATGCCAGAATTATCTCAGTTGTGTCTTCATTCATTCTGCTTACACTAATTTGTGTTGGCATAAGCACTTTTTTGCTATTCACATAAATATCTAGTCAAATTTTAATATTTTAAAAAAATTTGATTCCCAAATAATTGTTTGTAACCTCTAATTCAAAGGGGGTCATTGTACTCATTCCAGTGAGGAATCATGAGCATTTTAAAAAAAAAATTTAAAAAAATTAATTTTTAAAGAAAAATTAAAAGCGTCAACCTCCAGTCATAATGGGTTAAGATTTTACATCCATATCCATTTAAGGAGCTCACAACATAGATTCTGAAAGATGTTGAAGATCCATCCTCATTGGTTCTCCGCTCATAAAAATTAAGATAAATGTTCTCAACATTCAACATACCTAGAAATGAGTTGACTACCATTCAGGAAAATGCAGAAAATAGTATTTCTGCACACCTATAACCCATAAGTTTTGGGGACTTTAAATTCCTCAGATCTATCAGTGCCATCCACCAAAAACCATTGAGTACACCTGGAACTTCAATTAGACTATGGGCTTGATCTATAAAACCTCTTTTCTAGGTATCCCTTCATTTTTGGCCTGAATGCTTTGTAACCAGCTATAATTGTATGCATCATCTGAAAACATTTGAAATCAAATAGCAAATGAAGTTTTCAAATCATTCTGAGGTATTTAACTGGTAAAGTGCTGAGTTTTTTTCTGACAACAAATCAAAGCTCATCATATACTGCTCTATTACATTTAATTGGATAGTGCCTTGTAGGCAATATCCAATTAAATGTCAGAGAGCAAAGTATTGTATAAAAAATCTGTTTCATATCAGGGACAATAAAGGCTTCCTCAGGCAGAATGTATCTACAGACAGTTATTGCCTGTCACTTTTAGTAAGGCCCAAAATAGGGCTTCCAGCACTCTACCAGTTAAGAAAGTCAGTGTCTTGGACAAGTTCAATAACCAACAGTATTTGATGAAAATTAAGGGAGTTATTGGCCAGTGTTGAATTCTGCCCCAAATTTCATTGGTTATGCAATAACTTGAACAGTAGACCTCAGATGTCAATAAA
This sequence comes from Pictodentalium vernedei, assembly GCA_031216915.1. NCBI lineage: Eukaryota > Metazoa > Mollusca > Scaphopoda > Dentaliida > Dentaliidae > Pictodentalium > Pictodentalium vernedei. Next base: position 168,878,182 of record CM062293.1, read on the forward strand.
ATTTGATAGACTGCTTTATGTTAACATTGTCTTGGAACAGTTTGAAAGCCACAATGATTTTTCAGTAGTAAAGAGAATTATTGTCTTTTGGTGAATTTTGCTCGAAATTTCATTGTTTATTCGCTGAGAATTCACAGTCCTCAGTCACATAAAATATCAGCTATGACTCCTTGAAAATTGAGGTAGTTGCTGCCCTTTGTTATGCCCCTGACCTTCGACGGAGGATTTGTGGGTATCTAGTGAAGCCCTTTGTCCCTCTGTCTGTCCGTCCATCCATCTGTCTGTAATTTCAAAGTTATCAGTCGGATTTGGATCTCCTTTGGTATGCTGATAGACGTGCATGGGGGAACAGATATGCACAAGGAACGGGTTCTGACCAATAATGTTTCCCAGAGTTATGGCCCCTTTTTCACTCTTCTGACTTAGAAAATTTTTCCTTCCACAATACCTTTAAGGCTACTTCAAACATGCCTATGGTTCAGGGGCAGTGGCCCATGCATTGTGTAGCCCTTGTTGGTTCTGTTTTACTTGAAGTTTAACCCTCTGGACCCAAGAGGCCACTTTTCTGGGCCAGGAAAATGATACATCATAATTTCATTAAATAGTGGCTGGTATGTGAATATGTAGGGAAGACCAATCAATATTTTCAACGTGCAGCCCCAAGGCTGCATGGTGAAAATATAAATTGGTCTACCCCCAAATAGAGAATATAGATGCTTCCAATTGCTGCAATTGTACTGACATGGAAGATGCCACCACACAAGGGTACAACAGGTTAATTCCATGTGATTATTTGAAAAGTAAATTCAATAAAATTTGATATGCAGCTTTATATTAACATTGTCTTGGATAGATTGAAAATCATGATAATTTGTCAAAAATTGAGAGAGTTATTAACCTTTGTGTACTCCATATTACTTTGATGTTCATGTGCTAATTTGAAAAGTGATCATCAGATTTCAATAACTTTTGATATGCTGTTATATTAACACTATTGGACAAAGTTGAAAACCAGGGAAAATTAATAGCCTTATTGCCCATTTTTCATTTTATTGAAATTGTAATAATTATGCGATAATTTGATCAGTAATTATCTCCCCATCAGAACCCCGGAGAGCGGAACAGTGCTTGTTTACTGCGGTAAACAAGATTCACTTTACTGTAAAATTGGACCCAAAACCAACGCCTGGTGTAGAAGTTCACTAAAGTGGGCAGCATCAGTATAAACAATTGGCTGAACCTGACTTCAACCCTATGCTGCGATCATGAGATAGCCATAGATGCTGAAAGTGACCTTAAACACCAACAAATAAATAAAGAACAATAATTATCAGATTTCAATAGTGTTTAGTTCAATACACTATTGCTAAATAGTTTAGCAGGGACACCAGGGGGAATTGCTTCGTAATACAGTGCTTTTTTTTATTGTTCCTTATTTTTCTTCACTGAGAATGCAGCCATAAAACTGGACCTTGGAAACTTCTTTCAGAGAGTATTTACAAGGATTACTTTTCCAGGCTTTTTTCCCATTGGTTATCATATTGCTTATTTCTGCTTCTGCTGTATTTTATTCTCTTGTATTCAGATTTCAAAAGGTTCAGCATAGTGATACAAGACTTAGTATCAGTTTATCCCATGTAAATATTCCTTCAAAGTTTGGATGATTATAACCTTGTTCTAATGGGTGATGAAAAAATAAAAAAGATGTATTTTCCAAGTAAAAATAATTGCTTCAAAATTTGGATAAATATAACCTAGTTCTAATTTGTCATAGAAAAATTAAAAAACTCTATTTTTCTTGTGCAGGCCTTTAAATTCCACCGAACTCAATCTAATAATCAGTGTCTCCAAATTACATGAATGTTCCCAAATTTAAGAGACTACACACAGTATTGTCTGTTTTTATGCTTTCTGTTCCATTTCTATACGCCGTTTTGAAAAAACGGGTCGTATTATGGTATACCACTGTCCGTCTGGCCGTCCGGTCACACGTTGTACGATAACTCAAGAACGCTTTGAGAGATTTTCATGATTTTTGGGTAGGTGGTGTATATCGATGGAGGGAAGCTCCCTTTCGTTTAGTGTCGCCGTTCAATTAGGCATTCCAAAGTTATGGGACTTTATTACTTAGAAAATTGTTGATTTTTTACACGTCGTACGATAACTCGAGAATGCTTTGAGAAATTTTCGTGATTTTTGGGTAGATGGTGTATATTGATGGAGGGAAGCTCCCTTTCATTTAGTGTCGCCATTCGATTAGTCATTCCAGAGTTATGGGACTTTATTACTTAGAAAATTGTTGATTTTTTACACATACCATAACTCGAGAAAGTTTCAAGAGATTGTCACGATTTTTTGGTAGGTGGTTTATGTTGATGGAAGGAAGCTCCCTTTCGATTGGTGTCACCATTCGATTAGTCATTCCAGAGTTATGGGACTTTATTTTTCACATGTCGAACAATAACATGAAAATGCTTAGAGCAATTTTCATGATTTTTTGGTTGCAAGTATATGTTGATAGAAGGAATCTCCCTTTCGATTTGTGTCGCTGTCCGATTTGTCATTCCAGAGTTATGGGACTTTATTCATCAAAATATAGGCAATTTTCCACATGTTGGACTTTGAGCAATTTTCATGATTTTTTGGTGGTAAGTATATGTAACCTGACAAGTACACATGTATACTCATATTGTGTGGTTCCCTCTTGTAATTAATAACGGGCGTATCTTGCGCTCATGGCGCAGCTGTTTATTGATCAAAGGCCTGGAGTTTGCAAACATTGGCAGTCAACATCCTGTGGCTTTGCAGTTGTTTCTAGGCAAGTCTTGTCTGCCTATATCAGCAGCCAAGTCTTGCCAAGCAACAACTGCAAAGGTTCTTGTGATTTAACTCCGAGTTTACCCAGAGATACACAGAGGCTGCATGTTGGGGGCACCTGTTCTGTTGCAGTAAAAAGTTATCATTTGGAGTAAGACCTTATAGGGTTACCGGTAATGGATAGTCTGAGGCACCAATACAGCCCAGAGAATCTTGGAAATGGCATTTCATACAGTCAGACCAGAATACAACTTCAGTGGGGATAAACTGCATCTGACTGGGAATGTCCCCAAGTTAGACCAATCTAAAGGCCTGTAGTGCAGCACAAACTGTGCTACATTAGCATGTGAAAGTTGTTTTACAGTTCTATCAAAGTAGATACATATTGGGATGATTGAAATGCATGACATATTCCCAGTCAGTGCTATGTTAACTGATGCAAGCGTGGAAAAAAAGAGTTGTGTTAACTCTTTCTTACCTCTTTGATGGTTGAGTGCAGGAAGCCCATATTTGGATTTTATTCTGAAGTGTCGGTACTGCAACTTAAAGGCTTCATGTTTGATGGATCTGCTTCATATTGTTTTTGAAGTGAAATTATCTAGTATGTATGAATTTGCTTACCCTTGAGAACCAGGGAAGTGCATGGAGCAGTGCTTTTTTAAGTTTACTGCATTAAACAAGTTATGCTTTCCTTGTAAAATGTGACTAGGAACCAACTACTGTTGAGGCAGAAGTAAAGTGGGCTTCCTGTTTGTAAATGTTTGGCTTAACTTGACTTCATACCTTTGTTGTGATTATGATATAGCCAATGGTGCTAAAGATGCCCGTAAACACCAATAAATGAGTGGATTTGCCTTGTTAAAGTTGATAGAGTGCAGTGTGCAAAATTTCAAAAATGACTAACTGACAGACTGTTCACGTCGCTTGAAGATGGCTAACCGAACACTTGGCTATGTAAAAATTCTTGGAAAATTGCTTTTTTATCATTAACAAATATTCATATATTGCATGGAATTGAAATATATACATGTATAGCCTCTCAAGGCAAAAGTCTAAAAATCTATCAGACACAAGAAAGGCTGGTTAACTTGTAGAGTGCTGGAAGCCCATGTTCGGGCTTTATTCTGAACTGCAGGTACCAAAAGTTGAAGACTTCATATTTTGTGGATTTCCTTTTTATTATCTTGGAAGTTCCCCGTGGGAACCCCGGGAAGTAAGCAGCACTTGTTTACTGCGGTAAACCAGTTCCGCTTTACTAGTAAAATAGGACCCAGTCACCAATGCTTGGGGTGAAAGTCCTCTAAAATGGGCAACATGTTGATCAACGATTGGCTATCCTTGACTTCATCGCCATGTTGTGTCACGATTAGCCATTGTGCATAAATATGTGACGTTAACCACCAACAAACAAACAAACATCTTGGAAGTAAAATTACTTCACTCCATTGATTTGCATTGTTATAATTTATGGGAGAGTGCCTATAGGCTTTAGCACTCTACCAATTAAGTTATTCAAACTTTACCATTCAAGATGCAACTTTTGGCTAACCGGACATCCGCTCACGTGGATTTAAATTTGCGTAACCACCACGCGAACGAAACAAGTGTTCTCGTCAAATTAGGTACACTGGAGTGAATGTACATTCTCCCATAAATTGTAATAAATCAAATACTTGTGTACTCATTTTGACAACCACAAATAATTCAGCCCTCTAGCAGTTAATTTTTTCCTGAGGTTTTCTTGAACTTTCATCATTGCTGCTTTGCAGCAGCTACAAGTGCATTTGAAGAAAATGCAAGAGAAAAGAAGCCATGAAATCATGGATAAATCATGGATAAAAAGATGGATAGAGGTATATTTTGTAAAAGAGAATGTGAATTATATCTAGTCTTTTAATAGTCATATTGCTGTCCTGGTCTGGAATGTTTGTCAGTAGCATGCAAGGACTTGAAACAAATATTAACTCTTTCAACATGTGAGGCTGCTTTTCCAGTCCAACAACACGATACGTCGTAAATTCATTAAGTAGGATGGCTACTAAGTGAACGTGTGTGGTAGAACAATTAATATTAATTGCTCTACCCCCAAATAATGGATATGAACTTTTCCAATTTCTGCCATTTAACTGGCATGGAAGATACCACCAGTGTTCAAAGGGTTAATGAAGATGTTAAAGATGACGTTCCCATTGTTACCTGAATTCCTTGAGAGTCTTGGTTTGAAAAATAAAGTTTATTTTCAAGGCCTGGAAATTACTTGAATTTCAGCATTTTCCTGAGAAATAGTTTTTGAATGTATTTGAAAATGTTCAACCCTTAAATCTTCTTACAGCCACTTTTATATTGCTTTGAAAAACATAGGCTGCATATATCTTAGCATTGTTTTTTTTTAGCTGCGACTAGCAGCTCTATAAGTGGCAATGTCGGTCTGTCTGTCGGTCTGTCTGTGACCAATGAGTTTCAAAACTCAATAACTTTTGAAATACTTGATGGAATGACTTTATATTTGGCATGTAAGTCTATCTTATTGATGTCTAGCCACTGTTCAGTGCATATGTTGTTCCAAATATTTTTCTTGGAGTTATGGCCCCTGATGAACTTAGAATGTTGGTCAGGCTGTCTGTGACCAACAAGTTTCAAAACTCAATAACTTTTGAAATACTTGATGGAATGACTTTATATTTGGCATGTAAGTGTATCTTATTGATGTCTAGCCACTGTTCAATGCATGTGTTGCTTCAAATATTTCTGGGAGTTATGGCCCTTGATGAACTTAGAATTTTGTGAAATTGCACCACTCGTCACAGCTACGGCGTCGATGTCGCGATTTTTATCATTGTTGGCTGCCTATACAGGCAGCCAACAATGATATAGAAACACTGTTAAGTCATCTGCAGCTGTGTACTTGTACAAAAGGTAATAATTATCCTAAAAATTAATCTGAGGTGTTTGTTTGAGGTAATGCGTTGGTATTTCTTTCATTTATGTTTGCCAGTTGATTTGTGGTGAGACACAGCTTCAGTATTAATGTCTAAATGATTCTCAATTTTAATTCTTTCCTGGTTTCATCTGTTTATTATTATTCTACTTAGTCCAATTGAGGTTCAAATTTTAGAACCAGAAAATTGTGAGGCTGTATAAACACAGCCTTACAAAAGATTATAAAAAGTTCTGGAGTCTGTACACATAAGACCAAATACTTCATACCTACCAATTATAATTTAATAATTCTTTTGGGCAAAGGGTAATTGGACAAGACTGACATCCCAAAATATGATGAAAAAGTTATTCTCTCTTGAGCTCTGGACGCAGCTGTACAAGCATTTCTAGCTAGTTTTTCTTTCTGTCTTGGAAAATGAGTACAAAAATTGCAAAATTCTCTGAAAATAGACCTCTTTCTGGCATTACTCCTTTTCAAGCATCCAATCTGGTGTGGAGTTAATTTTGAAATCAAATAATAACAGAGATTCTGTTGCTCTCAAAATATTAAGTACAACTGTGCATAGCTTGTGCTATTTCCTTTGTTTCTAGAAGAAAGGAATGCAGAAAATTACAAAATTCTTTGGAAAATTTCATATGAGCCACACTACTGAAACACTTTGGGATGGATGTGAATTTATTTGGAGCAGTGCTTCTCGACTGACAGACAAGTTCTGCTTTACAAATATAATAGGACCCAGTAATCTTTGATGAGAGTCCTATAACTGGTTGAAGGCTGATTATCTTTGGTTGTCTGAATTTGTTCATTAAAATTTGTTTATTACAAATTATTGGGGAGTGCCCATAGGCACTTTCCAATAACTTGTAATAAAACAAATTTATATAAACAAAATATTGTTTGCGTTTGACTGAATATGAAAGATGAGCAAGAAAAATGTTGGCTTTTGCTCTGGTACCCTCATTTTTAGCTCAACTTGACAATGTCAAGTATGATTTGCTCAACTTGACAACGTCAAGTATGAGCTATCGGGATGGGTTGTGATCCATCCACTATTCCTTTAGCACACTCTACAGGCCATATCTCTCACCTGATCAGTTTCAAATTTCAAACGTGGCTTTGGGGTAATGTCTAGAGGGCAGCCATCAAATTTTCTGAATTTCATTGAAAAACATGGTCGCCAGTGGCCATCTTGGATTTGGCATATAAACTGTCAACAATTCCATTAGCACACCCTGCAGGCCACATCTCTCACCTGATCTTTTGCAAATTTCATATGTAGCTTTGGTGTGATGTCTAGATGGGAGCTATCAAATTTTTTAAAATTTTGTTGAAAAGTATAGCGGGTAGTGGTAATCTCAGATTTGGCATATAAATTGTCAACAATTCGATTAGCACACACTACAGGCTCTACCTCTCACTCGATCTTTTTCAAATTTTATATGTAGCTTTGGTGTGATGTCTAGATGGGAGCTATCGGTTTTTTCTGAATTTAGTTGAAAAACATGACCACCAGCAGCCATCTTGGATTGTCTACAATTCCATTAGCACCCCCTACAGACAGCATCACTCACACATTTTTTTCGGATTTCAAACGTAGCTTTGGTGTGATGTCTTTTCTGTAGAAACTTGGCGTTATTGGAACTTTCTATTTTGTTCAGTCCCTTCTTGGTCAAGGTGAACTGCAGTGTCATTGACACTTTTATTTTGAAAGCCCTGGTAGTGGCTTCTAGCACTGAACCAGTTAAAGTGATCTACATCATTATAAGCAATTGATATAACTTGACTGTTATAGTTGTGCTGTCACCATGAAAGAGCCATAAATGCTTAAAGTGGCATTAAAAACCTATACACATGACTGACAATGCACTTAATTATTTTTCAAAGATGATTTGTAACACATGAGTAATTTTTTCCCCAAAATACCATGCTACCAGCAAGGGGGCTCTAAGTTTAGCATTTTGTTCACAAATAATAGATTTGTTACAATTTATTTGATAGTGCTAACACACACCAAGAATAAACTGAAACAAAATAATTTTAAATATGATCAAATCTTTATTTCCTGCTGAGCAAACAAGCTTATGCTTGAGTCATGATAGTGGCTTCTAGCACTCAGCCAGTTAAACATGTTCACATTCCACTTGACAAATATTTACCATTTTTAGCTAAGACAAGCTGCTCCGTATTTGGCAATATCAGTTGGTATGTGACCCCTCGAGTTTTTAAACTCAATAACTTCTAAAAAAAAAATGGTGGAATGACACCATATTTGGTATGCAAGTGTATCATATTGATGTCTAGTCTCATGTTCAAAACAGATGTTATTCTGAGTATTTTTGTCAGAGTTATTGCCCTTATGGACTTGGAATTTGTTTTTACCATCAAATACACAGTGGGATAACATCATATTTGGTATACAAGTGTATCTTATTGAATCCTAGCCCCATGTTGGATGCAGTTGTTATTCAGAGTATTTTTGCCATTTATGGAAATGGAGAGTTTGTTTCGTTTTAACCATCCATTGCTGCTTTGGTGTGAACTTGCAATTTTTTAAGCAAAATGCACATGCAGAACTAATTTCGTTGAAGAAAATTATGTAGTTTTTCTGTATCTGTAAGATCTCTCTTAGTTGTGAATTGTATGTTTTATTATTTTATGTCTACAGGATTTTTTCTATTGCCTTGTTTATGCTCAAAACATGAATGTAAAGTACAGTAGAAGCCCCTCAAACCCACCCCTTTGTGGGAACACTGGGAAGTGAAGCAGTGATTGTTTATTGGGGTAAACAAGCTCTGTTTTATTGCTACAATAGAACCCAATCATCAGTGCTTGGGGTGGAAGTCCTCTAAAATGGGCAACATCGGTATAAATGATTGACTGCACTTAACGCTCTCTGTATGTTGTTGTGGTCATGATTAGCCATTGTACTGAAATATATTACCTTAAACACCAATAAATAAATAAATAAATAAATAGTATATATGTGACCTTCAACACCAATAAATAAATCACTATAGAAGCCCGAATTTGAACTTGGTGCATTTCAGGTAAATTTCTTAAAAAATCTTCTTCTCCAGATCCAGCAGGCAGAATCTTTTGATATTTGGTATGCAACATTGTGGGGTGGATCTGATTCAAGTTTGTACAAATCGGCCCCCTGGGTTTATATTTGGGCTCAGTATAGAAGCCCAAATTTAAACTTAGTGCATTTCAGGCAAATTTCTTAAAAAATCTTCTCTCCAGATCCAGCAGGCAGAATCTTTTGATATTTGGTATGCAACATTGTGGGGTGAATCTGATTCAAGTTTGTTCAAATCGGCCCCCTGGATTCATATTTGGGCTCACTATAAAAGCTCAAATTCGAACTTGGTGCATTTCAGGCAAATTTCTTAAAAAATCTTCTTCTCAAGATGTAGCAGGCAGAATCTTTTGATATTTTGTATGCAACATTGTGGGGTGGATCTGATTCAAGTTTGTTCAAATCGGCCCCCTGGATTTACATTTGGGCTCAGTATAGAAGCCTGAACTTGAACTTAGTGCATTTCAAGCAGAATTCTTGAAAAAATCTTCTTCTACAGATCCAGCAGGCAGAATCCTTTGATATTTGGTATGCAACATTGTGGGGTGGAACTGATTCAAGTTTGTTCGAATCGGCCCCCTGGATTCATATTTGGGCTCACTATAAAAGCTCAAATTCGAACTTAGTGCATTTCAGGCAAATTTCTTAAAAAATCTTCTTCTACAGATCCAGCTGGCAGAATCTTTTGATATTTGGTATGCAACATTGTGGGGTGGATCTGATTCAAGTTTGTTCAAATCAGCCATCTGGATTCATATTTGGGCTCACTATAAAAGCTCAAATTCGAACTTGGTGCATTTCAGGCAAATTTCTTTAAAAATCTTCTTCTTCAGATCCAGCAGTTGGAATGTTTTGATATTTGGTATGCAGCATCCTTAGGGGGGTGAGATTCAAATTTGTTCAAGTCATGTCCCTAGGTCCATATTTGGGCTCACTATGGGAGTCCGAATGATAACTTAGTTAAAATGAGGAATTGTCTTTAAAAATCTTCTTCTTCAGATCTAGCAGTCAGAATGTTTTGATATTTGGTATGCAGTATCCTTAGGGGGGTGAGATTCAAGTGTTTGTTCAAGCCATGTCCCTAGGTCCTTATTTGGGCTCACTGTGGGAGCCCGAATGATAACTTAGTTCAAAATGAGGAATTTTCTTTAAAAATCTTCTTCTTCAGATCTTGCAGTCAGAATGTTTTAATATTTGGTATGCAGCATCCTTTGGGGAGTGAGATTCAAGTTTGTTCAAGCCATGTCCCTAGGTCCATATTTGGGCTCACTGTGGGAGCTCGAATTGTAACTTAGTTCGAAATGAGGAATTTTCTTAAAAAATCTTCTTCAGATCCAGCAGTCGGAATATTTTGATATGTGGTGTGTAGCATCCTTAGGGGGGGAGGGGGGGGGGGGGAGGGGTGAGATTCAAATTTGTTAAAGCCATGTCCCTGAGTCCATATTTGGGCTCACTGTGGAAGCCCGAATGATAACTTAGTTCAAAATGAGGAATTTTCTTTAAAAATCTTCTTCTGCAGATCCAGCAGATGAATGTTTTTGATATTTGGTATGCAGCATCCTTGGGGGTAAGATTCAGGCTCACTGTGGGAGCCCGAATGATAACTTAGTTCAAAATGAGGGATTTTCTTTAAAAATCTTCTTCTTCAGATCTAGCAGTCAGAATGTTTTAATATTTGGTATGCAGCATCCTTTGGGGAGTGAGATTCAAGTTTGTTCAAGCCATGTCCCTAGGTCCATATTTGGGCTCACTGTGGGAGCTCGAATTGTAACTTAGTTCGAAATGAGGAATTTTTCTTTAAAAATCTTCTTCAGATTTAGCAGTCGAAATGTTTTGATATTTGGCATGCAGCATCCTTAGGGGGTAAGATTCAAGTTTGTTCAAGCCAAGTCCCTGGGTTCATATTTGGGCTCACTGTGGAAGCCCGAATGATAACTTAGTTCAAAATGAGGAATTTTCTTTAAAAATCTTCTTCTTCAGATCCAGCAGATGAATGTTTTTGATATTTGGTATGCAGCATCCTTGGGGGTAAGATTCAAGTTTGTTCAAGCCATGTCTCTAGTTCCATAAAATTTGTCTCTCATGATTTCATTCCTTTGTAGTGTTGATGAACCATGTCTAACTGAATGTGACCCCAAATACTTCTTTGAACCACTTTGGCCAGTGAGCAATTAAGGCTCTTTGGGGCCTCTTGTTTAGTCAAGATCTGAATGTGGCTTCTGATACTGAAACAAATTAAGGCATGTTTAATATACATGTTATATAAGAACGTTTCTTTCTTTTGTTCTATCAGTCTATATTGTATGAGTTTTTTGTGATTTCAGTGTAAAACCTGAAGCAGCTAAGGTACTAAAGATTTGATATATAATCACAAAAACTCTAATTCTAATTGTATTTTGCTGAACAAACTTCTGAATACAGACTTTTGTGAAGTGTGATGGGTTAAAATATGACAAAATATGACATGTAGTTGAAGCCATAAACAATGTACACATCAAGATCTGAAGACTTCATTCAGGTGACGTCATTGAGAACGAAGGACATCTTGAACTGAAGTTTCCTGATCAACGAAATGTGTCAATGAACCTGTTGGAATTTGTTCAGATTCTATACCAATGTTAACAATTAACCCTTTACCTAACGAAGGACATCTTGAACTGAAGTTTCCAGATCAACGAAATGTGTCACTGAACCTGTTGGAATTTGTTCAGATTCTATACCAATGTTAACAATTAACCCCTTACCTTATGAATCAGCAGCATCCGCCCACAAAATTTACAAATGAAGCAGTTGAAAAAATATATATATTTTTAAAATGTTCGACAAAACCATATGTGAACCCTCAACTAGCTCGTTCCATAGAGGGGGCACATAATATGGTTTTGTTTAAATTTTTTGTGAAATGCAACAGTGACATCCTTCCTGAGGACTGAACTTATCAATAACATTGTCAGCAGCCAGCCATGTATTTATCGCATTTCTCAGTAAAATTATTTTTTGAATTTACCACTGGGTGTTCGAGTTTGAAGCACTTTCTTAACTGTTTACCTAATGAATCAAATGCAGCTGCTCACGTAATATACTAATTCAGCAGTTGATAAAATATTATTTTCAAATACTTTCTCCAAAACAATATCATTCAACACCCCTCATTGGAACAAGCTCAGCGTGCTGTTACGTCCACTTTCAAAGTAACTGACCACTTTTGTAGTAGCTCACCACTTTTGTAGTAGCCATCACCCACTTTTGAAGTAAAATGAGGTCTCCACCTTTGCAGTAACCATCGCCCACTTTTGGAGTTAAAAAACAAGGTCACCACTTTTGTAGTACTATTTTGACCACTTTTGAAGTAAAAAGTTTTCCTTTTTGTCATGGCTGTGGGACTTAGAAAATTTTGATCCCAATTTTTAGCTTAACTTGACATAGTCAAGATAAGCTATTGCCATCACGCGTGCGGAAGTCTGTGAGTCTGTGACGTCTGTTCACATTTCCTTTAGCACGGGCTACACCCCGCAGTTCTTGTCTGATCTTCACGAAATTTCATATGCAGGTTTGGGGTCATGTCTAGATGAGAACGTCCCCTTTTGGTCGCGATCGGGCAACCGGTATGGCTGCACGAGCCCAAAACCCGAAAACCATTAGCACAGTCTACAGGTCGTATTTATGAAGGGATTTCATTGTAACTTGGTAGGATGCCTCTGTATAGTGCCTAGACGAGAATGTCCCCTTTTGGGCATGATCTATCAACCGTGATGGCTGCCCAAGCCCAAAACCCAAAAACTTTTAGCACAGTCTGCAGGTCATGTTTAATGTGGAAGGATTTCATTGTATCTTGGTAGGATGACTCCTTATGATGTCTAGATGCGAATTTCCCCATTTGGGCATGATCTGCCAACCGTGACGACTGCCCGAGCCCAAAACCTGAAAACCTTTAGCGCAGTTTACAGGTCATATTTATTGAGGAATTTCATTGTAACTTGGTGGGTTGACTTCATAAAATGTCTAGATGAGAAAGTCCCCCTTTGGACGTGATTGGGCAACTGTGACGGCTACAGGAGCCCGAAGCCTGAAAACCTTTAGCACAGTCTAGAGGTCATATTTATGAAATGATTTCATTGTAACTTGGCAGGATGACTCCAAATAATGTCTAGATGAGAACGTCCCATTTTGATCGCGATCATGCAGCCTTGATGGGTGCCCGAGCCCAAAAACCTTTAGCATAGGCAAAAGGTCATATTTATGGAAGGATTTCATTGTAACCTGTTAGGTTGACTCCATATAATGCCTAGATGATGACATCCCCTTTTGGTCGTGATTGGTCAGTTGTGATGGCTTCAAGTGTCCGAAGCCCGAAAACCTTGAGCACAGTCTACAGGTCATATTTATGAAGGGATTTCATTGTAACTTCTTAGGATCACTCCAGATGATGCTCAGATGAGATTGTCCCCTATGGTTGCGATCATTCAACCATGAGGGCTGCCCATGCCCGAAGCCCGAAAACCTTTAGCACAGTCTACAGGTCATATTTATGAAGGGATTTCATTGTAACTTGGTAGGTTAACTTCATATAATGTCTAGATGAGAACGTGCGATCATTCACCCATGATGGCTGCCCGAAAACCTTTAGCACAGTCTACAGGTCATATTTATGAAGGGATTTCATTGTAACTTGGTAGGTTAACTTCATATAATGTCTAGGTGAGAACGTCCCCTTTTGGACATGATTGGGCAACTGTAACAGCTAAAGGTGCCCGAAGCCCGAAAACCTTTAGCACAGTCTACAGGTCATATTTATGAGGGGATTTCATTGTAACTTGGTAGGATGACTCCAAATAATGTCTAGATGAGAACGTCCCCTTTTGATCGCGATCATTCAGCCTTGATGGGTGCCCGAGCCCAAAAACCTTTAGCATAGGTAAAAGGTCATATTTATGGAAGGATTTCATTGTAACCTATCAGGTTGACTCCATATAATGCCTAGATGATGACATCCCCTTTTGGTCGTAATTGGTCAGCTGTGTTGGCTACAAGTGGCCGAATCCCAAAAACCTTGAGCACAGTCTACAGGCCATATTTATGAAGGGATTTCATTGTAACTTCATAGGATCATTCCAGATGATGCCCAGATGAGATTGTCCCCTTTGGTTGCGATTATTCAACCATGATGGCTGCCCGAACCCGAAGCCCGAAAACCTTAAGCACAGTCTACAAGTCATATTTGTGAAAGGATTTCATTGTAACTTGGTAGGTTGACTTCATATAATGCCTAGATGAGAACGTCCCCTTTTGGACATGTTTGGGCAACTTTGACGGCTGAAGGTGCCCAAAGCCCAAAAACCTTTAGCACTGTCTACAGGTCATATTTATGAAGGGATTTCATTGTAACTTGGTAGGTTGACTCCAAATAAGGTCAAGATGAGAACGTCCCATTTTGGCCGTGATCATTCAGCCTTGATGGGTGCCTGAGCCCAAAAACCTTTAGCATAGGCAAAAGTTTATATTTATAGAAGGATTTCATTGTAACATTGTTAGGTTGACTCCATATAATGCCTAGATGATGACATCCCCTTTTGGTCGTGATTGGTCAGCTGTGATGGCTACAGGTGCCCAAAGCCCAAAAACCTTGAACACAGTCTACAGGTCATATTTATGAAGGAATTTCATTGTAACTTCGCAGGATCACTCCAGATGATGCCCAGATGAGATTGTCCCCTTTGGTTGCGATAATTCAACCATGATGGCTGCCCGAGCCCGAAGCCCGAAAACCTTTAGCACAGTCTAAGGTCATATTTATGCAGGGATTTCATTGTAACTTGGTAGGTTGACTTCATATAATGTCTAGATGAGAACGTCCCCTTTTGGACACGAGTGGGCAACTGTGACGGCTTCAGGGGCCCAAAGCCCAAAAACCTTTAGAACAGTCTACAAGGGATTTTAGACTGAAGGGACTTTTATTGTAGCTTGGTAGGTTGACTCCAAATAGTGTCCAGATGAGAACATCCCCTTTTGGTCACGATCATTCAGCCTTGATGGCTGCCTGAAGCCCGAAAACCTTTAGCACAGTCTACAGGTCGTATTTATGAAGGGATTTCATTGTAACTTAGTAGGTTGACTTCATATAATGTCTAGATGAGAACGTCCCCTTTGGACGCAATTGGGAAACTGACGGCTACAGGGGCCCGAAGCCCGAAAACCTTTAGCACAGTCTACAGGCCATATTTATGAAGGGATTTTAATGTAACTTGATAGGATGACTCATTTTGGAATAATTTCATTGTAATTTTGTTGATATATGTTAACTGTGAGGGCCACATATATTAACTGTGAGGTCATATTAACCCACCCCTCAGATCTTTAGTACAGTGTACACCTCATATTATTTTTATCATAAACATAGCATACAGGGAACAGAAATGAACATATTCCCAATTATCACAATTCTTGTCTTATTTCATAATCCTTTTATAAACATTGAACATTATCCTTTTCATCAGACACAACACACAAGTTAAGCTACAGTGTCATTGACACTTTCATTTCATTTCATTTTTTTGTACGAAACAATCAGAATTGTATCAGAGTTTTCTTTTTTACCTAAACTCACCTTGCTTTTTATGCCCCTAATCGCATCTTAAATCTGGGATGTCTGGACATCCATCTGTCCGGGTCAGCATATCTTCGTCTGAGGCCATCCACAGCACTTTTGTCGTACTGTAGCCAGCACATTCCACACTTTCATGATGCTGCCGAAAGGAAGATGAAATTCAAGATGGCCACCAGCAGCCATTTTGTACTGAAATTAGTGCAGTCAGTTTTTTGTACAGAACTTCTGTATGAAAGTTCTGATTTGAATAAATTTATGTATGAATGTTTAGTAACATGGAATACATCACATATAATACAGGTTTTTTTCTCGTGAAGAAATTATGCAAATTAGATGGACTTTGATTTATTTAGTGATACTTATACATAGTAAGTACACTTCAATATGGCTCGGTCTAGAGGCTGTATTTATGAACCGATCTTCACGGAACTTCTTGGGTACCTTTGTTATCACCTTGGGATGAGAATGTGGGTGCGGTCCAAAATTCAAGATGGCTGCTGGTGACCATTTTGTACCAAAATTAGGTACAATCGGTTTTTGTACAGAAATTCTAAATGAAGGCTCTGATTTGAATAAATTTTTGAATGAATGTTTAGTAACATAGAATACGTCACATATAATACAGGGTTTTTTTTCGTGCAGAAAATATGCAAATTAGATGAACTTTGATTTATTCAATGCTACTTATACACAGTACATGTAAGTGCACATGTCAATACGGCTTGGGCTAGAGGCTGTATTTATGAACCGATCTTCATGAAACTTCTTGGGTACCTTTGTTATCACCTTGGGACAGGAACGAGTGTTTTTGGGTGCGGTCCAAAATTCAAGATGGCTGCCAATGGCCATTTCATACTGAAATTCGGTGCAATCAGTTTTTGTACAGATCTTCTAGGACTACGTTTGTTATCATCATGGGATGGTAATGAGAGCTTTGGGGCTCGGCCAGAAATTCAAAATGCCTGTTGGCAGTCATATTTACGGGAATTCTGTGTATTACATTTTTAGCTCACCTGACTTTCAGTCAGGAGAGCTGTAGTGATCACTCACCGTCCGTCGTCCGTCGTCCGTGAACATGGTGTTTGCATCTTCTCCTCCCAAACCGCTGAACCAATTTAATTGATATTTGAGATAATAGTTTGTTATGAAATCGCAATTTGATTTTGTTCAAATCAAGTTGCCTCGCCCGTGGGTAGGGCCACACCCAAAAAGTGTGCTGAAATCTTAAAAAATCTTCTTCTCATGAACCAGCAGTAGCAGAGACTTGATATTTGGTGTGCAGCTTCCTTTTGAGGTGTAGACTCAGATTTGTTCAAGAGAAGTTTGTGGGGCTATACTTGGCGTCATTATGGGAGGGGCAAAATTTTTTGCCCCTCTCAAAATTTCTATTTTCCAAACCGAGAGGCTGATTTGAACCAAATTTTATGTGAGGGCTTATTGGGTCATAAGTACCTAATTTATGCTGATTTTTTTTTTCCCGTAGCCCCATGGGAACCGCAGGAGCTAAAAATAGAAAAAAATGAAAACGCCCATATCTCCAAAACTGCACGGCACCGAGAATTTTTATTTGGTGTGGAGCTTCCTTAGGACCAACAGAAAGAACTGGTAAAAAAAAATTGCCATCGGTTTTATCATAGGGTACAGTTTCGGGACTTTGAAAAAGTGCTGAGTCAGCACTTTTTAACACTGTAGGCAATGGGAAAAACATTAAAAAATCTTCTTCTCCAGATCCAGCAGGCAGAATCTTTTGATATTTGGTATGCAACATTGTAGGGTGGATCTGATTCCAGTTTGTTCAAATCGGCCCCCTGGGTTCATATTTGGGCTCAGTATAGGAGCCCGATTTCGAACTTAGTGCATTTCAGACAAATTTCTTAAAAAATCTTCTTCTCCAGATCCAGCAGGCAGAATCTTTTGATATTTGGCATGCAACATTGTGGGGTGGATCTGATTCAAGTTTGTTCGAATCGGCCCCCTGGGTTTATATTTGGGCTCAGTATAGGAGCCCAAATTTGAACTTACTGCATTTCAGGCAAATTTCTTTGAAAATCTTCTTCTCCAGATCCAGCAGGCAGAATCTTTTGATATTTGGTATACAACATTGTGGGATGGATCTGATTCAAGTTTGTTCAAATCGGCCCCTAGGGTTTATATTTGGGCTCAGTATAGGAGCTCAAATTTGAACTTAGTGCATTTCAGGCAAATTTTTTTGAAAATCTTCTTCTCAAGATCCAGCAGGCCGAATCTTTTGATATTGGGTATGCAACATTGTGGGGTGGATCTGATTCAAGTTTGTTCAAATCGGCTCCCTGGGTTTATATTTGGGCTCAGTATAGGAGCCCAAATTTGAACTTAGTGCTTTTCAGGCAAATTTCTTAAAAAATCTTCTTCTCCAGATCCAGCAGGCAGAATCTTTTGATATTTGGTAAGCAACATTGTGGGGTGGATCTGATTCTATTTTGTTCAAATCGGCTCCCTAGATTCATATTTGGGCTCACTATAGAAGCTCGAATTCGAACTTAGTGCATTTCAGGCAAATTTCTTCAAAAATCTTCTTCTCCAGATCCTGCAGGCAGAATCTTTTGATATTTGGTATGCAACATTGTGGGGTGGATCTGATTCCAATTTGTTCAAATCGGCCACCTGGATTCATATTTGGGCTCACTATAGAAGCCCAAATTCAAACTTTGTGCATTTCAGGCAAATTTCTTTAAAAATCTTCTCCAGATCCAGCAGGCAGAATCTTGTGATATTTGGTATGCAACATTGTGGGGTGGATCTGATTCAAGTTTGTTCAAATCGGCCCCCTGGGTTTATATTTGGGCTCAGTATAGGAGCCCAAATTTGAACTTAGTGCATTTCAGGCAAATCTTCTTCTCAAGATCCAGCAGGCAGAATCTTGTGATATTTGGTATGCAGCATCCTTAGGGGGGTGAGATGCAAGTTCGTTCAAGCCATGTCCCTAGGTCCATATTTGGGCTCACTGTGGGAGCTTGAATTGTAACTTTGTTCGAAATGAGGAATTTTCTTAAAAAATCTTCTTCTTCAGATCCAGCAGTCGGAATGGTTTGATATGTGGTGAGTAGCATCCTTGGGGGGGGGGGGGGGGGGGTGGAGGGGGTGGGAGGGGGGGGGATCAAGTATGTTAAAGCCAAGTCCATGGGACTATATTTGGGCTCCCTATAACGTAGTCAATATGAGGAATTTTTCTTTAAAAATCTTCTTCAGATTCAGCAGTTGGAATGTTTTGATATTTGGCATGGAGCAACCTTAGGGGGCTGAGATTCAAGTTTGTTCAAGCCAAGTCCCTTGGTTCATATTTGGGCTCAATATGGGAGCCTGAATGACAGCCTAGTTCAAAATGAGGAATTTTCTTTAAAAATCTTCAGATCCAGCAGATGAATGCTTTTGATATTTTTTATGCAGCATCCTTAGGGGGGTAAGATTCAAGTTTGTTCAAGCCATGTCCCTAGGTCCATATTTGGGCTGATTGTGGGAGCTTGAATTGTAACTAATGGTTCAAAATGAGGAATTTTCTTTAAAAATCTTCTTCTTCAGATCCAGCAGTCGGAATGTTTTGATAATTGGTGTGCAGAATCCTTAGGGGTGTGAGTTTCAGGTTTGTTAAAGCCAAGTCCCTGGGTTCATATATGGGCTCCCTGTGGGAGCCCGAATTATGACTTAGTTCAATATGAGGAATATTCTTTAAAAATCTTTTTTTAGATCCACTGGTCAGAATATTTGGATATTTGGTTTCAGCTTTTATTAGGAGGAGCAGATGCAACTTGTGGAAATCAATTCTCTGGGTTGATATTTAGGCTACCATGTCAGGTGAGCGCCCTCAGGCCCCCTGGGGCCTCTTGTTTGTACAGAACCTGTAAAGAAGATATTTTATGTCAGTAATGTTTGCTATAAATTTATTGGGTTCCTTTGTTATCACTGGTCAATGAGAACAAATATTTTTGGGTTCAGTCAGACCCACTCGGGGACTCAAAAAGGGAGATAATTAAAAATCTTTTCCAAAAACACCAGACAAAATAATGTTTCTTGAATTCAGCATCCCTAGGATGTGTATATTCAAATGCGTTGAAGCCAAGTTCCTGTGTTAATATTTGTTGTTGTTTGGGGAGGGTAAACGTTATTAGCACAACCCGATTTTCTATTTACAATGAGAAAAATAAAACCTCCTCACCCGTGGGAACCCTATGAGCTAAAGATAAAATATTCATATACCTATATTTTAAGAAGGACTGGACAAATATTTATTAATTAGTATGAATCAACCTTAGAAGGGTTTGAATTAAATAGGCCAAAACAATTGCTAACATTTGGCTTATGGTGCGCCATACAAGGATCCCCATTGTAACATTAACCCCATGAAGATTTATTTTTTAGTTTAGCATCTAACTGTCGGTCAGTATTTATGTACAGACCATCACAATACTTTATATGTACCTTTGTTATCAGGTCATTACCTAGATGTGTGTCATTGCTGTGTCACATGTACATGTCTCACACAAGTTGAGCTGCAGTGTCATTGACACTTTCATTTTTTTACAGTGTGCAATGGTATAGTGGTTTAGGTGTTGGACTCCTGATTGCCAGGCTGTGTTGCCAACGGGGGATCAGAAACCAACATTCCAAATTCCTCTAAAACAAGATTGTGTCATTTGAAAAACACACATGCATACACACACACACATACACACACACACACACACATTCTCTGTTTATCTAGATCTTGGAGAGAGAGAGAGAGAGAGAGAGATTTTGCAAAAGTTGTTCTGCACATACTCAATGTTTTTTTTAATATACAGTTGACCAACAGTTTTGTTCATTCTCATCTTAGTTCCATATATGTGACAAACTGGTTCTATTACCAAGTGTTTTTTGCAGTGTGTTAACTTGGGAATGAAATCCGGCTGAGGAAACACAGGATGGTCTGTAAGTGATGCTTGTGCATCACAGAAACATTTGTAGATCTATATGATTACTTCACCCCCATAGCCCATGTGGGGGCACGGTGACGCTGCACACTAAGGCATACTGCACGTCGATGGTGCACCTGTCTTCAACCAATGCTAACCCTGCTTGTGTGTAGTTAGTATGTTGGGGAGCTGACAGTTGCTTGCCTTTGCTAGGTGGTTCTTTCTGGGTACTCCGGCTTCCTCCACCCATAAAACTGTCATGGTCATGATTAGCCATTGTGCAGAAATAGGTGACCTTAAACACCAATAACTAATAACTAACTATCTATATGATTGGCATTCGTGGCAATTTCTGACCTGGGTCAGGTCCACAACACTCTTCCTCGTGGGCAAGGTGGTCGTGGAGCAGGGGCGGGGGCAAGTGATGTCAGTCGGAAGCTGTTATGGTTTCCTTGGGAGTAATATTTCAGAAAGTAAATTCTGTTAGTGATGCAACCAATTTTCCCATTATACTTAAACAAGGAAACCACAAAATTTCTGACTGAATGGGCTGAAGAGCTATGAATTAAAACCTCTTAGCATAAAGATTTACATTTGAATAAAACAAAAACTATAGGACAGATATTCACTTGTCATCTTCCATTGACACACATTGGCATCACTTGTCATTTTCCAACAAAATAGGAGGTTTTTCTTTCAATATTTGCAACTTATGGAACAGCAGAAACTCAGAATAAATTCAGAATGAAAGGACACCTGTTTTTGAACAGCATATTTATTTCGTATCATTTCACTGAGTACGGGGGCACCAAAAATTTGTGAGATATTAGGTGTGGGGTGGGTGTGTCTCATGGGTGCGCTAAAAACGTGCATTCTCAAATTATGCAAATTTTCATAATTTTCTGCAGTGGGCCTTTATAAGTGTTGATATGAGGTGAAATCTGTGCAAATGTCACAAATAATACATGGTGGAGGGGTGGGTGTGTGGTTCTCAAGTGTAGAAAATATGCCGGACAATATTTTTGGAAAAATGCCTTTTAATGCACCAGATACAACATGAATTAATGTAAAATGTGCTAGTATCAACTAATATTTTATTCACTTTAAGGGCTTGACTTATTCACTCAAATGTTAAAAGGATATTTGAGAATATTTTCTGTTGTTCACTCGTCATTGCTTTAGTATTATGGTGGTGAAGGAGTGCTAGTGAGTTTCAACTTGGTTAACAGTTCCAACATGCTTTAAAATTTCAAATATTGTTATATGACCCAGTCACAATATAATATTCAGTATAGTTTAACTTTCTATTATTGTGTATTAAAACTTTACCACATGTGTCATTGGTAACTTGAGATTTTGGAAATTGACAAATATCATTTTCAACTGATTTTTAATTGAGAATTAGGTGAAAATAAACAAGAAGTAAATATACCATACTAACAAGGTTAGTACTTGGAGTCACTTATGGAATCTATCATGCAGACTCCTGCCAGAATCAAGTAAAAAATAAATACATGGATCAGAATGGACTGAATATTTTGTCATTTTTAGCTTACTCCTATGGAACAAATAAGGGGAATAATTTAAACATATTTTATTTATGTCAAAGCAGGGGTATAGGGTTGGGCCATCATTCATACTTTCATGGACATTGAGCTTTTCTGGATGAGTTTTTTAAGATCTCTGATGCCCCATTTTGCAAACATGAAGGGAAACTAACCTTTCTGGGGAATAATAAGTTGTAACAAGTACCTGGAATCACTGGTGGAATCAAACTAATCAGCAAATTACACATCTTTCCATACCTATTATGATGTTTGTCAAAGCAATTTGTAATTTCAATGGGAAAGCAGGGATGGGTGTCTGAAAATGGCAGTAGAAAAATTGCACAAGGTGGTGGCTGGGTGTAAAAAAAGGGCTAAACTGAAAAATGGTACATGACGTCTGCAACTTTTCCACTCCCCCCCCCCCCCCCTCTTGCGCTGCGGCATGATAATACCTTGCGACCTCAAGACAAATACTGATAGGCAAATAACCGTTCCTGATAACTCTCTTGAAACGTTAACCGAACAGCCATAGCTTTGCCCAAAAATTCTACCCCAGCACACATTTCGAAGTTGATGCAGTCCACAATTACCACAATCAAGTGGCTCAAGACATCTACTTTCCTACTTGTTGTCCCTACCCTGCCCCACTCACCCACGCAACATAGTGGCCCTTGCAGGTGGTTCGACCCGGAGGGCCTTCTGTGCAACATAGTGATCTGACCCCTGTGGCTCAACACGACACGAAACTACCATTCTTCCCAGGTGTGATCTGACAAAGAAGTTTGATCCACCAAGTAGTAATCTACCCGGCAAACCAACATACTAACGATGACCCCCATAACAAAAATCCAGCCAAGTGACCCGATCACATCATCATCCTGACCCACTAATCAGTTCCATTGACCCTTTTCAGAAGGCCACCCCAATCGAAGTACAATACGTGGGCTGGAAGGTAGACTGTTCCGATGACTGACTGAGAAAGGAGTGGGGTAACTTTTGAAAAATTCCGAAAATATTGGGGAAATGACTTAAAAACCTAAATTTTGTGTGAAAAGGCACCCAGATTCTAGAAAGGAGAGGCCAGAATTTCTGACTGGGGTGACCATAGGGGGCCCTATTAGCCTCGGGCCTGATAACACAGTCACCTACTCATCCCAAAGATACTTCACAACCCAGTTGTCAACACCCATATATCTTCGAATTTGGAGACCTTCCTCCACACCGAACGAGTCGCCCGACATGTCCCGGTGATTTAACACCCCTGTCTTCTGACTCAATCCAGTAATCCAACACGACTCAGTAACATAAAATGCCTTCCTTCACACATGATGGGCCATCCCAGTCATTCATTCCAAGGGTGACACGTCACCCGACCTGTTCCTGTAAACCACCGAAGCCAACCACAACCAAGTGACCCACTATCTCTGCATACCCACCCATTGATCTTGATCCCCCTCTGCCGCATCTATGTGACCCAACCCAAAACTTATACCCCACATCGATCAAGTGATTTCAACACACAACTCTGACAAACTGGTGGCCGAACCTCCCCCATCCCACAACCTATTCGACCCGACTCAAACTCCCATATTTCACGTGTTACCCAACCCAAACTACACATTCGTAGTCCCAATACTTCACCAGCGACCTGACAATACCACTTGACCCGACTTGTCGTGTTTTGGTGAGCCACTACCCACATATTTCGGTCGCGACCCTACCCAAATATGCCCCCCCTCTTCCCCGTTTCAGTCATCCTCTGCAACTTAGTTGCCCAACATCCCATTCCACCAGTGGCGGAGCCAGGAATTCAAAGGTAAGAGGTACAGGTACCTTCTGAGGGGGAAGGGTCCAGAAAATGACTGAAAGTACAAAGACGGAAGCGTGGAAGGGAATGGAGAATCTGAAAGCCACTTGCTTGCCATATATAGTATAGCACCTGCAAGACTTCTTTCTACCATTACATCTTTCGGGGGTGACCATGAACCCCCAAAGTCTCAGTAAGACTACTTAAATATCCCATGCGAGCTTCAGGCCTGCAGCAACCATGACTTCCTCCAACATCACTTTTTTAAATCACCATTAAGGGATCCTGGATAATGGGCCAAATTCCATGAAGATAGCAAGAGGTTCATTTGGCACAGCCCAAACAGGGACTGATTATGAAGAAACGACAGTAAAAAAATGATCCCCCCCACAGCAAAACACCCATCTCTGGGTAACGGGAAATTGTCCAACGTAAACGATTGCGCAGTTAAAATGCCCAAGTTTCATATAGTCTGGAAAATGAGTAAACCCAATAGGGGGAAATTCCTGGTGATAACACGAATTGGGCCAGAGCGAATTATTGTAAATTGATATAGTACACAAGCCCCCCCCCCCCCTTGGGGGTGGGTAAAAAGGAAGGGGAGGGGTTTATACTTGAGAATTTGTCACATAGATGAAAAGGGCAGCAGTATCTTCTGGTAATCTATATATGTATGGCTGTATTTAAAGGGATCATCAAATAATAGCCACAACAGCTAATGAAAAAATAGCAGCAAGATTGGATGAACCAGCTCGAAGAAGGGGCAAATGATCAATACCTGTGACACCCATATCATTTGTATGGCTCTATTGATAAGCAAAGAATTCTAAAGTGGTATGGAACCAACTGCTGTTGAAACTTTCAATCTTAAGATAAACAGACTTTGAATATTTCTATTACATCCATATTTGTATGGCTATATTGATAGGTGAGAAGTCAAAATGAGGTGCAGGATCTTCAGTACGACATCCCCAACAACTGTAAAAATTTCCGTGTAATAAAATGAAATATCTAATAAAATGAAAAGGTGTAACTGATACATAGTTAGATAGTTCCATTCCTGTGACATTCATATTTGCATGGGTATAAGGATGTGTAAGGGGTCAAAAATGGTGCAGGACGTTTATCATACCATCCTTAACAACTGTTGAAAGTTTCAGTTTCAACATTTTCTATACAGTGTCTCTGAAGAAAAATGTAAAGCTTTGTTAAGTTATCATCTCTCCTTTGCTTTGCTCAGGTGAGCTAAAATTTGGATCAAAAAGGTGCAACAGCCTACTTGGAGCGGAGTCTGGTGGAAGCTCGGGTCAATTCTGCACAAATATTACGATTTGAGTTCAAATAGACCATTTCGTGCAAAAAAAATGGAAAAAAAAATTGGGTCAAAGTTCAATGGCCATAGGAAAAAGGGAAATCTTCTTACTTCAAAAGTGGTCAAATATTACTTCAAAAGTGGTGACCTTGTTTTTTTTTACTTCAAAAGTGGGCGATGGTTACTGCAAAAGTGGAGACCTCATTTTACTTCAAAAGTGGGCAACAGTTACTACAAAAGTGGTCAATTTTTACTTCAAAAGTGGTGAGCTACTACAAAAGTGGTCAGTTACTTCAAAACAGAGCTCATTCCAATGAGGGGTAACATGATATGGTTTTGTTGAAATTTTTTTGAATACTTAAAAAAAAAAATATTTAAAATTATAATTATGTGCGTTGGCTTAAGGGTTTAAAGCAAAATTGATCATTGCTGCTCTCTCCTCATAAATCTTGACTCCATTTGCTGTAAAAACTTTAAAAAGTATTCCCTCAGTTGTGTCCATGTCTTCTGAGTTTTCATTTCTGAACTGAATGAATCATGAATGGTTGTAGCATATTTTGTTGACAGACTGCACTTAATATGTGCTTTATCAACACTGATCAGTGGCAGTGGAGCTTATGGTGTTCACATTTCCTGGGATGAACGTTCCGATAGTACCCATATCTTTGTCAAAAAACTCCAGTTCTATGGCTTTTTGTTGGGGCCGAATTAACCACTTATGACTTGCACTTCAGAAGTGAGAAATAATAAATAATATACCATACCTACCTGAGAATAGGCCCATAATCAAAATAAGCCCACCTACCAACTTTTCAGATTTCAATTTCAGAGTCACTTCCTTGAAAATAAGTCCTGTCCCTGACTCTGGAGTGATATCCTCGATGAGGGCCATGCTAGTAAGTTGTTACAATGAAAAAGAATCCTTTACCCAATGCACATGATATCAAAATTTGTTATTTTGTCTTGAAGTGTTTAAAAAAATAATAAACAAAACCATATCATGTGACCCCTCATTGGAACAAGCTCAAGAAGCTCGTTCCAAAGAGGGAGGGGGGGGGGGTCACATGAAATGGTTTTGCGAACAATGTAAAATATTTCAACTGTTCAATTTGTTAATTACATGAGCATATGCAGATGATTCATAAGGTAAAGTGTTAATGCACACTTGTTATGAGGTTGACAGAGTCACTTAACTTAGTGTCAACTTTGTGTCCGAATTCTCATGCAAGCTTGACCTCTCAAAAATAAGCCCACCCATATACTTTTTCCATCTTATTCTTCACATACTCCCTGGGCTTATTCCCGAGTCAGTACAGTAATATTATCTATTTCTGATATCATGTGGTGATGCAGATGTGCTGAGGGTATGTATTTCTTATGAATAATGGTCACATAATGATTTGTGTGTTCATTTTCAAAAAAGTTTTCTTTCTATTTTCAGTGAGTGAGCCAGGAGCAGGTTTTGATTCTAAGGGCCTCGGTCTTCGAGCCCAGAAGAAACTACTTGGTAAAATGTCCAGCAAGAAGATAGCTAAAGTTTTCATTGATGAAGATACTGGACACATTTTGGACAACATGCACAAAATCCTCAAGGATTACACAAATAATAAAAAAGAATCAGAAAAATTGTTGAAGTATATTATAAAAACTGTTGTTAAAGTTGGAATTTTGTACAGAAATGATCAGTTTAATGCTGAGGAGCTGAAAATAGCTGGTAGCTTCAAAGAAAAATTTCACACTCTTGCCATGACAGTTGTCAGTTTCCATGAAGTGGATTTTACCTTTGATAAAAACTATTTGAAAAAAGTTCTTGAGGAGTGTCGTCAGTTATTGCAAGACTTAATAGCTAGGCATTTGACTGATAAATCAAAAGGCCGAGTGGATCATGTGTTCGAGTTTTTTTCTAGCCCAGACTTAATGGAAGTTTTGTTTCAGTCTGAGGGTAGATACCATGAAACTGTTAACAACATTATTCTCATTATGCATAAAATGATGGATGATGGAAATCTTTGATGAAAAGTTATAGATCAGCATTAAAACTGGAACCGTAATTGCTTGATCAACAAGCATTTTTGTGGAATCTGCAATGATTTGTTCGGTTCTTTCCTAACTCTTTCAGTGTCATGATCAATCTCACAGGTCACAAGTCTAATTCTGTAATGAATCTGATGCTGTTCTGGTGCTGCTTTTTTCCACCCACTTTTCATGAAATTATTGCAGAGACTGCTGTTGATGTAATGTGATTATAACTGATATTATTCCATGCTCCAGATAAACATGTTCCAATAGACCTTTAAATTCATTTATTTTGGGCACACTGTTTTGCCCTAATTTGTGCACATTGAAACTAGAAATAACAGTCTTATCCTGTTATGTTTTATTGCCATGTCTTTCTTTGTGTTTCTATGGTCATATTATGATGGAATTTATTCTAAAATGCAGAATAGGTGTAGAGAATTTATATATTTTTCTTGATGCCTTCATAACTTCCCTAATTTGGGTACACCTGTAAAAGGTGTGAAATTGGGGTAATCTAAAGGCCTGTATTCCAATCAGTAAGTATTTAATTCATCTTGAAACCATCTGTATATTATTAACACAAGTAGTGGAACCAGGCGACTTAATCATAAAAGTACAGCTATGGTGAGTCTTCATTCCTAATGATAATGTCATCAAAAATTGGCGATGGGATTATTTAAGGGCCAGACTGGTTCCAGGCCTTAACAGTTTTGGATTCCTTACAGAATTAGATCGGTGATTTGGAAGTTTGTGTCATGATCTCTTTCAGAAATATGATATGATAGGAACTTGAATTATCTCCTCTTTTACTTACAAACTGCTGTCAGAAAGCAGTGTTGGAAATGGCTATTTTAGCTATTTTTGAAAAAATTTCCATATTGCAGCATATCATAGACTCTAAAAAAAACTCTGTTTAGGAGTGATGTAGACAATGGGTGGAGGTGGTATGAGGGAGTGGGTGCCCCCACCACCACCATCAATCACTACAGAGAATTTTGTTGGAAATTTTAATTTTCCATTGGAGTATTTCCTTACATGATGATCCAATCACACAGCTATTAGTTGAATAACGGAGATTGTGCCTTTTAGACATAAAGTTTTCAAGGGAAATGCCCTCTTTTAGTACTAACATAGAGGTCATGAAATTTCCAATAAAAATTAGTGATGCATTGCATAGTCATGTGCCACTTAAAGCGAACAACAATGCTTTGCACTGTTACTTTATGTTAGAAAGCTTATGATCTCAACCGACCACCAGAAAAACCTATCCATGCCAGTGGTGCATGGACAGTAGGTTTCTATCCTATTTAGATCGGCTTTGGTACTGAAACCGCTATTTGTTACTGAAGATTTTTCTGTAACCAATATTCAGTGGACAACTACTGAAGTATTTTGTGGTAAATAAATGGGTGCTGAAAAAATATATGCATTTTGACAAGGATACTCTATTCACCAGTATGCAATTAATTGGAGGATGTTTTTATTATGATCTATGATTTTGGAGGCTGAACAGAAATTTTTGTCATTTGCTTGTTATAGTACTAATGGAGTTTACACTGCAACTTCATTGTGTATTAACTTTTATGGTTATTAATCAGAGAAAATCATTTAATTTTTATAATACTTAACAGATGTGGTAATGTACAGTACAAAACTACATATGCACAAACTTTCTAGTTCAGTGGTAACTTGACTCAACAAACAAATGTTCAGTTCATGCACCACCAAATATTCTACACAAAGGTTCATGAACTGCAGGTTTACATGTTGGTCTTCAAGTTTCCTTTCAACTCGCAAGTTTCAATACATATACTGTACTGTGATTGCAAAAGTAGACTTAATCTCACTTGCCAAAAAAGAAATGCAAGATCAGTGAATCTCAGATATAATTTTTATTTGTTTTTCCTTATTCAGTCTTGATTTCATGAGATTTTATTTATAGTAGGCTATTAATTAAAATTATTATGACTCACGTTTGTAACATCAGCCGTGATTGGTTAATTTGACACCTTCTAAAAGTCATAGTACTGGAGTTTTGGGGCAAAACACAGGTACTATCGGAACATTCTTCCCTGGAGACAAGAGAACAAGAAAATGTAAGCTCCACTTCCATTGATCAGCGTCGATTATGCACACTCTGATTGGAATTTCTCAACACAAAACATAGGCGCAGTGTCCGTTTACTTTTTTCGTCACCGATAGACACAAACTTACCAACAAATATGCCGTCTTCAGTGGGTGTGATTTCACTTTTAACTGCAAACAATGAATTCAAAAGAATCAGAAATATTAAGAACTCTCGAGTTGTTCACCACTTCAGTGAATCCTGAATATGAGTTATGACTTCAATCAATTATATTTCCACAAGTTTAGTACTTTTCGACCTCACTGAGCCTCTGCCTCAAGTTCAAAATAAATTGTTTCACTCCGCTTAATTCTAACAACTGTCGTCGTCCAAGAAACATGAATTTATATTCCATTAATTTGTTCCACTTACCACACAAGCATTACTAATGAATTATAACATGAACAGTATGATGCAGTTGTAAACACTGGCATTTGGTGATATAGAAACTCTCAAAGCGACGGCACTTGTGACAAGTCATTTTCGAATTTGATGATCTGTAAACTCCTAAAGAGACATCATTCGTTCGAAATGACGTCATGTTTTTGGATTCGACTACATTGTTATTACAAAATTGATGGCATATTGCAGTTAACGGTTAACAATGAAAGTTATTTTTTGTTCAGCATAATAAAATAATTAGAACATTTCTTTTCATGTTCTTCGCTGCTTCAGGTTTTATTTCAGAAATCACACAAACTCAGGTACTATCAACCGATAGAACATGAAAAGAAACGTTCTGATATTATATTAGAATGTGTTTTCATTTTTGGAATTCACTAAAAAAAATGAGGGTTTTAACCTGAGTTTGAATGCTTTCTGAGAATAGTCCTGACTTGTTTGGGCCATTAAATTGGGTAAAGAGTTCATATAGATGAGATTTACACTAAAGCTGTACAATACTATACACAGGGTTAGTTACTCAGTTAATAATGGAAATTTTTTATAACCAAAAAGTGTGACTAACCCTGTGCAATGCACAGGGTTAGTCACACTTTCTGATTATACGAAATTGGTAACTGCCATATCACACACCACATGGAAAATATGCACTGACTGAGGCACTGAAAATGCATAGGGTTAGTTGGTTGCATGTTACATAGGGTGCAGGATTCAAGGAACTAATGGAAATATTTATACTGGATTGTGAACATTTTTGAATTTCAAAAACGAAAACATATTCTATTTTCAATTAATAGCTTGTTTTATTAAATCTCCCCTTTGGGAACCCCCAGAAGTGAAGCAGTGTTTGTTTACTGTGGTAAACCAGCTCTACATTATGGGAACAATTGGACTTAGTCACCAATGCTTGAGGTGGATGGCCTCTAAAATTGGCAACATGGGTATAAATGACTGACTAAACTTGACTTTATCTCCATGCTGCAGACATGATTAGCCATTGTGCAGAAACATGTGACCTTAAATGCCAATAAATAAATAAATAATTATGAAATCTCGGCCCACTTGTATAAGTATGTGATCAGAGAAGGAGATCACTTTTGAGATCACAGCACTGTACATGTTTTCTGACCACACATGGGAGCACCTGTTGTGAGGCCAGAAAGTTCATATTTGGATTTGAGAGTGAATAGAAGAAACTCCAAGGATGAAATGCATTTATCTGAGCTGCTGAAATCAGCACTGGCCCATCTTTTTTTAAATAAGTGAAATATATATTATATGAAACCTGCTCAAAAAAGTTCTGATCACTTTTACATTATGTTTCATACCATAAAATCTTTGATTTTTTTATTTTTGTAAGAATCTGCTAAACTCTTGTCACCACTGGCAATTATTGTGTTATTGCATGGATATAATTTTCTTTCATGTTTGTAATAGTTGAACATGACTCCGCTACCATTGATTATATTATGTATTTCGAACCACTGTAGATATTTGGGGGCATGTCTGCCAGTTGAACTTGAATTTATTACTTTTATACTTCCATTTCTTCTTTCTACAGATGGTATAGAATTTTTATGACTCTAACAAAATGAAGCCGGAAATATTGATTAAAGATATTTTGAACTTATTTACTCTTGAATGCACATTAATCTTTTTGGAATATTGTGATTCAGATAAATAATTTATTTGCAGGGCCTTAAAAATGCCATTGCTGAATTGACTGTGGGGGGGGGTTCTTTTGCTGTGCAATAGTGTTGTGCGGTTTTATTTTTTCTTGTTTCGGTTCGGTTTCGGTTCGGTTTTTTAAAAAAAACTTGGTTTATAGGTCGGTTTTCGGTTTTTTATAGTAAGACATCTGCAGTTTCCAACAGAAACTATGCAGTGTCAATATAATGCCCATACTGTCATATTTTCCAGTGTTCGCAGAATATCACCACTCACCAATTCTAGGCACATGCCCCCCCCCCCCCCCCCCCCCCACCTCTGGTCTTAAAGTTCAGGCATAAGAGAGTTTATGATGAATTGATATTAACACATGGGTGTGAAAAGAGCTAATTCACAATTTCCCAGGGCTCTGTTCAGTGTTCACTCCTGGGTGGGGCACTGGGCAGCCTAGCAAAGGGACCCTACCAGGCATTGCAAATAATAACAAGCGTTGCCAAGTGGGTCACCTAGACACCCATCCTAACATATTTGACAATGAACTGATGTATCCATGGACTCTTTTCAATACCCCCCCCCCCCCCCCCCCCACACACACACACAGTGGTGACTCGTGCCACCACCCGCCCTAGTAAAATAATCAGCAATCATTTCCTGTCAGCCTGGAATGGGAAAGTCATATTGTTTGTAGCTGGGTGGGCTTCAAAACGAACCACTTTACCAAATACCTATTGTCTTTCCTCTAGACCCCCCCCCCCCCCCCCCCCCCCCCACCTCGTGCACGCAATGGTTTTAGCTCAACGGAATTAATTTCATAAATTCACTGGTGTACTGTTATATATTGTAACTTTTTTGCGTTTGCCTCTTGCCATTCCAATTTCTACCGCTGATTTGTTCCTTTGATTGGCCCTATAAAGTTGTGTGGGAATGCAACCGTGGCACGTTGACAGCGATATTACGGAAGTTGGAATGCAGCTTTTTCCCGTGGATATTGACGATTCGGGCTTGGGACGTTTCGGCCTCGGGACGTTTCGGTTCAAGACGTTTTGGCATTCATATATTGAACTAAATAGAATAAGAACTTGCGGTTTCATGTTTTTAGTGGGCCGAAGCCTTCAGGACAAATCGTCTCGGGTCGGAACGTCCCAAGACTGAATTGCAGTAAAACCTCTTCCCAGATATGCACATCAAGGGAGGCAACAGACTACATCCAAAACACGTGGTGGGGCAACCCGTGACAAATGTTATTTTCGAATACGACAATGAAATGCCAAGACCTTTTTCTGATATGATATTATTCCCTGTCCAACAGATTGTAGATAAGTAATTTTTATTGAACTGATTGACTATGTCATACAAACGTGTTCAAAAACGAAGCCAATTGCACAAGGTATTTCCTGTAATCAGTGAAATGTAGGTGTGTTGGCTGTCGGTTTTGTAATTCTCACAGAAAACACAACCCATTTTTACGTCAACGATGTGTGATTGACAACTTGTCATACATCAGTCGAGTGATCTGGACATGCTGAAGTGGCCCCTTTACACCCAGAATGTGGCGTGCATTGACGACACTGTTATTTCCTGACAAAGCTTGACATTTCAGACATTGTTAGTGCAAACTGAATAAAGAAAACATCTCCTCCCGACATTTTAGGAAAAAAACGAAACCGTACTCATTTACCAGTTACACGGTTTCGGTTTCGGTTTTCAAGCAAAACCGAAACCGACTTATAAAACCGGTTAACCGTACAACACTACTGTGCAATCCACTGCAAAGTGGAATAGTACTTGCTTACTGTGGTAGAAAAGTTCTGCTTTATCAGTGTGATAGTATCTGGTAACCACTACCTGGGATTGTATGCAAGTCCTCTATGGTTATTATAATGGATTGGCTTTATACTTGAGTTGTGGTCACCACCTTTGATGTTGAAGTGACATTAAACCCCAACAAAGAAGCAGATAAATGTTGTGTTGTTTTGAAATGACCCTTTAAAGTATGGTTTTGAATGCCAAATTCTGAGTGCAATGTTTGGACCAAACTCCTTTCTACCCTTAAGTTAGTTGGTCAAAGGCTCTTGTTGAAGACACAATGCCTCAAGACCAAACTGAACCTGTGACCTTTGATAACAAATCCCACTTGCCTAATACTGTGCCATTGTGCTCCAGTTCCTCAAATATCTTTTATCATTTGTATTCCAAACTATAATTTAGGACTGTATCACTTGTAACTCAGGGTCGATTGGCTAAACTTGACTTCATACCTATGTTGTGGTCATGATATAGACAAAGATGCTGAAAATGACCTTATACACCAATAAGTAAATAAATAAATTGGAACACAGACCTGTAAAGTAATAATGTAGTGGATGGTATTATGATGTACCATACAAGCTTTTGTAGATATCACAATCATCAGCACTACCATTGGTTTTTCAAAAATCAGTAAATCGTCAATAAGCTATACATTGTACGTGAATAATATCATAAGCCTACAGTGGATAATAACATGGTCTGTGTATGACTCTGTCATATCCAAAACCTATCTGTGCTCTCTGACACACAGATTGGCCTGGTGCCAAGCAAAGTCATTGTGTGGAAGAGTGTCATAGAGAGACTTATCTTTTATCCCTGTATAACATTTCAATCCTTTCAGCACTGATTTCCTGACTGACATCACCCTACAGAATATTTATTTCATAATATGGGCCCAATCTTTTTTTTTATCTTTGTGGGATGGATCAGTAATAATTTAATCCTACAGCCCTGTTTGGCTGTAGGATTAAATTATTACCGATCATCCTCACAATCCGTCATTGTTTTGTGTTGGCCCACCATTGAATGGCAGATTTATATACGTTATGTTTGAAAAGGTTAAGATTGTGCATTCAATTTACATGGCAGTTGAAGTTCTTCACCATTGAGTTCTGAAGTTTGTTCAAAATGACAGTGTATGGAGACAGTATCATGTAAGTGGCATACTCATTTTGGCTATAAACAAGGCTGAAAACTTCCATGTTTCAATTCACCACATCTGACGACCAGACATCAGTGCAGAATGACTGAAAAATCTAATTTGGTCATATTGTGGCAAAACAAGTGAAAAATTATAGTATTAATGCTTGTGAAGTTTCCTTTTTTCTCGCAAAATAAAATGTCCACACAGTAACAGATTGTTGTTTTCTTTTAAGGAACACAGTAAAACAAACATATTTATACTCTGCCAAGGGATTGCATATATCATGTATTGTCACAGCAGGCAAAATTATGTTTTCCTGTTTCAGGACCATGTAAAGCAAGTTCATGGTGTCTTGCTATACATGGAGTATTCAATCTCTTATCATTTGCGATTGACACAGCTGCTCATGACTCAGTCCCTAATACCATTTCCATAGATACCCATTTTAATCATGAACTCAATAATCTATATGAGTGGTGCCCAGCAAATCAACTCGCCCTAAACGCCAACAAAACAAAATACATTATTATTAATCCAAACCATAAAAATAATTGTTGCACTCACCCTGACATTTTCATGAATAGTAAAAAATTAAAAAAGGTGGGTTCAAATGAAGAAGATAAATCACTAATTTTTTTAGGTATTCACATTGATGAACACTTATCTTATCAAACTCATATATCGAAAATTTGTTCTAAAATTGGATGGGCAAATTATACTTTGAACAGAGCAAAAAACTACTACCACGACATGTCATGAAGATGATCTATTACTCTGTGGTACACTGTCACTTGGTATACGGTATTCAAATATGGGTAAATTCAAGAGGAATCAATAAATTACTAAAAATACAGAAACGTTCACTTCGAATATTAAACAACAAAAAGTATAATTCCCATACAGACCCATTATTCATCAAAGATAAAATATTGAAGGTCACCGACTTGTACAAACTAAATGCCTGTCTATTTATGTTTGACTGGAAAAATGAAAAACTTCCAGAATCTTTGGAAAATTATTTTTCTTCCCCAATCTCCCAATCGCACATGAGTATAAGGCAATCATGACTGATATGTATCAACAAAACCTGAACAAAGGCTTTTGATATGCTGCCCTCATATGCCTTTCCGAAAATCTGGAACAAACTGGACCCTGAATTGCAAAACATAGAAAATAGGAAAGAATTTAAAGAGAAATTAAGAACAAAACATTGGTCCTCATATCGAGAAAGCTATCAGTGTGACAACCCGTACTGTCCTGACTGTTACACTCCACAGTAGTTGTCGCCACACCGATAACCTAAATAACCTAAGTGTCCTAAACTGTTGACACATCGAGGACTTATTATGTATAATGTTGTGGCCATTATGTTTTTTCTTGACTGACGAGCAGCACTTGAGCCGTGCTTTATTCGTTTTCTGAATTTAACCTCCACCCAGTTTGATAACTATAATAATATCAGATTAACACAGAGGGGTCGGGATACCCACTATCACATTCACCATTAGCCACCTTTTTTGAGCTGGGAAACTCGTCCATCTAAAGAAATATATTAATGGGGAACGTCACCAACAGAGTCAAAGTTGCAGATCTACTATCTATCACAACTACCCATACCAGTAGATTTTTCTATAACAGCCTCATACACAGAGCACGTAGTCAGTGTTGGAGTTAAATGTATTATGGGAGTGACAGGTAGACAGCCAATCTGGCTATGTCATCTCCCAACAGTATAGATTGAATATCATTTTCTAATTATCTGTATGTATTTTGTAGTTAAATATGTAATTGCCTGTAAACTATACCGTTAAATAAAATATCTATCTATCTATCATTAATCTAAAACACAATATAGAAAATCAATATTGAATTCATACAATAGTCAGAGGTTATGCAGGGTGGCTGTGGATCCTTGAAAGTCTTTGAAGGTGTATGAATTCAAAAATTTAGTTTCAAGGCCTTGAAAGTATTTGAAAATGGGCCTGAAATCCTAAAGATTCTTGAAAGTACTTGACGTTTGGCCAGTACACTAAGGCTTTTCCAAGAACAACTTTAGTAGCAGTAGCACCAGCAGGGAACAATTCATCCCTTGATTGGAACATGGTTGCATTGCAGATGGTGCCTTGTTCCACTTGAGGGGCGAATCTACTGGTTATCTGGCAACTTATTCAGCAGGACTGGACCCTAATTTTGTAATTCATATGTTTATGGTCCTTGAATTTGGTACAGCATGGTCCTTGAAAATCCTTGATTTGAACCTCAAAAGGTCCTTGAATTTGGTTCCTGGAATTGCAGGGGTACCCTGGCTATGGTATGAACTTAATATATATTTTCTATTATTGTTTTGCAGAAAAAGTCAATTGTTTTTAGGACAAGTATAATCTTAAATTACTTGATCTGAAGGGAAAGTTGATTTTTACAAAAACTTCCACCCTTGATAAAACTGAATGAAAACTAAAAAAAAACTTAAGTTGCCAGTCTGTATAAAAACTGAAAATAATCTTAAGAAAATACCTGTTTCCATTCTCAAAAAATTGTTGTTGCATAATATCTATTCTTTTCTTGTTTATTGGATGGGGTGGGGAGAGTCAACGAAAGTTAACAAGCTCATGCCAATGAAGGAGTTACATTACATGGTTTTGTCGAAATTTTTTGAAATTTATTTTTTTTCAACTGCTCAGTTTGTAAATTATATTGTACGTGGGCAGATGCCGCTACTTCATTAGTTTCAGCTTATTTCAAATAATTTAGATACCTTCCACTCTCTTCTGATATTAGGACCTGCTCACCAATGGGTATCATCTAAAGTGGCCAGTATGGTTATACATGATTGACTAAACTTGAAAAGTAAATATCTTTTGTGTGGAACATTCACCCTGTTGTGTTTTTTGTGGTAATCCCTTCTCATCCTGTAATCAGTTACGAGATTCAAACTCTAAATGCATTTCTATGTTTTATTGGATAATGGGGTAAATAATGCTGGCCTTGCTTTTGAGAATCATATTAAAATTAGACATTTATTAAAAAAAGTGAGGAGGGCTGAAGAGCCCCCTCCCCCCTTCTCCACAGCTCCCTACATTTATAATCATATACAACATCATTAGTGATAAATGTCAGCAACTAGATATTTGTTTTATGTGCTAATAAAAACCTCTGTAGAGTATAAAGTTTTCAAACATTCAGTTTATGCCTTCTTCAATGGAAAATATTTTTATTTTTTGCAGTTATGCCCGTATTTACATATGTTTTATATTATATTTACAAGAAGCATATTTCGGATGTAATCATTATAAACAGAGCTGGACGATGTTGTTGAAATGAAAATAAGTTTTTGGAGAATGATATCATGATTAACCCTTTGAACACTGGTGGTATCTTCCATGCCTGTTAATTGACAGAAATTGGAAGAGTCCATATCCATTATTTGGGGGTAGGGCAATTAATATTTTCAACGTGCAGCCTGAAGGCTGCACGTTGAAAATATTAATTGTTCTACCACACATTCACTTGGTAGCCATCCTTCTTAATGAAATTATGACATATCGTGTTGCTGGACCGGAAAAGCGGTTTCTCGTGTTGAAAGAGTAAAGGATATAAATGCAATATTGGACATTAACCATAAAATGTCATCACTCAGTATTGCCTATCTCACTATTGTGGATAATTCACAAAACAAAAAAATATGGTTGCCACTTCCCCTCATTAATCTGAGTGAATGGAAAGATTTTAAAGATTTTACCAACTATTAGTCCAACAAAATTGAAACCACCTCTACTCTTTGAATCATCTATTGAAGGAATTTATAATTCCCTATTTTCCCAGTGGGAACCCTGGGAAGTGGAGCAGTGGTTGTTGACTGGTAAGCAAGTTCTGCTTTACTGGTAAAATAAGGCCCAGAGCCAATGCCTGGGGTGGAAGTCATCTAAAGTGGGTAGCATAGGTATAAACTATTAGCGAAATGTTGCTATCATGAGAAATCCGATGCTTACAGTGAACATAACACTAAAGGGCCTAATTCCGACTTTGATCACTTTTTACTGCAACAGAACAGGTGCCCAAACATGTGGTCTCAGGAGGAGCTTGCAAGTTATTTTTCAAGTGCCTAGGCAGTTGTTTCTAGGCAAGTCTTGGATACCTGTATAGTCAGTCAAGATTTACCTAGAAACTACTGTAAAGCCACAGGATGTGGACACTCAAAGTGCAAAAAAAAATAGTCAAATTCTGTAAGTCCTTAAGGGTCGAACACCAATAAATAAACTCCCTCTTTTGCTTGATCTGGTAGATTATGAGAATTTCTTATTCAGAAAAAAGCAAAGAGCACTGCAACTTACAATCGATCCTTCTATCCATTACTCCTTAGTGATTGAATTGGTGTACATGGTCTTTGCTGATAGTGCTCCTAAAGTGGGCAGCACAGGTATAAACATTTGGCTATACTGGATTTCATATGTGTGTTGTGATCAGAGGCCTAACTGAGAATAAAATGTAACCTGTCCCAAATTTTCTGTTTGAGTTGTGTACATGTGCGAATCATGGTTATGCCTAAAAAAGTTAAATATCTGTTTCTCAGGCCCTCCCTCATGGTCCTTTTCGGGCTGCTGCATGTAATCTTTTTATAACCAATGCAAACATAAAAATGTAGTAATTAAATGGTTTACATCTGATATTTTACCAACATTAATAAAATTGATAAATTTGTCCCTTCTTCCACTCAAGGGACGAAATACACCACCACCCATGGTATTCTGTAGAGTATGAGTCCTAAAACTTAAAACAAACTAAGAACATGAACTTTTGATGGCAAAGAAATAATTACAAAAATAAAAAATAAAATAAATAAATGCCCACCCATAAGCAATTTTACTAAAAAATGGCCTGAGAAACAGAAGATCTACTTTGTGGTTATATTGTTGTTCACATATTTACAATGGCAGTAAGTTGCAAAACACACAATTATTGCACATCAGTACATAAGGATTTAATGTTCAAATAATGTAATCTGTTTCGTGGTTTTGCCATAATGTAATCCAGAGATTTTGGTTACATTGGCCCCTCTCACTTTTATGTCTGTCGAGTCCAAACACGTCCTGTAATGCAGTATTTTATTTTTTTTCAGTTTGGTATGTCCAGCAGGACATATACCAGTTACTAAAAATAAAAAAAATTACAGTCTTATTGCCCATGTGTGAGGATAAGGCCATTTGAGGCAAAGGAGAAAGACGGGTAGACACCTTGTTACCTAAACCACTGGTTGCAGTCATGATATATAAAGATGCCGAAAAGTGATCTAAAACACCAAAAAATAAATTAATAAATAAATCTTATCCATTTAGTTCACAAGGTTACAGGGTGTTTTGTAACTTGTCCTTTTCGTCTTGAGTCATTTTGTCCAGAGTCATTTCACACTTAAAATTGGAGAAGCAACACAAAACAGCCTGCTATATAAGTGGAAAAAACGACTTGTCACTATTCACAATTTAAGTGCACAGGAGAGCATGGAATTAGAAATAAATGCAGTTGAGATCTTTGTTGGAAATCATGTTGTTAGTTCACACCTATTAATTTAAATCTTAATCCATTGATATTTTTAAAATATATTTCATCAAATCTAGTCAGGGCTGCTGTGAAGCAGCCATGACTAGATGTAGTTAAAAATTCATCAAAATTTAACTAAATAAAATCATTGGTCAAAAAAGTCTATTCAGTGTACAGGATAGAAATTTGGTTCAATGTTCCCAATTTATACTTATTCAGTAGCTAGAAATTTGGTGTCCTGGGCAGGAATATTCTGCCAGTAGCATGCAAGGAGTTAATAATGCTGTGTTTGGCTGACTTCCTTTTCAGTAATTATTCAGCACCCAGGCTGTTATGGGACAATCTTATAACCCTTTATACTGACATTTCCCTAATTGAGGGAGGGATTTGGCAACTTAATATCAGGCTGATAAAAAGTTGAAAAAATCTCTTCCTGCAATAAACAAAACATCAGTATAAAGACTGTTCGAATGAGGTGTCACATGATATGGTTTTGTTGAAATTTTTTGAATATTTGTTTTTCAACTGCTCAGTTTGTAAACTACATAGGAAGATGCAGTTAATTCATTCGGAAAAGGGTTAACTAGGGGTAAGCGAGTCAATTCCAATCTGTCTTACCAACATCCTTGAGCAGATGGAATATATAACGGGTAATTATTACATGAGTTCAATGGAACCCTGTTAACTGAATTGTCACTTTGCCAATGAAAATTATTCAGTTAATAGGAGTATTCAATTAACAGGGATAGTGCCACCATCCAGTATTCTAGAGATAAACTTAGCATTTATTCTATTATATCTTGTTTGACAGAGCTCCATGAGATCTGTCAAACAAGATATACTAGATTAAATGCCTGTATTGGATGTACTGGGGCCAAATAGGTCTAAAAACAAAGGAAAACTGGTGAGAGTCAGGGTAATTTCTCGACAGGTTGCTGGATTTTTTATTCAATTAACAGGAGTTTACTCTATAACCTATATTCAATTAACAGGTCAAATTTGTACTGGAGGTATGGCAAATGGTTTTGTGTTGGAAAATTATATTCAGTTAACAGGGTTATTCAGTTAAGAGATATCCAGTTTTATGTATGGATATTGAAATATTTTATTTGGGATATACTGAAAAAAATATTTTGTGAATCTGGCCCACAATAGTGGACTCATGATTTTATTGAACCAGCCATGCAACACAATATTTCTGATATTTGAACATCAATTGTTTCAATATACTTTTGCATTATATTATTGCAGTGAGGGGTCATAAGCTGTTTTGGGAGCAAAAACTGAATTTTTTAGTTATTTAAAAAATATTGTCTCGCCTCTTAAGTGTGTTAGGTAAAGGGTCAAATGCAGGCATATAACTATCTTCAGATAGTGGTGGGTAGTGTGTTCCATGCTCTCTCAACCATCACATGAATATTCCCAGTGGTTCTCATGTATGCATACCTATGCTTTTCGGGAAGATATTCAGATAAGGTCCCCATAGGAACCTGGGGAAACAAAGGCATTCTTGTTTAATGAGATAAACAGGTTCTGTTTTACTAGTAAAGATATAAATGATTTGCTGTACTTGACTTCATGGGGGCACGGTGGCTCAGAAGGTAGAGGTGCAGGCTGCAAGCCAAGAGGTCCTCGGTTCTAATCCCACCTGTGGCAACTGCATTATGTCCTTGGGCATGACACTTCACCCCCATTGCTCACGTGGGGGCATGGTGGTGTTGTGTACTAAGGCATACTGCACATCAGTGCTGCACTTGTCTTCATCCAATGCTAACCCTGCTTGTTTAGAGTTAGTATGTTGGGGAGCTGACAATTGCTCGCCATTGCTCGGTGGTTCTCTCCGGTTACTTTGGCTTCCTCCACCCATAAAACTGTCGTGGTCATGATTAGCCATTGTGCAGAAATATGTGACCTTAAACACCAATAAATAAATGAATAAATACTTGACTTCATACCTGTATTGGGGTTCTGATATAGGCATAGCTGCTGAAGGTGACCTTAAACATCAATAAGAAAATAAATAATTCAGATAATGAGTATACAAGCACCGTAATTAATGCCGGCAAATTTGCTGTGTTGTGAAGCCTTGGCAGATTTTTAGGTCTCTCCGCTCACATATTAGCAGCCAGCTGTTACAGTTTTATGTCTATGCAAATATTATTTAACATGACAGTAACAGTGCTCTGCCTTACTAATGTCCAACGGGGGCACGGTGGCTCAGTAGGTAGAGGTGCAGGCTGCAAGCTGAGAGGTCCTCAATTTGAATCCCACCTGTGGCAACCGCGTTGTGTCCTTGGGCAAGACACAACACCCCCATTGCCCACGTGGGGGCATGGTGACGCTGTGTACTAAAAGCGTACTGCACGTTGATAGTGCACCTGTCTTCAACCAATGCTAACCCT
The DNA here is from genome assembly GCA_031216915.1 of Pictodentalium vernedei. Classification (NCBI taxonomy): domain Eukaryota; kingdom Metazoa; phylum Mollusca; class Scaphopoda; order Dentaliida; family Dentaliidae; genus Pictodentalium; species Pictodentalium vernedei. Next base: position 168,920,321 of record CM062293.1, read on the forward strand.
GCTTGTGTGGAGTTAGTATGTTGGGGAGCTGACAGTTGCTCGCCGTTGCTCGGTGGTTCTCTCTGGGTACTCCGGCTTCCTCCACCCGTAAAACTGTCATGATCATGATTAGCCATTGTGCAGAAATATATGACCTTAAACACCAAGAAATAAATAAATAAAAACTAATGTCCAACAAGACAAAGAATTGGGGGGGGGGGGATAATCCCCCTCAGAGGAGTTATGCCCCTGTTTGGACACTTGTAACATGTTTCAACTGGTATAATCCTAGCAGCCTTCCATCCACAAAAAAGCAAGAACACAAAAAGGTTAACCTTCTGCACACTGATGTCGAAAAATCAAATTGGCAACCTGCAAATATTTTCAATAACTAAACTAGGAATTTAACCAATTCAGTCTTGTTTGAGAGAGCTCTATGAGCTCTGTCAAACAAGGTTGAATTGGCTAAATTCCTTGTTGCATAATGGGAATTATTTTCTCCATGAATTTTTTGTATTTGGACATCAGTGTGCAGGGAGTTGAGTTCCCATTCTTGAATTCATTGAGGTGATAAAACAGTTGAGGAAAATACTGTCTAATGTCTGCACTAATAGTACTAGGGAATAAAAAGTATAAAAAAGTCCCAAAAGTGTTGTATCATGTGTTGAGATATAATCTGATAGTTTTCTCTCACTACTGTTTTTTTTCTCTGTATCTGGCTACCAGTCACATCATAAACACACTATATCTATTACTCTAATCTCTCAGATGAAGTTTATTGTGCTCAGCAAGATGATATTAAGCTTTCAGTGGTTTTCAGGTGTTGAGCTTTATATAAATTGTCAGGTATAACAACACGTATCCAAAATGTAATTGTAAATTTGATGGGAAATTAATTAGTACTGAAATAGGGAGCTGGATAACCAGTTCACAACCTGTTACCAACCTGAGTGGTTGGAAAAGCTGTCAACCTGGTATACAACACATCAGTGATGATGGCATTCCATTAGTAAAATATATTACGTTTAGATCAACACTCACCACTCCCATAATTTTTAGCCCCATCAATCTAGCACACAAAACTTCACTAGTATTCAGATGAATTATTACAGAGTGTATTTCAGTGACATATGAACAAACCCAGTTCAGAGTCACTCTCAACATGGTCCCTTTGGTAAAGCTGAAATGAAGACTTGACAACATTCATTTGTATGTGCAATATTGATGCTGTCTAAAATTAAGGAGTGAGTGAGTGGTCCGCATCGAGTGGTGGTCCTACCAGGGGGGGGGGGGGGGGGGGGGGGGGGCATCTCTGGGAAAATTCTAGGGGTTCACCTCCATGAAACTTTAGAAATTTAGTACCCAAAAGGGGGCATTGTTGTCTGGGCTGGGCTGTGCAAATTACCTGCAACCAGGTTAACCCTGTTAATTGATAGCCAATTTTCCAGTAAAAATATTCAATTAACAGGAGGAGTTTTCAGTTTGCAAGAATTTTGTCATCTCCTTTATTTTAGTGATAAACTGAGCATTTATCTCTTCAGTTGCTGAGTATTTTCTTGAATTTCTCATAAAATCAAGTCATGGACAGCCATGACTTGATTTGATGAAAAATTCAATAGAGTCTGGCATCAAGAACTCATTGGTAAGAAGAATTCTCATATTTATATAAATATATTCTATTAACCCTTTGCCCAATGCAGACAATATCAAAATGTATTATTTTAAATATTTTTTCAAAAACTTTCAGTAAAACCATATCATGTGACCCCCCATTGGAACGATCTCGATGAACTTGTTCCAATGTGGAATGGTGGGTAGCTTTTAAGAATTCTTCAAGTTTTTTTTTGACGATACTGAAGAATTTTATTTTTCAACAATTTCGACACGCATGTACAATAACATTGATTACGTCCCTTATATCGCTGGGCCCCAATAAATTTTTGTACCACAATTCTCTTCTTAATATTCTCCCTCTCCTTAATAAGTGTTTCTTATCAAAAGTTATAAAAATCAATTATATGGTCTTCTACTTTAGTATATGGTGTTATTTACAAATACTATTTACAAATTTAGCTACTAACTAAATGGCTATGTAACATCATAATAACTGTTCGCCAAGCTTTCGGCACTAGGCCTTCATCAGGACGCTACAGATAACACAGCTACACCATAACAGCTTTGTCTCAAAACAACACAATTACAAATGAATCATTTAGCGTTGCCTTTCCACGTCAGGTTTATTACGCACAGTTGTGACAGCGCCAAAATACAAATCAAACCTGGCGACGTGTGGTTGAATTTTGTGTTTACTCCTTTGTCACCCCCTTGTTCCAAATCTCCTTATCCAAAGGTCCTCCTGTACAAGGCGCTCACGTTTCCCTCCAAACGTGAGCCTTGGGAAAAGATGGTCACGACTTTACTAAGTATATTTTTGTTTTGTGAACAGAAACTTCCTACTGGGTGGGGGGAATGGGGGGGGGGGGGGGGGTTACAATTGAACCCAAACACATCCAATTCACATGCCCAGTCTTCATCAAATGTGAAGTTCCATCATCAAGATTTAACTCTGTGGCTCTATCATCAACTGGAATATTACTAAGAATTTTGTGTGAAACTGAAGAACACTTTCTAGCATGCATGCCAGCACATTTCCAGACTTGTGTTAACTGCAAATAAAGTTCAGTGATGTCATCTTCACACTCTCCTGAATCCATACTATCGTTCATGTATGTTGATTTTAACACAGTTTCTGCTGCTCCAGGAAAATGACTTTTAAGCTTTTGGGCATTTTCCTGAGCAACATTAACTGAGCTAAGAACGGACTAGAATTCACACCAAACACTACGCGATTGAATTCATCTTCCTCAGGTTCTTTATTTCAGTCTAAATTGTGCCACAGAAAATGCTGAAATGGTCGGTCAGCAGGCATGCGTTCAATCCTTAAATACATTTTTGCAAAGTCAAACACAAGTGTGATAGGAGACTTATGGAAACGCAATGATATGTTCACTAAAGCCTTTTGTAGCTTTGGACCTGGATTTATTGATTCAGTGATACTCCATTTAGCCAAGCCCACATAAAAAACTATTCAAGTCTTTGTAGTAGTTTTATAAAGGCGAATAACTTTGACATGTGGCAGATACCATTTTTGATCAGGTTTATTCATTCTTCTGTTTCCAGTTTTCAGATGTAGCCTTTCTTCAAATATTGTTATGTTGTCTCACATTTCTTTCCCACCATCTTTCCATGGTACAGCCACCTGATAATGGCCGTCTATGTACTTTAAAGAGTCATTTACAGTTTTTAAAGTAACAATCTTCAGCAGATAGCACTTTGTAGTTGTCGTCACCACAGCTTTCAGTTCCTAAAATTTACGAAATGTCATGTTGATATCATTTAAGTCACTTCATTCATGTGAATGGTATGTACGAACAAAGTTTGTTTGTAAATTGTTCACAATTCGAATGGAGAGTACCAACACATGTCCAGCCTAATGGCATTAACCATGCGTTGGGTTCTTTTGGTTTTCCACACACTTCTTTCATCGACACATGCAGGTTGGCATAGTCCATGCCTATTAGTATGTCTGCTATAGGCATCCTGCTAAGTTGCGGAAACTGAATGCCATCTAAGTGTCGCCACTTATCTGCATATCTATGCCAAGCAACAGTTTGCGTACCACCGATTACACGTTATGTAATCATTGTTTCAACTTACCCGTTTAAAACACATGCATTCATCTTCATGAAATGTCCTTGAAGTCCGAGTTTGGCTGCAACATCAGCATTGACATAAGTTTTTGTGCAGCCGTCATCAAGAAGTGCATCCACGCACATTTTATGATTTCCTGGTTTTTTTTTAATTACAGAGACCATATGCAATGTCACAACATACTCAAGAAAGGATCCATCTGCCATCCTCGTGCATTATGGTATGCAAATTATTTTCCTCCTTCTCCATGAAAGGATGTCCTGTGGACATTTTATTTGTAGTTTCGTTAGACACTCCAGGTGTGGCTTTTGGAAGAAAATAGTGGTGTAACAGTCAATTGTGGTTTTCTTTGCAGCCATTCAAACCACACTCATGACTATGAGAACAGTTTTGCCCACGGTGGTTATCGGCCAAACACCAGAAGCACAGACTGTACTGCTTTGTCACTTCCCAGCATTGAGCAAAATCGACTTTCTTAAAGTCATCACATCATGAACATATTCTGTGTGAGCTATCACACATTTTACATGATCCACAACTAACACTTTTGTTTGATTTCTCTTCCGATTTGTTCACGAAGTGGGTATGGGGATTAGAACCCATATTAGTTTTTGTTGCTGTCAGCCCCACAATAGCCTCAGGAGCTATTGTTTAGAATTCAGCTTCTTGATTAAGGGGACGTCCAACCTTACTTTGGTCAAATTTCATGTAATTTTCTAAAAAAAGACCCAAAATGAATAACCCCAATAAATGATATACCAAAATGCTTGGAATGAAACATAGAACATGTGGAAAGTGAAATTTGCCATGGAACTGCTGCCACATGGTAGACAGCACTGCTTAAAAGTCTGCTATGGCATAAGTAACCAACCAGATTTTAGACAATAAAATACCTTAAATTTGTTGAAAAGTTCAATTCTGCAATCCTTCTAGTACAGACTCGGAGAAATCTTTTTATCATTCTTGCAAGGAATAGACCACAAGACTAATTGTAATTTAGGATGCCTACATTTTAAAAGGGCTGCCATTTTTCTTGTGTTTGTTTACCTTTTATGAAGTTCACCAAGGGTCAAATCCACACAGTTCAGCTGAATAAGTATGGAGTCATGAGAGAGTGCATCAATGAAAAAGGAAGAATGTCCAATATGGCTTTTGTGAGTCTGCTGTGACTATACCCCTCACAATCCTGTGCCATTTTGCATGAGATCTGTATCAAATTGGTAACATATGATGAGATTGATACACCAAAAAAGGGTGAACTGCCAAACTTCCTCATTTAGTGTTATATGTGTCCATTTCTGGAGTTGCATGACCAGTGACAGCTGCCAAGAGTGTCATTTGAATGTTCAAGTGTGGCCAAAACAACAAAAAATGACCTGCCCCGCATGCTGAATATTTTCACCAATCGGCTACACTTAGTTAGACATCCTGGTTTCCAAATCGTACATGATTTGGTATGCTTCATTTGTTTTGGAACTATCGGCTTTCCATAGTTTCTGTTTGGGGGAAGCTTGACTGTTGTTTGCTCATGAGATTTAAGAACATTAATAACTGATCTGCTTACCAATACTAATTTTATAGGCGGAGGGTTACCAGCCAGAACAATGTCGGAATTGTGATGGTTATTAAATTCATTTATCTGAACACTTATGACATGTTGTGGTCTCATTTTGGTAATCCGTGTGAATTTTTGTCCGCCTAGCGGAATTTCTCTTTTTTTGTCCACAGAGTGTCAACACATTTTCGCAACCTTTTCGTGCTAACAGCGCTCAAAATCAATGTTGATCCGTCTTATACACAATGCGGTTGTGTGAGGGAGATATTTAAATTTACAATGGTACGACATTTCTCAATATTTGGTGAACAGGAAAATACCTTTCTGATAATTCTCCTTGACATTGGTCTTCTTTTTTCGTAGCAGACTTCATCAAGCCTTCTTTACGTCACTGATATAGTTCGGCGACAGTAAAATTATTTTGTCGTAGGTATACAGTTGTGACGACTGATGTATGTTGATGTGAATATATTTTTGTTTTCAAATATAATTTTTCACTTTTATGTTCTGATCATCGTCAGCAACCAAATAATAGTAGTTTGAATTGGTGGTATATTAATCCCTTGCTGACACTTGCATCAAATTGTACAGTTTGTGATCTGAACAGTGCTACTATGGGCTGAATCTCGCAATTATCACATTGTCAGTTGAATATTTTCCTGTGAATGTATTGTGAGTTGTACATTACATCGCCTGCCAGATTCAAAAACAGCAGTGAAATGTTTGAAGATTTCAGATTGTGGGAAATGAAATCATTTCACAACTTCACCCCAAAACCCACGTGATCACAACAACGTGTCGGACAAACAGAATCAAGCGTTTGTGGTCATCCATTTTCCCCTGAATGTTATCACCACGTTGGTGATGAAATGATCAATATGCTTTCTCCAAGTATGGAGTGTGGAGTCTTTTATTTACAACTCAGACATTCGAATTACCGATCTATTCCTTGTTAACCCTGACGGTTACTTATGCGGCTGGCAATTTCTTTGTCATCAAAAGCAAAAAATTTTTTTTTAATTTCCAAAAAGTGGGTAAATTCGGGTTTTGTATACTTTTGTCATTATTTTGGTATATAATATGTCGTTATTCACCGCTTTAATTCGTTTTTAGGGCATTGTGAAAATTTACAAAAAAATGCACAAAGTTATGTTGGATGACCCCTTAATCCATTCACAAAGTGTTTCAACAGACTGTGTTTTATTTCTCTTGTGTACCCATCTATGGTAGTACACATGCATGTCTTCAGTCATTTTAGCTTAACTTGACAAAGTCAAGATAAGCTATTGCCATCACGTGTGCGGAAGTCTGTTAGTGTTTGTCTGCAAGTCTGTTCACATTTTCCTTTAGCACAGGCTACACCCCGTAATTCTTATCCGATCGTCACTAAATTTCATATGCAGGTTTGGGGTGTCTAGATGAGAACATCCCCTTTTGGTCGCGATTGATCAACCGTGATGGCTGCCCGAGCCCAAAACCCGAAAACCTTTAACACAGTCTACAGGTTGTATTTATGAAGGGATTTCATTGTAACTTAGTAGGATGCCTCTGTATAATATCTAGATGAGAACGTCCCCTTTTGGTCATGATCTGTCAACTGTGATGGCTGCCCAAGCCCGAAACCCAAAAACTTTTAGCACAGTCTGCAGTTCATATTTACTATGGAGGGATTTCATTGTAACTTGGTAGGATGACTCTATATGATGTCTAGATGAGAATGTCCCCTTTTGGTCATGATCGATGAACCGTGATGGCTGCCCGAGCTCAAAACCCGAAAACCTTTAGCACAGTCTACAGGACGTATTTATGAAGGGATTTCATTGCAACCTGGCAGGATGCCTCTGTATAATATCTAGATGAGAACTTCCCCATTTGGTCACGATCTGTCAACCGTGACGACTGCCCAAGCCCAAAACCCCTAAACCTTTAGCACAGTCTGCAGGTTATATTTATAGAGGGATTTCATTGTAACTTGGTAGGTTGACTCCATATAATGTCTAGATGAGAACGTCCCCTTTTGGTTGCGATTGGTCAGCTGTGATGGCCACAGAGGTCCAAAGCCTGAAAACCTTTAGCACAGTCTATAGGTCATATTTATGAAGGGATTTCATTGTAACTTGGTAGGATGACTCCAGATAATGTCTAAATGAGAGCATCCCCTTATGGTCACGATTGGTCAACTGTGTTGGCTACAGGGTCCCGAAGACCTTTAGCACAGTCTATAGGTCATATTTATGAAGGGATTTCATTGTAACTTGGTAGGATGACTCCAGATAATATCTAGATGAGAATGTTCCCTTATGGTCACGATCATTCAGCCGTGACAGCTGCCCAAGCCCAAAACCCGAAAGCTCTTAGCACATTCTACAGATCGTATTTATGGAGGGAGTTCATTTTAACTTGGTGGTTTGATTCCATATAATGTCTAGATGATAACGTCCCCTTTTGGACATGATTGGTCAACTGTGCCCAAAGCCTAGAGCACAGTCGACAGGTCTTATTTATGAAGGGATTCATTGTAACTTGGTAAGATGACTCCAGATAATGCCCAGATGAGAACGTCCCGTTTTGGTCACTATCATTCAACCATGACAGCTGCCCGAGCCCAAAACCCAAAAAGCTTTAGCACAGACTACAGATCATATTTATGAAGGGATTTCTTTGTAACCTGGTAGTATGACTCAGTATAATGTCTAGATGAGGACGTCCCCTTTTGGTTGCAATTGGTCAACCATGATGGCTACACAGGCCCGAAGCCCCAAAACCTTTAGCACAGTCTGCAGGCCATATTTATGAAGGGATTTCATTGTAACTTGATAGGATGACTCATTTTGGAATAATTTCACTCTAAATTGGTAACTTTTGTTGCTATACATTAACTGTGAGGGCCACATACATTAACTGTGAGGGCCACATTAACCCACCCCTCAATTCTTTAGTACAGTCTGCACCTCATATTATTTTTATTGAAAACATAGCATACAGGGAACTGAAATTAACATATTCCCAATTATCACAATTCTTGTCTTATTTCATAATCCTTTCATAAACTTTGAACATTATCCTTTTCATCAAACATAACACACAGACAAGTTAAGCTACAGTGTCATTGACACTTTCATTGACTACAACTTCATGTAAAGCGAACCATTTCCAAGCTCATCGGTGCATCCCACTTCCTTCAAGTTTACGACAACGATATCTAGAATGCTTGCGAACTGTTCAACATCACGCGAATTTCCATAATGCACAGGCCGAAATCTTTCTAATTGTTCCAAATAAATGGCCACTTGCCAACATTGTCCCCCATATTTTCAGTCCAGGAACTCTTTGACTGCTTTATTCACAAAAGCTGAGTGTCCCAAAGTCTCTATAACGCGAAGAGCTTCACCCGGCACGTACTGATGAAACTGAAGCAACTTATATTCTGCCGTGGCTGGAGCTTGATCAATACAAGCAAGAAATGCCACTTTCCAGCTTTCAAAGTTCCATTTGTCACCACCAAACACTGGGATCGACAGGCATTTAAGTTGCTTCTGTATACCTTGTCCGATAGATATTGGATTCAGTCAAGAAGGTGCAACAGGTTCCGGCCGAACAGTGTTAATAACAGGTTCAATGACTGAATCAGTGTCTGTCATTCTATCATGCTTGTCATTTATTTTGGGCAAAATGGTATCGGTCTGAAATCGACGAATTTTATCAGACGCTGTTTCCTTATTTGATACTGTGCTGGAGATATCATCTTTCCCAGATTCTAGGTATTCCAGGAAAGTGAATTATCACTAAAACTCTTGTGAAATATAGTTTTAATCTGCACAATAACTTGCATTCTGTTGTTTTCTGAAGTCTATTAACTGAAACATTGTTTGTGCTACTTACACTTTCTCACAGAATTCAAGGCATATTCTCGTCTCAATTTGGAAACTCTAACCCTTCTGTTGGTGTTTTCATGGTAATCCATTATCCATGTTCAGAAAAGAGACTAAAGTGACCTGAAAGAAGATTATCTTGTACCTTGTTATAGTCAATACTTTTTTCTGGTCACCTCTTGTCAAGATTTTTTAAGCATGAGAAAAATGTTAATTCTGATATGTTTCCCCATTGTAAGTGCTAAGAGATGAGAAGCCCAGAATTCAGCAGCTTATTATTAAGCCCCGACCTCCAATCTCATGGAGACCTCCATCCATCCATCTGTCTGCCCTTCTGTCCATCTGTCTGTCCATACAAATGTTTTGGATTGTAATTTCAAAGCCATCTGTCAGATTTGGATCTCCCTTGATATGCTGATAGACCTGCATGGGGAAACAGATATGCACAAGGAACGTGTTCCGTCCAATAATTTTTCTCAGGGTTATGGACCTTTTTCACTCTTTCAACTTTTTCTGTTCCACAATATCTTTAAGGCTACTTTGAACATGACTACGTGTCAGAGGCAGTGGCCCACGCTTTGCGTAGCCTTTGTTTCATAAGTTTCTTCTGCTAAAACTATATATTGTGTTATAATCAGGGCTGTAACCTGCACAAAAAATTGGTGGTGGTGCAAGAAACTTTTGCCTCGTGACTGGATGAAGTTGCAGGAGGGATAGCATTGTACAGACAATGCCCAAGAATTGCCTGACAAGTGCCCAACAAAGTCCCTATCTCTGAAAAATTGGAGAGGTGAACCCCCCCCCCCCCCCCCGCCCTTCCTCCGCCCTTCCTCCGCCCTCCCCCCCCCCCCCCCCCCCAACTGATTTATTTGTCATTGTTGTAATACCCTGTCGAAAAGTGCTCAGGGATTCCTTTCCAACAGTATAATACATTGCATCATTTTGATGTCAAACATTTTACCGTCTTTATAGAAGTGATCATGTTTCTGGAAAAGTTAACAACTGAGCATCAATAACAATTTGAAAAAATATTCTTACTCTTTGTCTCAGGTCTTGTAATCTGACGAATAAAAAATCAGTGTCCCTATTTCTTTGAATGTGAATGAGAGATGAATGAATCACAATCGTTTGACCATTCTCTTCAGATTTGATGTTCTATATTAGTTATGAAAACAGAATGAAATACATTATCAGTTATTGTGATGAACTGATGGTAACATGGTCTGAGGTTTGTGGCTCGGAGCTTATGTTCAACCAAGATGTGAAGCGCCCAGGTTGAAATTATGTTCCGAGCGGCAAACCTTTGACCATATGTCATCATCAACTCATCACAATAATGTATATGTTCCAATAAGACCCTATTCATAGCCCCAAACTGAAATGAACAAGGCAACTTGAATGAACAAGGCAACTTGAATGATAACAAATTTAGTAAATAAACCTCTTGTGTCACCCCAAAACATCACTGAACAACAAAAAATTAATAACTTAAATAAAGGTCAAGTTTACACCATCTCAGTTCAGATTATGAACTTATAAATTGGGTTATGAGTATCTTTCATAAAATTTTCAATGGCCTCAGAAAATACGATTTTGTAGGCAATATGCACTTTGAATCTCCTCCCATTGTTATCCTTTTTTTCAAATATTTTGCATGGTGACAGTAACATATCCCACTGGAGCCATAAACAGAAAAACTAAGCGATCCAGTGAAAGTGACTTGGGTTACAGCATTGTTTGATGTCTTCTGATCCTTGTTGTATATGCTTGGAAGCATTGCATTCGTTGAATGACAAATACAGCATTCAATGAATGATAAATGAAAGGCAGTTGTTTCATTTTTATTTTGTACATACATTTGTAACTATATTTAAAAAAATCATATCTTTTCTATGGGTTCTGTTTTTGTGTGTCCTGGTTGCCCATGTAAATTGATTACACTTAGCTGCCTATACATTATCAAGTTCAATTCATACAGGTAGCCAGATATGTTTTGTATAAAAAGAAATGTGATATCTTTGTTTTAAATATGTATTAGCATTATGAACATTTGGTTAATATTTGTTTACTTTTTGTTAAACTGCATGTGACAGCTTACCGTGCCCTTAACTGGTGGACTGCAAGAATAACTTTTGTTGTCAAAATTTATTCACGTGTATTTTTTGTCTTTTAACCCTTTACCTAATGAATCGGCTGTATCCACCCACAAAATTTATTTAGTTATTTTGATATGAGTGTGCAGGGAGTTAAACTCATTTTGTTGGCGATAATCTTCCCCCTACTTTATTTTGTACCTATGACCATTTCCTCTCCGCATTTTGTTTTCTTTTTAACTGTTTGACATCAAGATTGATCTTACTGACCCACATAGAAAAGTAGGACCTGGCAACCAATGTGGGAGCCCTCAAAAGTGGGCCGGATATATATTTTTTACCCCCAAAACCGCAGCTCATGACCCCCTTATGTGAGCTCATTCCAATGAGATGTCAAAGCTGTGTATTGGAGACAGAAATTCAAAAAATATTAAAATATGAATGATTTTTTGGGGGGAATAATGCAGGCCAGACAGTTATATTTATTTATTTATTGGTGTTTACGGTCACATACTTATTCACAATGGCTAATGACAGTTTTACGGTTGGAGGAAACCGGAGAGAATCACCGAGCATCGACGAGCAACTGTCAGCTCCTCAACATTCTAACTCCATTCAAGCTCCACTCAAGCAGAGTTACAGCGGCTGAAGACATGTGCACCACCGACGTGCAGTACACCTTAATACATGGCATCATCGTGTCCCCATGTAGGCAACTGGGATAAAGTGCCTTGCCCAAGGACACAATGCGGGTCGTCCCGGACAGGGATTGAACTCGGGACCTCTAGCATAGAAGTCCAACAGTCTATCACTGAGCCACCGCGTTCCCGGCCAGACAGTTAACCTCCCATCCAACACAATTTAAAACCAAACACAATTTATGAATGACAGAATAGCACCTGTACCTTAAAATTCCCTTATTTTATTCAAATATGTAGCTAAGCTGTTTGAGAGCGTGGCGGCTCAGTGGTTAGGTTATCAGACTTCAAACCAAAAGGTTCATGGTTCGATTTTGACCAGGGCTTACTGCGTTCTGTCCCTGGGCAAGGCACGTAATCCTGACTGGCTACTTGGGGGCAAGGTAACATTGTGTCCTAACATGTACTGCATGTCGATGTGCCCTTGCCTTCAACCAATGCTAAGCCTGCATGTGTGGTATTAGTACCTTGGGGAGTATTGAAATGTTCTTGCCGCTGCTTGGTGGTTCTCTACGGGTACTCCAGCTTCTTCTACTTGTAAAACTACCTGACAACAGATTATCCTGGTTGTCAAAAGTGTCATTAAACCCCAATGAAAAAAAAAGATAAGATGCTAAACTGTTGAAGTGCTGTAATATACTCTAGAATAGGAACAAAATCTCGGAGTAACATTGCTTTTGATGATAGAATGTTGTGATGGATACACTGTTGGAAAGGGCTCTTAGAGTGTATCTCTTAACTGGTAGAGTGCAGAAAGCCTATATTTGGGCTTTATTTCTGAAGCGCAGGTACCACAACTTAAAAGCTGAGGCTCCATTTTGCCACATTAACATTTATGGGTGAGTGCCTTTGGGCACTCTCCCATAAATTGTAACAAGGCAAAGATATGTGATCAAATTTTGATGACCAAAAATAAGTTAGCCCTCTACCAGTTAAAAGCATATCATTGAGTGTTTGGTGGCTCATTTGTTTGTGCAATCGACTTGAACGTGTCATAGATTTGAACCTGATCCATGTCATCTTCATTGTGTGCAAGACACATACATTGTAATCGTAATTGCAAAAGTGGGAGCGTGGTGGTGCAATGTGCTTAGGTATACAAAACATGTTGGTGGTATACAGGCATGAGAATTTTCCAGATTTTGACGGATTTCCAGTATGTTAGACATCCAATTTATAAATTTTCCAGATTCCTACTATTGTGTACAATATGTAGGTCCTGTCTGCAGAATTATTTTTATTCTGAATCATGACAAAACCGGAACATTCAGTGTTCCTATATACGGCCAAGGTTGCTACGTTTTTTATGTCTAAATTCGGCCATCTGTGGACAAGTAAACTAGTGATACTGACGTAAATGAATTGCACAAGGTCAGTGATAGTCTCTTTAAGAGTCAGCATCACCACAGGTCCACCCATGCTTGAACTAGCCCAGGTTGGCCTGAGGTGATGCTGATTCCTTCAGAGGCTATATTAAATTATTTAGGTGTGTGCCAGCTTACAAGTTTCCGGGTTTTCGATCAGTTGCAACGTACATCCCTGGGTACAGTTGCATTCAACCCATGCTAACCTCGATTGTATTAGGTTAGTAAGTTGGAGAATCTGACATTTACTCTCCACCACTTGGTGCTTCTTTCCTGGTACACAGCTCTCTCAGCCTGAAAAAATGTCCCACAACATCATATGATTGTGGCTGTTAAAGGTGTTGTTAAGTCAAAATATATAAATAATTGCTTATGATCAGCATGAAGGGAAAAACTACAGCAATGTTCAGCGACTGATTCGCGCTCCCGCATTGTGTCCTTGGGCAAGGCACTTAACCCTGATTACCTACATGGGGGTACGATGACGCTGTGTACTAAGGCGTACTGCACATCGAAGGTGCGCATGTCTTCAACCAATCTAACCCTGCCTGTGCCGCGGTGCAGAGTTCAGAGTTATGATGTTGGAGAGCTGACAACTGCTCGTCGTTGCTCGGTGGTTCTCTCTGGGTACTCCGGCTTCATCCCCCCGAAAAAAGGAACCGACATGATATCACCCTGGCTGTTAATGTGTCGATAAACCCTAATAAAAAAAAACAAAAACAAAAAACTACAGCAATGTTTCAAGATATTTTGGGCATGAAAGATTGGTCTTGAAACTGATTGTTTATGCCAAGTAAGCATGACTCTAATAATGCCATGACTCTAATAATGCCATGGTCTATTCTGAGTGGAGCTAATGGGAACCCTGAGAAGTGAATCGATGCTTGTGAACTACAGGAGTAGTAAAGCTAGTTCCTGGGGTGTACATTCTCTAAAGTGGGTGGCATAAGGTGGCTGTACTTCGGTTTTGGTTGTGATATAGCCCTAGATGATGGAAGTGCCTTTAAACCAGGCATGTCAACTGGTACTGGTAGCACCAGTACCCTCATACTCCAACCGGCACTGAAGCTTTTGTCCCGCCGGTACTGGGACAAAATTATTTTATGGGGAAATTCCTAATTGAATGATGGTAAACAGGCTAATAATGACACACTAACACAGCATACTTTCAGCTTATTTGTGAATGAACATATCAAAACACTCTAAAGGGGCATGTTCTGTCTGCACCACCACCTCGATAAGGTCAGTCAGTTTGACTTTTCAAACATGGCATCAAAGACAATGAAAGCACCGTCATCTGCTACTTGAAAGAAATTCTGTGGCGACATCAGAGTAATCATAAAGCACGATTTTCATGCTTTATGATTACTTTGATGTTGTCGCAGAATAATTGGTACGATGCCATGTTTGTCTTTGCGACCTTAGGAACTGGGTTGGTTTAAATGCGAATTTCCCCCATCTGATTGTGATATGTCACCTAATTGTTGACTTGTCCCGGTACCGGTTTCGATGGGAAAGACTCTGTCGGTTATGTTGGTACCGGCGGTGCTTTGACATAACTGCTTTAAACCCTAATAAGAGTACCATTGAGGTGCAGTATGCCTTAAGATACAGCACCACCACGCTTCCATATGGGCGATCAGAATTAAGTGTCTTACCCAAAGACACAACACAGTAAATGCTCGTCAGGACTAAACCATGGACTATTCGGTGTGAAGTCTAGTGCTCTGAGCCATAGTGCTCCCTTCTCATGAATGAAATAATGTTCAAACCAAGAAGTTAATCAATACATATTATCGCTACAGTGAAGTGATCTGGGTCGTAGTATCATGTCGAGTTGAGGAGGCCGGATCGCCGGATTAACGAGCTGGTGATCTGACCTCAACGAGACGTGATACGAAGACCCAGATCACTTCGCTGTAGAAATAAAAGGTTTATTATATGACTTATATACTTATATATAGTTCAACATTGCATGCCAATGCTAGCATTAACAATTCCCCCAACCTTTTTTGGGTGAATTGGATTGAAGTAAAAGAGAACTATTTTTGTTTACACTTACTTTTGTAACAGGTGCATACTTCCGGGAAATCCCCCGATGCACATGAATACGATAAAAAAATATGAATATGATATAAAAAAAAATGGACCGCCATTCGTGTGCACCCATTCCAGCTCGGAGTAAACTACTCTCTGCGATCGGAACAGCTAATTATGCAAATTCAAACAAATTCGAACGCACATGTAAACAGTCTTTAATACTATAGTATAGTGATACAGAATCGGATTCCACACTGTGAATTTTCCGGGGATCAGGAAAAGATCATCAAACAATAGTGATATTTAGCAGTTAAATTACACAGTCATATAATAATTATGAGATCATTCCAATGACGGAAGGGTCACATGATATTGTTTTGTTGAAAAAATAGTTTCCACTGCTCAATGCTCAATTGGTAAATAACGCAGGCAGATGTGGCCGAATCATTAGGTACAGGGCTAATGATTTTCTTGGAATTAGAAATATTCTGGGATAAACACACAAGTTTTTGTAGGATCAAAAACAGTTTGAGAGTTTGTTAAAAAAAACTAATGTTTGGTTGTGAATCAGATTGTTTGAAGTTGTGGGCAATTTGTTGAAGAGTTAAAGCTGACTCAGACACTTAGATCCAGGAAGAAACAGTTGTATAAGATAATTTAGTTGTCAGGTTTGATACATTTTTAAACTACTGAGAATAAACTGTCTCAGTTTAGAACATGACTAATTAACAGTGAAGATTTACACAACCTGTGAGGTGCCAGGAGCCAATTCTTTGATTAGTGGATTGGTGAAACTTCTCTTCCACCGAATTTGTAGCAATTATGAATTCAGTCACAGCAAGTATTTTCAAATTGTGAAGATACCTCTGAAGAAAACCACTGAAATAACCTTTACCTAACATGAAAAGCAGACGACACTTGCAAATAAAATTCTTGAATAACTAATTTTTTTCAATTTTTGTCTCAAAAACATAGGTTATGACCCCTCATTGGAACAAGCTAGATGAGCTTGTTCCAAAGAGGGGTCATAACCTATGTTTTTGAGACAAAAAATGAAAATATAATGAAAATTAAATGGCGATTTTTTAGAATAGCACTGGCCGTTTTTGCCATTATGTTGGGTAAAGGGTTAAGAGCCTGGACAATTTTCCAGACTCATCAGCACACCACAACATGTGTCTCCAATGTCTTAGTTTCAGGAGTTAACTATAGGGAGGGGGGAGAGAGATACTTTATAATAATTTTCCAGCTGGGACATTTTGATCTGCATAGGCATCTTAGATATCGATTTAGTCTTGCTGGTAATCATGTATTTTCTTACAGGACTGGATTTCTTTCTCGGACTTATGTCACACACATTGTCAGTTTCATGCAAATGGAGGTCTGTGGCCGATTGGGGATGCTGGGGGTACCGGCATGACCAATTAAATAAGAAGCTGGGAAACTCATGTATCACGATAACTACATGTATTTATCCACAAACAAATTTCCTGGGTTTTTTATAACTATTATCTCCAATAAATATTTCAAGTTCCAACTACATCATTCATGACATGCCTTCGCAGAAGGTCTGCCTTGATGATGTAGTTGGAATATTTCATCATTCGGGACTTGAGTCATGACAGTCAGGACAAATTGGGTTTACATCACCCAATCAGCCATCTACGAGATGCACTTGGGCTCAGTGATGATATCCCTTCAAGTTTTGGCTGTCTAAGAGGTATCCAAGACGTCACAAGATGCAGCTGACAAGGTAAGGCCCCACAAAGTAGATCTTCTGTTTTTCATGCCATTTTTTTGTAAAATTTCATGTGGGAGGACAGTTTTTTATTTTATTGTTTATTTTTGTAATTATTTCTTTGCCATCAAAAGTTCATGTTCTTGGTTTGTTTTATGTAGACTCTTAATCTACAGGATACGATGGGTGGTGGTGTATTTCATCTCTTGATTGTTAGAAGGCTTAACACTGCAAAAGCATTGCAAAGCCTTGTTGTACTCGAGGGATAAATTTTTCAGTTTTATTAACTTGGGTAAAATATCAGACATAAAACATTTTATTTTTATTTTTTCAAGTTTGCATTGGTTATAAAAAGAGAGCATGTGGCAGCCAAAATGACCATGTGGGACGTCCCTGGGAAACAGATTTTTAGGCCTAAACTTGATAAAATGACAATATTAAATGCTATCTTGGAGGTTGTTACACTTTATCAATGAGCAACAAGAGTGCTTAGCAGTATGATATAATATTTGCAGCTTGGGTTTGTGAAGGCCGCTAATGAATATTGTGGGGTGCTGATCATTGTGTTTTGTCTCAGTGCTCCCAAAACTCTGTCCAACAGCCCATAATAATTAAAAATGTAATTTGTCATCAGAAGTCAGGGAATTAACGTTTCATAAAACATGACTAGCAGATGACATTGCCATAATTTTTCCTGAACAACTGAACATTTTAATTTTATGCTTCCAAAACATGGTTTATGTCACTTTATTGAAATGAGTTCAGTAGGCTCATTTCTATGAGGTGTCATGAGTAGTGATTTTCAAGCAAACATTAAAAATCGGAATGGCGATTTTTGTGTACAGAGTTAGGGAAACCGGTCGAAACACAATGCAGGATGTTTACCCTTCATCTGCACTGGAAATAGACCCCTTAGGATTAACATTAAGCCTTTGGAACTTTTGTACATGTTATTACGTACGGAATCAAACAGCACGTTGATATTTTGTGGTCATTTGTTTTGTTAGTATTTTTCGATTTTTTAAAGTTTAACCTCAACTTCCTATTTTCTCCCGAATAGTGTTCAGTGAAAACCGTTAAGCCAAATGTTATCTCAGCTTAAAATACTAATATAATCCTGCTGTCAAGACTTATTAACTGGTTGAGTGTCAGAAGCCACTATCGGGGCTTTCAAAAAATGAGGATACCAGTGCAAAAGCTAACACTCTCCTTGCTTATATTTCATATTCAGTCAAACACAAATAATATTTTGTTTATATAAATTTGTTTTATTACAAATTATTGGAGAGTGCCTCTGGGCACTCTCCAATAGTTTGTAATAAAACAAGTTTTGTATAACAAATTCAGACCACCAAAAATAATCTAGCCCTCAATCAGATAATCACTAATGTGAAACATATCTTGTTATTGGTACTTTCCAATGTTTGAGGTCGCATTTTGAAAAACGTTGAAGAAACTGAATTCCCAGTGACGTTTGAATGTCACGATAATTAAAGTCTCAAAGGGTGAATCACATATTACAATACAGTACAGTAGGATCCTGTTATTTGAACAACAACAACTTTACCAGTAAAAAATATTTAGTTAACCAGAATTTAGACAATTCCTTTTATGTGTGTGATAAATTGAGTATCCAATCCATTATATCCACCCCTGGGAACTCTGGAAGTGATGCAGTGCTTGTTTACTGGGGTAAACAAGCTCAGTTTTACTGGTAAAATAGGACCTGGTAACCAGCATTGCCTGGGGTGGAAGTCATATAAAATGGGCAACATGGGTATAAATGATTGGATGGCCTTGACCTTATAACCATGTTGCAGTCCTGATTCGCCACTGTGCAGACAAATGTTACCGTAAATACCAATAAATCCATCATATCCTGTTTGACAACACCGATGGAGCTCTGTCAAACAAGATATAATAGATAAAATACTTACAGTGGAAGTTTAGAAAGCAAAATTGTTCGCAGTGGAGAGGACTTTTGCAGTCAGGGAAATGGAAATGGCAGGGGTGACTTCTCCACATCCCAAGCCACATTACAAAAGCTGGATATTCTGTGAGTTAAGACATAAAAAGGTTAGAATTCCAGACACCAAATTGAAAGAATTTGTTGTAATTTTTGACTGAAACTTTTGTAAAAATTTTACAGATTTTCAGTAATTTAAAAGGTTTTTTTGCAAATGTTGGGTAAAGACTTTAGCGATAGTTCCATCAGCCGAGACATATAAGTACAACTTCATAGCTGATGTATAGAAACTGAAGAAGATCATGAATGCTATTTTGGGCAGCTTTATTTGTCATCTGTACAGTGGAGCTAGGTTAATTGAATAGTCACTTTGCCAGTGGAAATTATACAATTGACAGGAGTATTTAATCAACGGGGATTAAACCAATTTGGTAACTTTCCCGTATTTTAGAGATAAATTGAGCATTTATTCTATTATAACTTGTTTGATAGAGCTCATAGAGCTCTAGCTAACAAGATATAATATATTAAATGCCTGTGTTGGATGTAGTAAGGCCAAACTGTCGTATGAACAAGGAAATTCAGTGATTATCAAAGAAATTTCTCGACATATTCAAAGATTTTTTATTCACTTAACATTAGTTTACTTTATAATCCATATGCAGTTAACAGGGAGTGCGATGACTTAGTGGTTATGACATTGGACTTCAGACCAAAAGGTCCACGGTTTGATCCCCACAGGGGTAACAGCATTGTGTCCTTGGGTAGGCACTTCATCCCAATTGCTGCCCATGCTGGGGCAGGGTGGTGCTGTGTAACTTCAATCAATGCTTAACCCAGCTTGTGTGGAGTTAGTATGTTGGGGAGTCCAAAGTTGATCACTGCTGCTTGGTGGTTCTCTGCGTACTCCGGCTTCCTTCACCTGTAAAACTGTCTGACATGAGGTGACCCCAGCTGTTGAAAGTGTCGTTAAAAATATAAAAAAATATGCAGTTAACAGGTTAAATTTGTATTCAAGGTATGTCAGTAGTTTGCATTTGGAAGTTATATTCAGTTAACAGGCTAGGGTTATTCAGTTAAAAGGTATCCAATTAAGTGGGCTCTATTCTATATTATCAATGGGTAGAATGACTTTATATAAATCACTTATCTGGGGACTTAAATAGATCATTAATAAATTGAATTATCTTTAAAAAATTTGAGGTATGAGGAAGGATGAATATTAATGATAATATAGTATTACTCAGTTTGTTCTAAAATATTGGCTGATTATTTTGTAAATCTCATTTGTTTATCTCATTTACAGAATTAGTTTTTCACTGAGTGCTATTTTACGTAAGCTAATATTATGAAGTCTTCTGAATTTTATGCATTGTTTACATATTATATATTCTATTCATTCTAATATTCTGTTCAAAAAGAAGATCTGCAATATGAGTTAGTCTATCTCTGACATTTTTTTGGTCTATCTTAACAATATTTCTGAAATATATGTATATAAAAACATTTGCTTTCACACTATCTCAGAATTTATATAATAATAAAATATTTTCAGTATTTACATTTTTTGTCATTTGTTTTATGTATTTTTAGCAGTTATTTTGCTTCAGCATTCCCTTATAATTTATCACACCAGTACTTTACCTATTTCCTTTGGTGAACTCGAGAGTAGTGCTGTTTTACTTACGTAGATGAAGATGGATGAATCACATGTGGTTTTAGAATTGAGTTATGCATGTTTCAGGAACCAGTTTTGTAAAAATGCTGTGCAAACGAATGTAGCAGAACAATTTTGCAATATTTTCCTTTTAGTGCTAAAAGTTGTTAAGAGGAAGTTTAAACCTTCAGCCTCACAACTGGGTTTGCTCAGTATTGATCTTTTATTACAAAAAATTTCCAATCTGTCCTAAGGACAAGGTCACAGTTATCCATCAAATGTTAATAATGTCATTTCTTAATGACATCTCTTGTTCGGACTATAATTTATTCACTACATGACATAAATTGATGAAACTTCTAACATATATATATCATCAGTAGATGATATGTCATGCATCACACTGACATACTACATTCCAAGGTCAAGGTCATAGTTCAGTATCAAATGCTAAAAATACCATTCTCAGTGACATTTAACTGGCCAGACCATAGTTCCTCTTATTATCCGCCTGTTCTATGAAATCCCCATCTACCGCAACACTAAACCATGCAGAAAATAAAAATCTGTTCCGCACGTGTGGAACAGAAATCGTTGACGGTTATTTTTAAATAGAGGTGAAAGTTCACTGGAATTTTCTACAAATCGTGGACCACAAGTACAATTTGAATCCCAAGCGATAGCTAAAAATGGTCCCCTGAGTTCCAATGTGTTCTAAGGGCCAGGAGGCACAAAGAACACATTGGAACTCAGGGGATGAAATAGTAAGAAGGGTACCCCTTGCAAATTTAGTTGGCGATAAAATGTGTTCTTTTTGTTGATAGTTGTCAAATGAATTGCTGAGTGTCCTTCTAATAATTGTTTTTATAGATGTGAAGGCATGTAATAAACACACGATTTGTAGAACCTTCCAGTGAAATTTTGCTTCTGTTTAAAAAATAGTTTGTCATCGATTTCTGTTCCATACATATGTGCGGAAAAGATTTTCATTTTTCACATGGTTAAGTGTTGTTGTAGATGGGGATTACATAGAACAGGTGTGTAATAAAAACTAAATAAAATACATTGTTGACTATTACTTTATTAAATCGTTATTAAAGCTTTAGCTTTAGCATTGCAGATGGTGCCTTGTTACACTTGAAGGACAACATCATGCACATTGTTCACTTTGCATCTGAACCCTAGCAAGTGAAGCAGTGCTTATTTACTGTGGTAAACAAGCCCTATTTTATTGGTAAAATGGGCCCCAGTCATCAATGATTGAGGTGGAAGTTCTATAAAATGGACAAGGGTATAAATAATTGACTAAACTTGACTTCATCTCAATGTTGAGCTTATGATTAACCATTGTGCAGAAACATCTGACTTTGAACACCAATAAATAAATAATAAATCAAGTTTATAATTTTAAGTTGAATATATCCTCTCTTGTTGTATCATCAGAATATTATATCGAGCCATGTCCAAAGCTATGACACAAGAAATGATGGAGTGGAGAGATGAAATTTTTTGACAGGGTACTAATGTGGCCTGTAATAGGCATACCATAAAGTGCAAAACATTGGTTGTGGAGAGAATATGCCTTCCATTGGTGAAGGTCCTGAGGTCTCCCTCTGGAAAATATTTTTTTATATGTTTTCACTACCACCAGGGCGTAAATAGCATGGAGCTATCTTGAATATCTTGGGAATCTATTTGTCTTAATGTTGCAATGCGCTTTGGAAATGTTAGTGCCATTCAACTACAGTACCAGTTAAAATAAGTTATAGGGATAACACAATAAATTTCATGTTTGTTCATAATTCTGAGTTTTGACATCATTTCTTGAGAAGTAAATTCCATATGTAAATCATAATTTATCTCTGATGGTAATATACCAAGATGTGTGTGTGTCTATGTGTGTATGTGTGTGTTTGTGGGGGGTGGGGGGGGGAGTCAACCACCCCAATGTCACCATCACCACACCTCCTCCCACTCTGGCATGCCATCAGCTCTTGACCATTGCTGTGCAGAATTCACAAGAACAAAGGAGACAGCTGCTTCCTAAAATGTCAGATTAGTCAAAACTTTGTTATCTCCAAATGTGACTTATAGCATATATGGTGTGAATTTGTGATTATATTTTTAGGTTTTTCTACAGAATACTATTTAATCTAAATGGGTGGTGATCATTTTTGATTGATTGATTGATTAAAATAAAATTGGAAGAATACATAATAAATACAAGAAAAGAAATAGGTGTACTCTTCTTGAGCTCATGATTGCTTCTTAAGTTTATGATTGGACCTCAGAAAGATGGCACAGCCACCATGGCTGTCTTCCCATCATTCCCACAATCAGATTTCCTTACAAAATATAATGGTCATAGTGTTAACAAAATAAATCACATTTAAATTTTATTATTTTTTTTCTCTTTTTACTTCCAAAACATAGCTTACAACCTCTCAGTGAAATGGCTTTGACAGGAAGACAAGACTCAAAGAATATGATGGAATAACGAATTTCATATTCGCTGGGCTTGTTCTTCATCCCATCTTTGTTCTTCAAGGCTTGATGTACCTGTTGAGTTGCTTTACCCTTTAACTAACGAACCAGCCACATCCACCCATGTAATAGATAAAATTACTAGTTGAACAAACTTATTTTTTATACCCACGTTGCCCATTTTGGAGGACATCCACCCCAAGCATTGGTGACTGGGGGGCAGGGGGGTGGGAGGGACATGGAAATTTATTGGAGTTTAAAAACACTTTCACCACTTGAATCACCTTGAGATGGACAGTTTTATGGGTGGAGGAAGCCGGAGTACCCGGAGAGAACCACTGAGCAGTGGCAAGCAACTTTCAGACTCCCCAATGTACTAACTCCACACAAGCAAGGTAAGCATTGGTTGAAGACAAGTGCATCATTGATATGCAGTACGCCTTAGTGCACGTCATCACCGTTGCCCCACGTGAGCATTTAGGATTAAGTGCCTTACCTAAGGTTACCTAAGGACACAACACAGTTACCCCTGGTGGGGATCAAACAGTTGATCTTTTGGTCTGAAGTCCAGTGCCGTAACCATTGAGCCACCACGCTCCAAGAGATAAAGTCAAGTTTAGTCAATCTATTATACCCATGTTGCCTATTTTAAAATGCTTTCACCCCCAGCATTGGTACTGAGCCCTATTTTACCTGTAAAGCAAAGCTTGTTTACCACAGTAAACAAACACTGTTTCATTTCCCAGGGTTCCCGGGGGGGGGGGGGGGGGGGGCACTCTATGCTTTAAAATATTCAACATGTAAACTTATCTTCTTTTCAGCATGCACCCAGTACTTTTATGATTACATAAATATTCTGGTAAAATAATTCATCATAAAAATATTCCAGAAATAAGAATACATGAAAATTAATCAAATATTTGCATTTTATACGCAATATGATGTGATTCTACTAAAGTTCTAAAATGAACATTGGAAGTTTGTAAATAACAGTCATTTAACTAACTCATTTTGTTATGAAATAAGAACAGCTGTCAAATAAATGTGAAATAATTGTCTTAATGAGGTTTAAAAATGGATTTATAAACAGTTTTATGTGGCAGTGAAATATGAACTGGATTTTATCACAAGACTGATTGGGGCTAGTGTCATCCTTAGATGATTTCCCTGGGAGACTAGCTCTGAAAATCATGGGTTTAGTAGTTGGATTGTTCATAAAATTATAAAAGTTAGGATATTCTTTCTCGTTATTTATTTGGGTTTAACGACACTTTTGACAGCCAGGGTCACTTCATGTCTTTACGGGTGGAGGAAGCTGGAGTACCCAGAGAGAACCATTCAGCAATAGCAAGCAATTGTCAGACTCCCCAACATACTAACTCCACACAAGCAGGGTTAGCATTGGTTGAAGACAAATGCATCATCGACATGCAGTATGCCATAGCACACAGCGCCACTGGGCTCCCCACCTAGACAATCAGGATTAAGTGTCTTGCCCACAGACACAATGCAGTTACCCCTGGGGGGAATCGAACCATAGACCTTTCGGTTTGAAGTCCAATGCCATGAACACTGAGCCACCACACTCCCAGAATATTCTTTCACTCAGAATTATGTTAGCTAACAGAGGTTAGGATATAGTGAAGGGGGGTTTATAGGGACTATGACACATAGTGACCAGCTTAGGAGTGAATTTTAGGGAGAAGTGCTTCTCTCTGAAAAATGGGTAGAAGAGAGAACTCTTCAGAGAAAAGTGAATTTCTAAAGAAAGAAATGCTGAGAAGACAATTTAATATTTCAAAATTCGTCAATAAAAATCAACTTAGTGGAATCTAGTGAAGCCATGGGGTGCCTAGGGAACCCAGTCCCCTACCCCCACCCCCACTTGCTCCTTCTGCCCCCAAATTTGAAAATGCCTTGTCCTGTCAGTAAGATTTGGGGCTTTGTCAAGATGGAAAAATTGACAAGAAAAGCTACATTTTAATGAAAATGAACATTTCCTTCTTCTTTGAAGAGTCACTAAGCTCTTACCATGGCTTTGAAGGATAATATGCAATTGTTGTGCATTATGATTTTGGTAATTAGATATCGCTTCCAGATACACACACACACACACACACACACACACACACACACACACACACACACACACTAATAATTTTTACAGACGGGACTTTTTTGTCTGGATTAGAGTCTTAGATATTGGTTTGCTGGTTATCGTGTAATTTCTTACAAGACTAGATTTGATACTTAACCTTTGAACCCTAGCAGCCGCTTTTCCGGCCAGGAACATGATACACCATAACGTCATTAAATAGGATGGCTGTTCAGTAAATGAGTGGGTAGACAAATCAATAAAATATTGATTGGTCTAACCAAAATAATGAATATGGACTCTCCCAAGTGCTTCCATTGAACTGGCATGGAAGGTACCATGGAAGGTACCACTAGAGTTCAAAGGTTTAAGACTAATGTCATGTTGACAGTTGGCCATACAAATAAACTGCCATGGTACTCAATTTGGGCAGTTGTGGCCTAGAATGTCCAATTTGGAGTACAGTATGTGTTAATTAAATAGGAAGTTTACTACATATTTTAGATATCCACAAATAAATTTTCACATGATTTTATGGGAGAGTCTCAGATTTAATTCACCCCACTCACATTCAAAGTCTGTCTGTGGCTCCTGTCATGTCATGTGATTCAACCTTTTTATTCACTGATAAGTAAATAAAACCACCATGTGCACAGTACATCCCTATCAAAGCCAGATGACTGACAGCCCTGTGAACTATTCTGCAAGTATGATACATTTCAAAGCCCAAATGTGTTGTTAAAGTAAGCATTTACACACCGAATGCGATGCAAGTGCTACAAGTGATGCAATAAAGTAAAACATAAGTTACAGATTTTTCTTCACAAATTTAGACTTCAAGCCTCATTGTGATGCCTGTAATCCATTTCTTGCCATTAACAGATATGCAATGTAACGGCTTCCAGCACTCTACTAAATAACTATCATTAACATTGTGGAGGACTTATAATACCCCCCACCCCACCCCTTCACTATAGTTATTCTGTCACTTCTGGGAACTTCAAAAATGTACTTGGGATGCTCCAATTGGCACAAAATGCTATTTATTACATGCCTGTTCTATGTAATCCTCATCTGCAGCAACACTAAACCGTGCGTAAAACGGAAATCATTGACAGGCTACTTTTAAATAGAAGCGAAATTTCACTGCAATTTTCTACAAAACATGCAATGCTATTACAATTTGAATCACTTATGATAGTTGAAAATCGTCTCCTGAGTTCCAGTGTGCTCTATGTGCCAGTAGGCACATAAAACACATTCGAACTCATGGGACGAAACAGTAACACACAGAGAATGACATGCATGTGTTAGTGGGTTAATCGATATGGCACTTGTGTCATCGCGGAAGGATAAAACTCTAGGCCTGTGGCCTCTCGTTCTATCCTTCTGCACTGGCACTCATGCCATATCAATTAACCCATTCACACATGTGTGTCGTTCTGTGTATTTATTTTCCAGGGAAGAACCTGGACCTTTTCCCACTGGAAAGACA
The DNA here is from genome assembly GCA_031216915.1 of Pictodentalium vernedei. NCBI lineage: Eukaryota > Metazoa > Mollusca > Scaphopoda > Dentaliida > Dentaliidae > Pictodentalium > Pictodentalium vernedei. The sequence continues at coordinate 168,947,068 of CM062293.1, forward strand.
CACTCTTAACCCAGCATGGGGTGAAATGAAGTGGTTGGCATGAGAGGAATATCTACAGCAGAAAAATATTTTGTCCTTCCCCCACACCACCCCACCCCCACTGAAAAACTGAAAGGTGAGAAGAAAACATTACATCAAACATTACCACAACTCCTGTAATGCTTGCATCACATACTGTATGTAATTAGAACTAGAAGAGGTGTAAATACATTACAATGTCAAACATCATTGCTGCAGTTCTAAGATGCTCACCATAATAGTAACCTTCCAGGCTTCATCATACTCCAATATGATAAATGAGATCCAGTTCACCCTGTGGTAAAGAAAAATACTTTCCTTTTCCATCGTATTTCAAATCCATGAAACAATCAAAATGTGTCCTGAGCCGTTGTCGCCATGGAAACCCAAGAAGTGAAGCAATGCTTATTAATTTACTTGGGTATATCACCTTTTCTAAGCCATGACAAATGTGTTGTGTTTCTGGGCAAGACACTTAATCCTGATTGCCCATGTGGGGTGCATGGTGATGCTGTCTACTAAGCCTTACTGCATGTGAATTGCTTGTGCCAGGTTAGTGAATTGGAGAGTTAAACAGTTACACGTAGCTGCTCGTGTTTGCCCCAGGTACTCCCATCTTCCTCCACATGTAAAATTGTCCGAGTCCAACATGATATCAACCTGTCTGTTGAAAGCTTTTTTAACCCTTTGCCTAACATGAAAAGCAGACGACACTTGCATACAACATTAATGAATAACTAACTGTTTTCATTTTTTGTCGCAAAAACATACCTTATGACCCCTCAATGGAATGAGCTGAGCAAGTTCTTTCCAATGAAGAGTCCTAAGCTATGTTTTTAAGGCAAAAAATGAAAAAATAATGAAAATTTAATGGTATTTTTTTTTAATAGCGCTGGCCGGTTTTGGCATTACGTTGGGTAAAGGGTTAAACCACAAAAAACAACCAAACAATATCACCTTTTGAAAAAACTACCCTGAAAAAAATACATCGCAGGTGACATTTGCTGTCAAATTTCATTACTTTTTTCCCTCATACCGTTGATTTCCAACAGATTGTAATCAAACAATTGCAGTTCTGTGCACACTTCTCTAAATATTATGATGACAAGTACATGGCTTTGAGTATTGAATAACCCCATAGAAAAAGTAATGGCTGTTAAATGTTCCTATACTTTGGGTTAAATTTAGGCTTTCTTCTGAAAAAAATTTGTTGTGAAAATATTTTTTTCTGCATAATTGGGCCTTTATTTTCATTGACAGAGGCATCAAGAATGCCACTGGGCTTTGAGTAATCACCCAGCCCTTGATACATGAAAAGAAGTCAAGAAAAAATCTTCAATACATGTGCCTGCAAGTTTTATTCAAATTGTAGCAGGCCAAACTGAACAAATGTAGAGGTAATGTGAACTAATGGGGATTGTTTTTTTGTCACCATCCTGACTAGTCTCATTTCATCAATTCACCTCTTATCCCCACGTTTATGTAGCAAATGCTATTATTTCAAAAGTCAAATAAAATCATTATGTTTCTGTGTCAATATAGAAAGGACACAATGAGCTTAGAGATGGGAGATGCTATGCTAGAAATTACTATTGCCAAAAGTTTTTTTTTCTGCCAACTGTTCCACAATGGGGAGATTCAAGAAAGGGCATGCATGCATATCTATTCACTGCAACCAACTATGCAGTGTGTCTGAATATTAAGAGATTTGTGTACAGCTACAGAATAACTAAAAACTTATGATCAAGAACAATTAGACAATTATAGTCTCCTCAGATGCACCAACCATTCAGACACCATAAACTGCACCTCCATAAATTCTAACCAAATCCAAAGCTCTGTCATTGGACCACACAGAAAATATTTCTGAAAATTGAAATAAATAATGATAAATTGACTTTAAATACCCAAACTTCTGACACTCAAAGAGCTTACAGAAGTTCTTCTTCTTTTCTTCTTCTTTCTTCTGTCATTGAGATCATCCAAGGTCATTGAGGGTATTTTTCAGAATTGCTGGAAATCACATTTTATGACCCTCTAATACATTCCCAACGTTTGTACATGTATTTTTACACTCTAAAAGTGGGTGGGGGCCAAGCATTTTGAAAGTGGGCCATGCTCATTTTCTCAAGCAATTCATATATGTATTTCATCACTCAGAAAAATGGGTGGAGCCCAAAATTTTGAAAACTGGTCATGCTCATACCTCGGTGCAGACTACAAGCCGAGAGGTCCTCGGTTCGAATCCCACCTGCGGCAACCGCGTTGTGTCCTTGGGCAAGACACTTCACCCCCATTGCCCACGTGGGGGCACGGTGACGCTGTGTACTAAGGCGTACTGCACGTCGATGGTGCACCTGTCTTTAACCAATGCTAACCCTGCTTGTGTGGAGTTGGTATGTTGGGGAGCTGACAGTTGCTCGCCGTTGCTCGGTGGTTCTCTCTGGGTACTCCGGCTTCCTCCACCCGTAAAACTGTCACGGTCATGGTTAGCCATTGAGCATAAATATGTGACCTTAAACACCAATAAATAATATAAATAATGCTCATACCTCAAACATGGTATGACCTTTGGACCAACATCAAGTGAGTTGAAACCTGCTGGTGGTTCAAAATTTTGGTCCCAGTTCCTGAGGTCACCCGGGAGTCATTAAGTGCATTTTTTTCAGATTTTCTGGACTAAGCATTTTTGAAGTTCATACATGTATTTCTTCACTCAAAATAGTGAGCGGAGCAAAAAATATCTGTTTCCGATTCCTTTATTAAACACTTTGAATACTCTGCATAGACATTATTTCTGGGGGTTTTTTCTTTAATTTTATCTGATTCCTGTTTGAAAATCTTCAAACAGTATTTACGAAAACCCATTTCTAGTTTCTTTGAAGATATTTTTTTAGTTCCGAAAATAAGTCTCCATAAATACACAGAACGACACACACATATGAATGGGTTAATCGATATGGCATGAAGGCCTCAAGTTATACCCTTCCACGATGGCACAAGTGCCATATCGATTAACCAATTCACACACGTTTCATTCTGTGTTTATTACATGCCTTCACGTCTATAAAAGCAATTATTAAGACACTCAACAATTCATTTGACAACTCGTCCCCTGAGTTTCAATGTGTTCTATGTGCCAGTAGGCATATAGAACACATTGGAACTCAGGGGACGAACTATCAACAAAAGGAACACATTTTATCACCAACCAAATTTCGGGGGGAACCTGTGTTACTATTTTTAGCTATTGCTAACAATTCAAATTGCAATTGCAGTGGAATTTCACTTCTATTTAAAAATAGTCTGTTAACGATTTCCATTCGGCACATGTGTGTGAAGCAGATTTTCATTTTCTGCATGGTTTAGTGTTGCCGTAGATGGAGATTTCATAGAACAGGCATGTTATAAATTCTCTTTCTATATAGATTAGTTCTAATGCTTTGCCCATTTTCACATACACTCAAATTTACTGATCACAATAAATTCTGTTTCTCTTGTCTTGAAAATGTCTTTACATCATTGTTGGCTGTCTGTATCTACAGCTGTGTATATGTATAAAAGGTAGTTGTTATTGTAAAATTAATCTGATAATTTAAGAATTAATGATGGGAAGCACAGTTTAATAGGTATCACTGCAGTAAATATTTGAATTAGAGCTGCACTCAGAAATAATGCTATCTCCAAAAGTAAGCAGCTTTGGGAACATATATTGTTTCAACAAACATTTGAAGCATTCTAATGACATCTTGCATTATCGTTGAATATTCCAGATAAATAAAGAGGGTGATTTGATGATTTTTGGACCTAGAAAATACAACTGACTATTGGTGTATTTTTGTTAGGAATTCCCTGAAAAATATGTGCACAAGACTGGTACTTCCCTTTCTGTCAGTTTTTCTCTCTTATTGTTGCATGCCTCCATGTTTGGAGTCAGACAAAGTTGTGTGGCATGCTGTATTTGACAAAGATATTTGAATGCTAAAATTAAAGTGATGCGATCACTTTTCTTTTCTCCTGAATGTTATAATCATCGCCTATGGGAAAATATTTAGTACGGTGATACCAATAGAATAATACATAAAGAGGGAAATGCAGTTATGTGGAATATTGCATATGAAGAGCATAGGATGTTCATACCAAATTTTAATGTTTTTGTTCACTGTAACATGTCTGCAAAACAAATAGAGATATTGGGTGCAGAGAAATGAAAGTGTCAATGACACTGTATCTTAACTTGACTGTGTGTAGTGTTTGATGAAAAGGATAATGTCCTAATGCTTATGAAAGGATTATGAAATAAGGCAAGAATTGTGACAATTGAGAATATGTTAATTTCTGTTCCCTGTAGGCTATGTTTTCAATAAGAATAATTTAAGAGAGACTGTACTAAAGAATTAAGACCTTGGTTGATTTGACCCTAACAGTTAATGTATGTCAACCAAAGTTACCAAGTTACAGTGAAATCTTTCCAAAATTAGTCATCCTACCAAGTTGCAATGAAATCCCTTCATGAATATAACTCGAAGACTATGATAAGGAATCTAGTTCATGTGATGGTTCGGCGGTCACGGCTGACCGATCATGACCAAAATAGGAGAGTCTCATCAAGATATCATACCAAGTTATCCTACCAAGTAACAATGAAATCCCTTCATAAAATCAACCTGTAAGCAGTGCTAAAGTAATCTAGGTCAAGTGACCAGGCAGCAGTAACGGTTGACCAAAACTGACCAAAATACGACAGTCCCATCTAGATATCATACCATTTTATTCTTCCAAGTTACAATGAAATTGCTTCATAAATATGAATTGTAGACTGTGCAAAACAAATCAAGGTCACGTGTCTGTTTGGCTGTCACGGTTGACTGATCACAGCCAAAATACGATGTTCTCATCTAAACATTATACAAAGTCATCCTACCAAGTAACAATAAAATCCCTTCATAAATACAACTGGTGGACTGTGCTAAAGATTTCCAGGCTTTGGGCATGCGTAGCCATCATAGTTGACCAATCATGACCAAAAAGGGATGTTCTCATCTGGGCGTTATACTGAGTCATCCTACCAAGTTAGAATGAAATCCAGTCATAAATACAATCTGTAGACTGTGCTAAAGGTTTTTGGGTTTCAGGCTCTCTCAATGGTTGCAGTTGACCTATTGTGACCAAAAGGGGACGTTCTCATCTATACATTATATGAAGTCATCCTACCAAGTTACAATGAAATCCCTTCATAAATACGATGACCTGTAGACTGTGCTGAAGATGTTTGGATTTCAGGCTCTTGCAGCCATCACGGTTGACCAATCGAGACCAAAAGGGGACGTTCTCAGCTAGACATGACCTCGAACCAGCATATGAAATTTTGTGATGATCGGACAAGAACTGCAGGGTGTAGCCAGTGCACTGACATTATACAGAGTCATCCTACCAAGTTACAATGAAATCCCTTCATAAATACGATCTGTAGACTATGCTAAAGGCTTTTGGGTTTTGGGCTCTTGCAGCCATCACGGTTGACCGATAGTGATAACTTAGTTCAGAATGAGGAATTTTCTTTAAATATCTTCTTCTTCAGATCCAGCAGAAGGAATGTTTGGTATGCAGCATCCTTAGGGGGTGAGATTCAAGTTTGTTCAAGCCATATCCCTAGGTCCATATTTGGGTTCACTGTGGGAGCTTGAATTGTAACTTAGTTCGAAATGAGGAATTTTCTTAAAAAATCTTCTTCTTCAGATCCAGCAGTCGGAATGTTTTGATATGTGGTGTGTAGCATCCTTTGGGGGGTGAAATTCAAGTTTGTTAAAGCCAAGTCCCTGGGTCCATATTTGGGCTCACTGTCGGAGCCCAAATGATAACTTAGTTCAAAATGAGGAATTTTCTTTAAAAGTCTTCTTGTTCAGATCCAGCAGATGAATGCTTTTGGTATGCAGTATCCTTAGGTGGTTAAGATTCAAGTTTGTTCAAGCCATGTCCCTAGTTCCATAAAATTTGTCTCTCATGACTTCATTCCTTTGTAGTGTTGATGAACCATGTCTAACTAAATGTGACCCCAAATACTTCTTTGAACCATTTTGTTTGAATCACTTTGCCCGGTGAGCGATTAAAGCCCCTTGGGGCCTCTTGTATTTTTTTTTTTACTCAAAGTAAAATTTAGTGATTTTAATAGTGAGATTCTGTTAAAAATCCCAATTTTAGGCTCATTTAACAAAAATTCATTCTAGAAAATAGTGAATCTCCCTCTAAAATAGTGAGACTTAACATGTCTGATCTAGACATGACCTCGAAACTGCATATGAAATTTTGTGATGATCGGACAAGAACTGCGGGGTGTAGCCTGTGCCAAAGAAAATGTGAACAGACTCACAGACTGATGGCAATAGCTTATCTTGATTTTAAGTTAAGCTAAAAATGATTTGTACAAATTTAAACTAGATCAAAGCTGTTCAATATTATACAGTGGAGCTCACTTAATTGGATATCTCTTAACTGAATAACCTAGGGGGTGCGGTGGCGTAGCGGTAACCGGTTCTTGTCAGATCACCGAAGTTAAGCAACGTTGAGCGTGGTTAGTAGTTGGATGGGTGACCATTTCAGTGACTGATTCACGCCCCCGCATTGTGTCCTTGGGCCAGGCACTTCACCCCGATTGCCTACATAGGGGCACGATGACGCTGTGTACGAAGGCTTGTTTGACAGAGCTCATGGACTCATGGAAAGCTATATGAAGATGTGTCACGCAAAATTGATTGGGAAATGAGAATCAACAGGGAGAAAAACCCAAATTTGCTAAATTTACAGATTGATGGGTTGTATAACAATAGTTTTCAGTCTGGTTTTGAAAAAAGTGCCTTTTCAAACAGTAGCAGCCACTAAAAACACATTTGCTGCAAATGTAACGCCGGACCGTGACATCATTGGCTAAATGGAATGTAATAAATTATGCATAAAAATAGGCCGATGAAATCGGCAGATGTGTACCCATACGCGCAATTAGTAGAAAGCTGGAGGGCCACCACGGATGCTGACATAATGTACACTATACAAGGTATGGGTACATATAGAAATGGATTGGAGGAGTGTCTAAATTTATGGATAAAGGGTTAATATCTCTGGATCAAATTATAAATTTACATAAAAACTATACAGCACATCAGTAACCTGAATAAATATATAAAGTAACATGACAATCGGATTGATATTTTTTGAGTTATCTCATGCCAAAGGGATTGGAGGAATTTTCAATTTGAAGGATAAAGGGGGTTAATATCTCCGGATCAAATTATCAGATTTACACCAAAAACTATACAGCTCAGCACATCAGTAACATGAACACAATTATAAAGTAACTTGACAATCCAAGCAATATTTTTCAAGTTATCGAATGCCAAAGGGATTGGAGGAATTTTCAATTTGAAGGATAAAGGGTTAATATCTCGGGATCAAATCATCAGATTCACACCAAAAACTATACAGCTCGGCGCATCAGTAACCTGAACACAAATATAAAGTAACTTGACAATCCAAGCAATATTTTTCAAGTTATCGAATGCCAAAGGGATTGGAGGAATTTTCAATTTGAAGGATAAAGGGTTAATATCTCAGGATCAAAATAACAGATTTACACCAAAAACTATACAGCTCGGCACATCAGTAACCTGAACACAAATATAAAGTAACTAGACAATCCAAGCAATATTTTTCAAGTTATCGAATACCAAAGGGATTGGAGAAATTTTCAATTTGAAGGATAAAGGGTTAATATCTCAGGATTAAAATAACAGATTTACACCAAAAACTATACAGCTCGGCACATCAGTAACCTGAACACAAATATAAAGTAACTTGACAATCCAAGCAATATTTTTCAAGTTATCGAATGCCAAAGAGATTGGAGGAATTTTCAATTTGAAGGATAAAGGTTTAATATCTCGCGACCAAATCATCAGATTTACACCAAAAACTATACAGCTCGGCAAACCAGTAACCTGAACACAAATATAAAGTAACTAGACAATCCAAGCAATATTTTTCAAGTTATCGAATACCAAAGGGATTGGAGGAATTTTCAATTTGAAGGATAAAGGGTTAATATCTCAGGATCAAATTATCCAATTTACACCAAAAACTATACAGCTCGGAAGATCAGTAACCTGAACACAAATATAAAGTAACTTGACAATCCAAGCAATATTTTTCAAGTTATCGAATGACAAAGAAATGGATACGGATGCCGGACAGACAGAGGATGGACAAACAGACGGATAAAGGATGGACGAACGACGGATGGTCACCCCGGATGACAGCATTATGTGTACCATACATAGTATGGGTACACATAAAAAGCAAGCATCTAGGGTTGGGTCACCATTGATTTGTTGTAGTGGTACAAAGCTTGTTTCTTTGTGTATGGTTTTATTTTTTACACTTCCAACAGCCAGGGTCAAACCTGCCCAGAAGTAAATACTAAAAGTGCTATTCAAATTTGATTTTTAAACAGGCTCATTTCTGTAATGGGGCATAAGTTATGTTTGGAAGCCCAAAATTTTTTCTAATTATTATCCAGAACAAGTATTCAAATTGTTTTCATTTTGTTCAAGGGAAATGCCATATTGCTCCGTGTTTTCATATTTTAAGGTTACAAGTGATACCTTATTTGGAGAATCAACAGGCCTGCACATAGACAAACATACTCATTCAAAAACCAAAACATGAAATTGCTGAAGGGATCATCAAGTAAAATATTAACCCTTTACTTTACAAATCAGCCGCATCCTCCCACATAATTTCCAAATTGAGCAGTTGAAAAAGCATTATTTTTAACAAAATTTCAGCAAAACCATATCATGTGACCCCCTCGTTGGAACGAGATCATCGATCTCGTTCCAATGAGGGGGCACATGATATGGTTTTGTTGATATTCTTTTTTAAATTTAGAAAAATAATATTTAAAATAATAAATTTTGATATCTGTATTGCTAAAGGGTTAAATATTTTCACAAAAGATGTGTAGAAAATGTTTTCCAATGAAAATTCCCATGTTTTTGTGATATTTTGTGGGGATTTCATGGTTAAAATACGTCAAACATTTGACCATGTGATTATCACACGACGTGTGTCTGACATGTCTTCCTCATGTTTTGATGATGTCATGCTGCGGTCATTTTCAAAGTACAAAAAGCACAGGTGTGGACATGTTTGTACTAGTGTTATGTGCCAACACATGCACTGCATAAGTAAAGTTTTTATTCCCTATCTCAGTTGACTGATTGTTACTTTCGAAAACAGACAACAAAGAAATGGAAACATGTTTTTACAAAGTTGTAAAAGTTACAAAAATTCAACTGAAAACTCATTTTAATCTCCCATTTATGTTGGTTGGGCATTTATCTCAATTTGGTTTTAAAAATCAACGCTAGGTGCATTAGTTCATTTTTCAAAATTATTCAACTTGAAGGTTGAATTTCTATTGCATTTTCCACACATAATTGAGATCTGGTTGAGAAATTAATGCATCAAGGCCACACACATGGCACAAAACACAAGCTTAAAAGTCATCTAACATATTCAGCTGACAATTACTTTTAATGAATCTAGGAATGTATGCTATAATATCATTGACAGTCTTTGACCAGACATTTATTTGCTCAAGCAAATGAGTTACATATTGATTCATGTCTTTATGTCCTTGTATAGAATTCACCACAAATGTTAACATTAATCAGTTCCCTTGACTTATTTCAATGATCAGTCAATTTACTGCCCTACAACATGCCGGTGCGGTGGATTCATCCTTTGTGTAATATCCTCCAGCAAGACACTTAACCCTCTATCAAATGAATCGGCCACATCTGCCTGCGTAATGCACAAATTAAGCGGCTGAAAAAAATTTAAACAAAAACAAATGTGACCCTCTCATCGAAATGATCTTGTTTCATTGAGGGGGTCACAGGATATGGTTCTGTTGAAATATTTGTTTAAAAATAATTAAAATAACAACTTTTGACACTGTGTGCATTGGGTAATGGGTTAACCCTTTACCCAATGTATACGATATCAAAATTTATAATTTTAATATTATTTTTCCAAATTTTTCCACAAAATTTCACCATATCATGACCCCCCCCCCCCACTCCCCCCCCCCCCCCCCCCCCCCCCCCCATTGGAATGAGCTCATAAAATTATCCAACATAATGTGATACTGGCTGTTGAAAGTGTTGTTAAAACCCAACAACAAACAATTAGAGTGTCGCCCACTTAATTGGATTATCTCTTAACTGAATAACCCTGTTAATTGAATATAATTTCCCAACACAAAACCATTTACCATACCTCCAGTACAAATTTAACATATTAATTGAGTATAGGTTATAGAGTAAGCTCCTGTTAATTGAATATAAAATCTTGTTACCCGTCAAGAGATTACCCTGACTCTCCCCAGTTTTCCTTTGTTTATAGGCTATTTGGACTCAGTACATCCAATGCAGGCATTTAATCTATTGTACCTTGTTTGACAGATCTCATGGAGCTCTGTCAAACGAGATATAATGGAATAAATGCTAAGTTTATCTCTTGAATACAGGAAAGTGACACAAACCCTGTTATTTGAATACTCCTGTCAATTGAATAATTTTTAATGGCAAAGTGGCTATTCAAATAACAGGGTGCCACTGTATTACCTTATCACGATGTTTGCAAGTATTTCTGGAATTCTAGTTCTGGGCACCATCGTAGACAACATCTTGCATTTGCAGAAAGGATCAGTAATAATTTAATCCTACAGCCCTCTGGGGCGGTAGGATTAAATTTTCACTGACCCTCCCTGCCAATTTGTTAGGCATTGTTTTCTGTGCAACAAATATCAATTTTCTTCATGAAAAATCTCAATAGCATGCTGGAGTAAAATTAAAGAAGATGTAATTAACTGGTAGAGTGCTGGAACTTGGAAGCTCATATTTGGGCTTTACAGTAAAGTACAGATGCTGCAATTTTAATGCTTCTAGTCAGTGGTTGTGCATCGTATTATCTTTGAAATGAAATAATTTAGTCTGTATGGATTTGCCTTGTGGCTATTTATGTGAGACAATTGGCACTCTCCCATAAATTGTACCAAGGCAAAAAACATGTGAACAAATTTTGATGGCCTGAAAAAATTTAGCAATCTACCAGTTAACGGGGACAGTCACCTGTGGGAATCCAAGGGAAGTGAAGCAATGCTTGTTTACTGAAGTAATTAGGTTCTGCTTCACTGGTAACATAGTACCTGGTAACCAACACCTGAGGTGGAAGTCCTATAAGATGAATAAAAGGCCGCTCAGCCGCATATCCCTCGATAAAAAAAAAGTGTACAATTTAAGGTATTTGAACAAAATTGAATTTTCAAAGTCAAAAAAGGGACATAACTCTGACAAAAAATGTTGGACCAAACCCCAATTTGAACTTGACCTGTATTTTATGTTGATACACCTACATATCAAATTGTATTTGATTTGGTCAACAACAACTAAAATTATCATCAGGCATACAAAAAAAAAGAATTTTCGAAGTCAAAAAAGTGGCATAACTCTGGAAAAAATTGAGTACATCCCGATTCGAACTTAACCTTTATTTTATGCTGATGCACCTACATACCAAATTTCATTTGATTTGGCCAAATATAACTAAAGTTATCTATTTATTTATTTATTAAGCTTTAATGACACTTTAACACCCAAGGTCTTATCGGGTGGGTGACAGTTTTATGGGTAGAGGAAGCTAGAGTACCCGTAGAGAACCACCGAGCAATAATGAGCAGCTGCCAGCTCCCCAACATTGTAACTCCGTACTGCAGCACAGGTAAGGCTACATTGGTTGAAGACATGCAGTACGCTTTAGAACACGGCATCATTGTGCCCCCATATGGACAATCGGGGGTTAAGTGCCTTGCCCAAGGACACAACATGGGAGTCTGAATCGATCACTCAGATGGTCATCCATACAAGGACTAACGGGCTCGATATTGCTTAACTTTGGTGATCTGACGAGAACCGGTTACCGCAACACCACTGCGCCCCCAACTAAAGTTATCATCGGGAAACCACAAAAAATGAATTTTGGAAGTCAAAAAAGAGGCATAACTCTGTCATAAATTGTTGGACTGCACCCCAATTCGAACTTAACCTGTATTTTATGTTGATACACCTACATACCAAATTCCATTTGATTTGGCCAACTATAACTAAAGTTATCAAAGGGAAATAAAAGTGGTACAGACAGACAGACACCGAGTATTTTAAAATTCCCCCAAAAGATTTTTTTCGGGGACAACACAGGTGTAAAGGATTAGTGTAAAGCTGAAGAATAAGGGACTCTTCAATTTATTTAAAATAAAAAAATACCTGGTCTCCTCAATTTGCCTGTGTTTATTTTCATTTCATATTACTCTGCCAACAAATAATAAATGTTTCAGGTCCAACAGTATCATATTTATTAGTTATTTTATCTCTTTTTGGTCGGTAAACTTAACATACTGAGAAACAAAATATCCATCTTGAAGTTGACAAAAATGGGAGTCACCTGTAATAAAATAGGGTCAGGACAATAAACTTAAGTTTAGCAGTGGCCTATATACTAACCCTTCCCTTCCTATACTGACCCCAATGATTTCTCATAAGTTTTACAACTTTTTTCTTTGTGATGTAAGCAGAACACAGACAGGAGAAAAATGTGTACAGGTCATTATCTTACAGCCTTAAAATAGGCATATAGAACTGTCACAAAGAGATTAAATCCAAATTTTTTTCAACTGAATTTATTGAAAATATAATAGAGGGTAATATAAAATGAACAAAAGTTGAGGAGACTGGTTCTTTTTTATGCCCCCAGAAAAATCTTTGGGGGGATATAGCCGTGTCACTGTCCATCCACCTGTCTGTCCATCTGTAGATGGAGTTGGTTTCCACTCTTTAACTAGTTTTGCTTGGGCGACTGAAACCAACCTTGGTATGCGTGTTCGGTATGATGAGAAGAAGAACCCTGTTCATTTTGGGATCATTGTGCCAAAGGTCAAGAACACAGCAACCTTGAATTTTAATTTATCTGTGTTGGTTTCCAATCTTAATTAAAGTTCTGCTCGACCAACTGAAACCAAGCATGTGGGTTAGGTATGACAAGATGAAGAAACTTATTTATTTTGAGGTCATTGTGCCAAAGGTCAAGGTCACAGTGACCATGAACATAAACATTTACTAGAGTTGTCTTCTCTAATTGAAATGTTGCTTGACAATCGAAACTAAACTTGGCTTATGGGTTGGCATGATGAAAGGAAGAACCCTATTTATTTTGGGGTTATTGTGTCAAAGGTGAAGGTCATAGTGACCTTGAATTTACAGTTTTATCAGTCAGAGTTGGTTTCTGTTCTCTAATTAAAATGTTGTGTGCCTGATTAAAACCAAACTTGGCATGTGGATCGAGCATAATGAGAGGAGGAACCCTATGTATTTGTTAGGTCATTGTGCCAAAGGTCAAGGTCACAGTGACCTTGAAATTAAAATTTTATTGGTCGGAGCTGGTTTCGGCTCTCTTAATTATTAAAATTATGTATCCTGATCAAAATCTAACTTGGCATGTGGGTTGAGCATGATGAGAGAAAGAACCCTACATATTTTTAGATCATTGTGCCAAAGGTCAAGGTCACATTGACCTTGAACTTAAAATTTCATCGGTCCCAGTAGAAACCAAACTTGACATGTCATCAAATACAGGTAATCTTATCTGTATTATTTGAGTAAATACTACCAACAGTGGCTGTGTTAACTTAATGTAATATATTACCAAGGTTACTGTATCAGGGTGATTTCTAAGTGGGATTGGCCACCCCTGGTGGCTAACTCTAGTTTACATAAAATGCAGAGACCCCTACTCTTCAGCTTTGCCATGATTGGCTGATCATGACTTTGTACTTGTCCTGCAGCTATGATATAGCCATAGATGTTACAAATGATCTTAAACACCAATAAATAAAGAATAATAATAATGGGCTATAATAATTGTTTGTTAATGCTGATGCATGCTTTGATGTTACTTTCCACATTCTTGATTAAAAAAACAGTCTTCAAAAGACAGCAGTTATAGCCTGTAAATCCAAATTTGCCTGCACTGATCGTAGTTCAGTTTTATTTATCTATACTGTTGGTTGTTATTTGGTCTTGGTATGTGGGTAATAGAGTAACCTTTTTCACAAGCATGTTAGCAATGATATACATTTTATTTTTTTATTCCTTCATTAATTCAGCTGGAACCATAACTTTCCAGAATTCCTCAATGATCTTCTAAATGTAAATGGATACACTTGACTCACAAAAATGAATGAGAAAACAAGACTAACTTTGACCGCCAGCCACAGATGCCCCCAAACTATGGCTGACTGGCCTATAATACTGGAATGAAAAGTTTTGTGTTGAATTTGGTGCTCACTATAGTCCATAAGGTTTTGAATTTAATAAAATACATCTGAAAATAGCTGCCAAAAGCTGTAATGACCTTATTTCCGTAAGGTCAGTACAGTCACTGATATATTGGAACTTTCTCAACAGAACTATACACATTTGAATGTCACTTGAATTAGCATATAGTAAAAGTCAAAATAAATTTGGACCTTGACCTTCCTGTCACTCGAGCATGGTGTTGCTGACCTTTGCCACTCAGAAGAATTACGTTTTCACAGTTCTGTTGCCCTGAACTTTCTGCCACTCCAGAATGGTGTTGCTGATCTTTGTCCCTCTGGCTTGGTGTTCACCGAATATGTTAATTTTGCTACACCTCCAGAGAAAAAATTATTTAAAGATGCAGTCTTTTTCAGTAGTTCTGGGTGATAAAACTGATAAAACCAGTTCTGTGAGAGAATTTAAGTTTTCAGACATGGTGATGCATGTATATGTTATGTTTCTACACCTTCATACGAAACAGTTATTTAAAGTTGCAGTGTCTTTCAGCAGTTCTGGAATAAAAACCCAATTCTGTGAGAGAATTAAGTTTTCCCACTCCTGTGACCTTGACCCTCTCACTAAAGCATGGTGTTGCCCAGATATGTTATTCTGCCTGTATATGATATGCTGAGACACCTTCATACCAAACAATTTATTTCAAGTTAGTGTCAGTAGTTCAGGATGAAAAACCTGATTCTGTGAGAGAAGTAGGTTTTCATATTCCTGTGACCTTAACCTTTGTCACACGAGCATGATGTTGCTGTGCAGTCTGTGAAAGAATTAAGTTTTCCCATTTCTGTGACCTTGACGTTTGTCACTCAGGCATGGTGTTGCTATGCAACAGACCTTCAATTTGTCTTTACCTTTTTGTGAATGGAAATCCACCCAAGCATTATAGAATTATGGCTCCGGATTTGCAAATACAGCCTGTGAGGGAATGAAGTTTTCCCATTCCTGTGACCTTGATCTTTGACACTCGAGCATCGTGTTGCTGTGCAAAAGACCTTCTATTGGTCTTTACACTTGTGTAAAGTTTCATGAAAATCTACCAAAGCTTTATATAGTTATGGCTCCGGACGGACAAATGAAGTAGGACAGATGGACAAACTGTTGGATGGATGGACAGACAATATGCCTCCCTATTGGAGACATAAAAAATCAACATCATCAGCAGTTCAGTGTGTTAGGGTATTTTTGTTAGCCCTTTACCTAATGTACCCAAAACCATCCAGTGCTATTCTTAAAGAACACCATTCAATTTTCATTATTTTTTTCATTTTTTGTCTCAAAAATTATATGTGTAGCTTATTACCCCTCATTGAAACAAGCTCATTGAGCCCATTCTAATGAGAGAGCATAAGCTATGATTATGATGAAAAAATGAAAAATTTAGTAATTTAAGAATTTTGTTTGCAAGAGTTGTCTGCCCTTCATGTAAGGTAAAGGGGTAATGTCCATAGATTTGGCTATTTAAAATATTACCCCCTATAAAAAGAATTTGTCTATCTCTGGCATCTCATCGTTGATAGCATTAAAATATTTATATTTGGATACAAGGTAATAGAATAACTGTTTATCACATAAAACTTTAAAACATACAACCATTTATTTACTAAAAATTCTATCTTTAATTATAGGTTAACCCTTCACCTGATGTGATAGCTGATGACATCGGCCAGCACAATTCACAAAAAAAAAATCACCATTCAGGTTCAAATATAATATGCTTTCAACTTTTGCCTCAAAAGTATAGCTTATGACCTCTCATTGGAACAAGCTTGTTTCAATGAGGGGTTATATGCTATGTTTTTATGCAAAAAATGAAAGTTATTGGGGGGTGGGGGGGGGGGGGGTGGCGGGGGGCATGCATAAAATTTCCATTCATAGAGGCAGGGTGGTTTCAGGGTTCCTGCATGCAAGCAAGGCCTGTTAGAATTCAAGGCCGTTTCTTGACATTTTTCAGCAGTTTTCAAGGCCCAGCCACAACTAAAATCAAGGATTTTCAAGGCTCCAGTCTTGAAATATTATGGTACAAATGATTACTAAGTGAATTGGGTCTTTACACTATTCATATCTAGGGAAGTTGAACTGTCAAATTAGAACAGTTACTGTGAAATCAGTAGAAGTACGTGGGTGATTAAATAAGAATATACCTGGCAAACGGTTATTTTGCAAATATTAAAAGCTTTTCAAGGCTGTCTTGCCTGTTTTCCAGGATTTCAAGGACTTGAACCACATTTTATTGAATTTAAAACCTTTCGTTGAATCCAAGGCCCAATGGGAAATCTGCGTTATTCGAGACATTAAAAATGGGGGAACAGGGTAGCATGCAATTTTTTTTCTCAGAGAGGTTTTAGAATGTCCACAATGAAACAGAATGCTTACAAATCACTTCTGAGGTCTGTAATTAATCTGAAAACACTACAATACCAGTAGGGGAAGACATAGATCACATCTCGGGCCAATTTTAGCGATATTGAATATTAAGTGACTACCAGATTTACTAAGAAGCTTGAACCTTCTCAATGCAGATTCAGGCGTATCATTATGAACAAAACATTTAGTCTAAAGATATATATTTGTATTGATGAACTAATAAAGAAATTAGGAACAAAACAGATAACTCCAATCCAAGCCTGAAAATACGCAATCTGTTATTTGCAAAATAAGGTCCCCAGAGGGTGAATTTGCTGATGCTATCCCAAATAGTGGGCCAGTGTATCTTCTGGGTACCTCTTTGTTTAGGTTTAAGTCTTTGATTCAGACTGAGGTTCACAGAGGGTAAAGTTAGTGATGCTATCCTGCTGTGCATGTTGGCATCACTAAATTCATCCTCTGGGGACCTCATTTTGCAGATGACAGTCTGCTTATTTCTGGCTTGCTCCAATCTGGAGGTAACCAATGCTATTGGTGTAATATGCTGGGAAAGTTATAGTTAAAACTATATAGATACAAAATGCTCTTGTGTTCAAATTGTGAAATATATAAATTTTATAGTAAATTTCCTTTCTTATTATACCTACCGAAATTGTTTACTACAGGCTTGCACTACAGTGGAAGAACATAACTCTGATAAAATACTCTCTATTTTAATCTTTCCCAAGATTTGGGAAAGAAAAGTGGTGTAAAAACACCACGAAAAAATAAGCCAAAACTGGGCCGAGCGCCATCGGCGCACACCCAGTATGGGACGCTCTTCCATAGTACAAATCCACGACTTCTGTAACAGTGCGCAATGCGTCAATTCGTCATTCTTTTGATTCCGAACAACACAGGAGTTATGTGATCAGCAGGGAGGAAGGATTCTTACCTCCATGTAAACAATTTTACATGGAGGTAAGAATCCTTCCTCCATGTAAACAATTTCGGTAGGTATAATAAGAAAGGAAATTTACTATAAAATTTATATTTCTTATCAACCTACCTCAATTGTTTACTACAGGCTGAATAGACAAAAGGCTGGAGGGAATCACATAACCAACCCACACATAACTCAATAGCACTGGGACCGTGGACAGAGGAAGAGATCCCTAGGCCTATCAAACCATAGCATCACAAACATTAGAAAAGCCAATGAAAGATGAGGCGTATGGTGAAGTGCGACGCACAGACAGAAAGGGCAGTAACAGCACAAAGCTGGAACTGACCCTGAAAAAAGCTGAAAAGCTTGGATAGACAACATCCTGAGCCGAAGAAAGAGGGCCCCAAGGTCCTCTGTCAGCTCCTGCAACTGTCGCAGATAAAAGGAGAATGTAGCATTTCTCCAGAAGGCTGCCAGTATAACATCAGTCATCCGACAACATGACAGAGTTATTAAAAGAGGAAGACAATGCACGCACCTCATGGCAGAAAAAACAATTGGTAATACAATCACCAGTAGCTAGACGAGCAGAAGCTGCACAAATAGCAAGACAAGTCCATCAAGAAATGGATGCAGGAGAGATCTGGCATGTGGAAAAACGCATATTCATCCAGGATAAAGGCGTGAACGCCCCCCACCCCCAAGCAGAGCAGCACCCAAGAAAGTGACCATCTTGGAGTAAACTGCAAAGTCCTAGGCCTTTTCAAGGAAAAGAGCTGAACAAGCTTGGAGAGGCAAGGATGAGTGTCGAAACAATGCGGTATCACATAGGAAAAAATGTCTCTGAAGCATGGACATGTACCCATTGCTGGAGACCCCCAGAAACAAACATATACCAGAAACTCCGCAAGCGGTGTGATCGAAGGAGTGACAGAAGCAACAGAGTGATCACACACCATCGACAGAAGAACCTTCCACTTAGCCACAGAGGCTAAACCAGTGGAGTGAGTGCCTCCTTGAAGAAAAGCAACTCCATTGTGTGTCTCGAAAAACCACTACGGAGGAGACAGGACCCGATAAAAGACATGTGCGAAGGCACAATGAAGTCGGGTCAACTTGAAAACCTCCTCGGGCGACTTTGGCAAAGAAAGTCGCGAGGTAGAGGGAGACATGCCAGAACCGCCGCTAACAGAGAGCGGAGCTGATTGATTAACACCCACCGGAGTGACGGGTGTGATCGCAGGTTCATATCTGGGTGAGAACCTGAGGCGGAATCGGAACCGGTAGGAAGGCGTAGCCGACAAGACCATCCCAAAGGAGGGCCAGAGCGTCCACGGCGAAAGCCAGAGCATCTGGACACGGGGACACGAAAGTGTCCACCGGATGGTTCCAACGAGTCACAAGAGATCGATGGATCCTGCCATGTGGAGCATCCACCTGGTGGAAATGACCCTGCCCCGACGGGACAGGGAGTCGGCTAGGACGTTCAGGCGACCGGGAATGTGACGAACAGCCACCCCGGCGTGGACATCCTGAGCGAGCAGTAGAAGATCCCAAGCCAATTCGTACATTGTGCGTGCCGCCCTAGTTCCGAATGTAAGCAACCACCGTCGAATGGTCGGACAACAGAAGGACCTGGTGATTCGACAGGTGAGGGATCCACTGCCTGAAACGCAGAAGAAGAGCAAGAAGCCCCTTCTGGTTGATGTATAGAGCTGCATGATCCTGGTCCCACATCCCGTGAATGGAAAGACCTAGAGGATCCAACGTCGCACCCCATCCGAGATCGCTGGCATCTGCCGTCAGAACGCGATCGGACGTGGGTAAGTCCAACGGAACACCCTGCGAAAGCCACTGGACATCCACCCAGAGGAGAAGGTGAGGATAAAGATATTCTGGAAACTGAAGCACCAGATCCAGAAAATCTACATTCGGCCTCCAACGACTGAGCAGAAAGTGTTGGAGAGGTCTGACACGCAGCCAACCTAGAGGAATGAGATCCGTCACCGAACAGCACAGACCGATTAGCCGGAGAAAACTCCAAGCCATCGCGGATATGGACTGAGACAGAGTCGGAGCAAAAGCTGAGAGAATCACAGCCTTGGCCTGGGGAACCGCCACCAAATTGAATTGTGTGCGGAAAGCCATCCCCAGATGATAAAATGACTGAGAAGGGACCAGGTCTGACTTCTCCTCGTTGACTCTGAAACGTAGCGATGCGAGCAAGCTCAACAGAGTGGCGACATCCAACTCCAGTAAGGCAGCATTGGAATGCCCCTGGAGGATATCGTCCAGATATGCCGAAGTAGTCACCCTGGACTGTGTGCGATGAAAAGCTATCACATACGACATCAGTCTGGTGAAGGCCCAAGGAACCAGGTTGAGGCCGAACTAAACTGGTAAACTCGCCCCAGAAAAACGAACCTGAGATACTTCCGTAACGCCCAATGAATCGGAACGTGAAAGTAAGCGTCTCGCAGGTCGAAGCTGGAAGCGAAATCTCCCTGGTGGATGAACGAAGGACCGACCTGAAAGTCTCCATGCTGAACTAGGGAGCAATGATAGACTGGTTCAGGAAACTCAGATCGAGAACCGGTCGGAGTCGGCCGTCCTTCTTTGGCACCAAGAACAGGCGGGAATAGAAACCCACTGACTTAATGTTCTTGATGACCTCAATCGCCCCCTTTGTCAGGAGATTGTCTATCTCCATGGACAAAAGTTCCCGACGTAAAATGCCTGAAGGAACTGTGGTTGGAAAAGGCACCCTGGACAGAGTGGAGTGCCGTCGGAAGGATATTCGCAGCCCGGACCAAACAACATCTAACATCCAAGGATCGGATGTGATGGTGGCCCAACGGTCTGCGAACTCTGCTATCCTTCCTCCAACCTGGGACGAGTCGAGGTGAGGACCTTCATTGCGAACCCCGACGAGGCTCGCGAGAGGAGAAAACACCTCCTCTACTGAATGAAGAATCCTGGGACTTCCCTCAAGACTGCCGACGCTTACCCTAACCCCTTGAGTAAGAAGTAGAAGCGGTGGCAGAAGGATCAGCCCCTTTGCTTCGCAGAGGAAGCAGAGGGTACTTGTTAGGCTTGGAACGGCCCGTGCCTACCCTAGAAGGCTGATCAAGCTGAAGAAACAGCAGCTGATCGTTGGAATGACGTAGGACGTCATCCCGGACCGTCAACACAGAACCATGGAAAAGTTGCGGACCTGCCAAAAAAAGGAGATCGAAGAGTAGCGCACTGCTCCTCAGGAAGGGATCGGCCTGTGTCCAGCACAGAGTCCCTTCGAACTAATTCCAGATTAGCCGTGTTACAGGCATGCGTGCGAGTAAGATGCATGAGCGCCTTGGACAGCACACACAAAGGAGCCTGTACCTCGTCAAACTTATCTGAAGGCAGATAAGCAGCTAAAGCTGAGACAATGTGATCGGAGAGAGAAAGCATACCAAGCATCTCTCTCGATAAGCCCAATGTGGACTCCAGAGTCGTCATCGGAATCACGGCAGACTTGGACTTGGAAAGCCCGAGGGAATTGGAGTCCTGATCCAAAACCGTCAAAGTCTGGTAGACCGACGGATTGGCGGAATCGTAGGAACGATAATGCGCTGGAGGTGTCAACCCTGGTGAAGAACGGAGCCTTCATAGCCTTGGAACTTAGCTTGGAGTCCAAGGCTGAAAATGCTTCAACCAACTGTACCATCGGGCACGGTCGAAGACGCCCAGAAGCAGGTTGCTCCATAGACTGTTGGCGCGCGACCGATGATCGCAGCCTGGCTGACACTGTCGACTGGTTAGATGGTTCGAGATCCGGAAGGAACCCAAATTCGAAATTAAGAGCTGCCCCCAAGTCCGAAGACTGTTGGCTCTCGACATCAAGCATGTCTGACTCTTCCCCTGAGTCGGAAGACACATAGCCCATCGTGGGCAAACCAGCCGACGCCTCCCATGGTGTCGGAACACCAGGGGGATCAGAAAGCGGCCTGTTTCCAATCCCGGGAGGCGGTGCCATAGGGGGCGCCTGGAAACCACTCGCTGTCACGCTGGAAGCAACGGGAAGGCTCTTTGACAGAACCTGAGTGAGTCCCACTAAGAACAACCGAATCCAATGACAACTGTGGTGCTCGATGGCGCAGAGACCACAGGAGAGGGTCCGGCTGGCAGCCACTTCCAACTTCGCCGAGTTGAAGTCAGGGAAGGCTGAGGCCGATACCCCCACGTCTACACAACCAGACACCGCAGCAGACCACTGCAGGTATAAAACTACTGTGCTCAATGTCTGAGAGGACACAGTAGGTTTGCATGTGGTACTGTTCCAGACAAAATGAAAATTGCAAAAGTTATTCCTATATTTAAAGCAGGCGACCAACATAACTTTACAAATTACAGACCCATTAGCATACTTCCTACATTCTCAAAAGTGTTAGAAAAACTTATGTCTGTAAGACTCTTAAAATACTTAAATCGTTTTAGTATCCTACATCCAAATCAGTACGGTTTCAGGAAAAATCATAGTACGGTGCATCCTGTCTTGCAGTTGTTGAAAACTATATCTAAAGAAAATAACAAAATAAGTAAAAACAGCACACTCGCGCTATTTTTGGACCTTTCAAAAGCATTCGATACAATAGACCATGACATTTTAATAAATAAACTATACAGATACGGTATTAGAGGTTTGGGTAACGACTGGTTTAAAAGCTATTTATCAGATAGACTACAGTATGTCGCATTTGGCGACTATACATCTGACAGCACAAAAATATCACATGGAGTTCCACAAGGCTCGATACTCGGCCCAACACTGTTCCTAATATATGTCAATGACATCTATCAAGCTTCATGTTTAAACCTCTTATCTTTTGCTGACGACACCACGGGGCATTCGTCGGGTCCAGACCCAAATCAATTAGTTCAACTCATAAACAAAGAGCTTGAAAAAATATTTGAATGGTGCTGCGCGAATCGACTTGTATTAAATGCAACAAAAACCAAATACATTTTAATCAACCCCTCCGCCAAAAAAACAACAACAATTCGGGATAATATTTTAATAAATGGCCAAATCATAAGTAGAGTAGGTTCAAATAATACAGAAAAATCTCTTAAATTCTTAGGAATACATATTGATGATAGTTTGTCTTACAAACACCATATATCTCAACTCTCTTCGAAGATTGCACGGGCAAATTTCGCACTGAATAGAGTGAAGACCACGCTTCCCCGTGAAGCTCTGAAAACACTTTATTATGCTCTGATACACACACATTTAGTGTATGGGATAAATGTATGGGGAAATGCTAGAACGATTAAAAACATACTGCTCCTCCAGAAACGTTCCATCCGCATAATAAACAATAAGAAATATAATGCACACACTGATCCTCTTTTTCGGGAGAATAAGATTCTTAAAGTAAACGACCTCTTTAAACTCCACGCTTGCCTGTTTGTGTTTGACTGGTATCATGAAAACTTGCCAATATCCTTCAGATATTATTTCCACCCTGTAGTCAACACTACGGGTAGAGCTAGCAGAAGGAGAGATGGCCTCCAAATTGATAGAACAAGGACAAAGTCTCTTGAATACTTCCCAACACACATTTACCCCAGACTCTGGAACGATTTAGACTCTGAGCTACGTAACATAAACAACAGAAACAGTTTTAAAAAACAACTAACTACAAAATTGTTGTCCCAATACGCCGATAACATTGACTGTAATAATCCATACTGTACTGACTGTGCCATTTAATATTAGGTAGAATATTGTCCTACCCTTATTGATAACATTGACTGTAATAATCCATACCATACTGTCTGTGCCATTTAACATTTAACATTAGGTAGAATATTGTCCTACCCTTATTGAGGACTCCACATTTTGCGTTGAGCTGTAAAGTGCTGGAGCGGCGCGTGGTTTTGGACTTACCAGCGAGGGAGTAGTAGTGCTTATAGACCCATCTTTGTAGGTTATGTATATGTCTGGACAAATTCTCGTCTCTTAACTCACTCGTGTTGGGTACACCAGCCCCCATCGTCCTAGACCAAGAATAGATAAATGGTGTTAGACAGTCCGATTCCAATGCTGCATGATGAAATTTGCCGGAGACGACAGGTAGACAGCCAATCTGGCTATGCCGTCTCCCTGCGGTGTACAGGTATATTTGATAATGTTTGTTATATATATATTACTTATGTATATTTTTGTTGTATACTGCTAAATAAAGATTCATTCATTCATTCATTCATTCAGTAGGGGGTTCAGTCGGCAGCCCCATTTGACTTCGCCGAGTGGAAGTCTGGGAAGGCTGAGGCCGAAACCCCACAACCACACTACAGACATCCCTGCAGACCCTGGCAGGGAGAAGCCGAGGCTGGCTAAAAACGGTGCCCAATGACGTTGTAGACGGAACAGCAGTAGCAGCAGATACGACGGAAGCTGTTGGAACTGGCGGAAAAGCGGAGAGAGCCACCAAGCTCGGCCTCCAAAGGAGGAGTCACAACACTAGTGACAGCCTCAGATGTCGACTGGAGAGGGCGCATAGTCCCGGAACCAGGCATCTCTACACCAGAAATCCAACAGCTCCCGCAGTATCCACCACAGTAAAACACTGCACATTCCCCACGGAAGGGGAATAACTCTCACCAGACATGGTTGAATCGGGAAGCCCCGAAACGACAGCGGTCCCCACCCCCCGCTGGTGCGGGAGGAGCTGCACATCCCCCACGGAGGGGGAGCAATTCTCATCAGACGTGGTCGAATTGGGCGACCCGACACGATAGCGTTCACCACCCCCCGCGGAGGAGCTGCACATCCCCCATGGAGGGGGTCAAACTCACACCAGACGTGGTCGAGTTGGGGGGCCCCGAAACGACAGTGTCCCCCCCCCCCCTTGGGGGTGGGAGGAGCTGCTCATCCCCCACGGAGGGGGTAAACTCACATCAGATGTGGTCGAGTCGGGAGGCTCCCGAAACGACAGCATTCCACACCACCCGCGGGTGCGGACGAAACGGACACGAGAACGCACCAATGGCGAGGACAAAAGGAATTGCCCTAAAGGAACCGAACTGCAAAGAACAGAGGTGAGAGCAGTAGAAGAAAAAGGTGAACTTAACAGAAACAGAAAGTAGAAGAACACCCTCAACTACGAGAGAAGGTGGCAGAACCAGACGGCCGACACCTACTCCAATAACAAATTTTTTTATCCACCAAAAAATTCATTGTCGAATCGCGATGACACGATGTCGAAAAACAAAACATTTGCGAAAACGGAATAGTAAAAAATAAACAATGAGAATGTGGTTGAAAATATAAACGAGAATATATAAAACACAGTCCTGTTATTATACGATCTTCAGATCCATAATTCCAGTCACAGGAAAACCATTATCCACGAGTTGAATTATCACTGTTTCATAATGCATATGGATCACACATCCTGCTCGTGCTTCGGATAGAAAAAGAATGGCGAATTGACGCATTGCACACTGTTACGGAAGTCGTGGATTTGTACTATGGAAAAGCGTCCCATACTGGGTGTGCGCCGATGGCGCTCGGCCTAGTTTTGGCTTATTTTTTCGTGGTGTTTTTACACCACTTTTCTTTCCCAAATCTTGGGAAAGATTAAAATAGAGAGTATTTTATCCGAGTTAGGTTCTTCCACTGTAGTGCAAGCCTGTAGTAAACAATTGAGGTAGGTTGATAAGAAATTGAATTCTAGGTCTCCAGCACATAATTTTATATTCTTAATTTGGTTAGGAATAAATCCAGAGAGACTACAAATCTTCGATCCAGTTGGATCCTGGAGGATCATCATGAAATGAACTTCAAAAATTCAATTTCCATGTGTACAGGATTTTCAGTTCAGTTGGCCTATCTCAATTATATATAACTGTGCAGAACTATTGCTTGTTTACACTGACCACAAAACAATGCAACTCCATCAGTTCAGCCATTCCATTGAGGCATATATTTCTCTCCCACCAAAGAACATTCAGGAGGCTACAAACACATGAAAGAACCGACATGAGTGTGTTGCAAGCTGCTGTGAATGAAGCCATAGAACCAGGGGTGGCAGAAGAACAAAAGGGTAAGTGGGGTCAGACCATAGTCAGAGCACCCCGAAGTTTATATTACATGCATAAAAGGAATAGTTTTATCCATAAGAAGACAAAACAGTAATAATTCACCAGAGAAAAAAAAAACTGCTCAATACAGAGCACACTTTAAAGATAAAGAATTTTCCCAACTTTTTAGCTACAATCACAGGGCACTATGGCACCGAGAAAAGTGCAGGTGGGAGGGTTCAGGTAACATGCAATAGTAAAATTGGCTCAGTAAGGATTAAAAAAAAAAACAACAATTTTCTTATATTTTCTTAGTTTCAAAAGCAGTGGCATCATAATGTCAAATATGTGTATCATAAATATTGTAACCCATGTAATACAGTGGAACCCTATTAATTGAATAGACACTTTGCCAATGAAAATTATTCAATTAACAGGAGTACTCAATTAACAGAGATTGTGTCACTTTCCTGTATTCTGGAGATAAACTTATTCTATAATATCTTGTTCGACAGAGCTCCATAAGCTCTGTCAAACAAGATATAATACATTAAATGCTTGTATAGGATGTACTGATGCCAAACAGGTCTTTTATTCAATTAACAGGAGTTTACTCTACAACCTGTATTCAATTAACAGGTCAAATTTGTACTGAATGTATGGTAAATGGTTTTATGTTAGGAAATGATATTCAATTAAAGGTTAATTAAGTCAAGAGATATCCAATTATGTATCCATTGATGCATAACTGCAGGAATATAATCTCATTTTTGACAATGACTTGTGCAATTTTGCTTCAGTGGCCAATACTATGCATGTGGTTGGTGGGATGGTGTTCATGTAGCTGAGATGCAGTTTTTGATGTACAATTTATTTATCTGTGGCGGGTTGTTTTTTCTCATTGCAATTGTTTATCCCTTTATCCAACATAACACCAAAAACCCACCAGCTCTATTCACCATTCAAATTTTTTTTTTGTTGATATTTTGTCTCCAAGCATAGCTCACACACCATTGAGCTTATTCCGATTATGGGTCATTAGCTTATATTTTTAGGCCAAAAATGCAAATTTTTATTATTCAAGAATTTTCATTGCAAGAGTAATAAAAGTTGGCTAAAAGGTTAAAATATTTTACCTATATTCCCCCGTACATATATTTGAAGTCAGGTCCATAATTATCTTCGGATATCATTTCAAATACATATAATTTTTTTCTGTCAAGATGGCATAAAGAGATTAGGTTTGGGCATGAAAATATTTCATTTTTTTCTCTCAGCCTGACAGGTTACATCATGGGTATCAATGTGTAGTGGACTAATTCCTTGCATGCTGCTGACGGCTATTCCAGCCCGGGACAGGATTTCTATTGCTCCTAAAACAAGTATAATTTGGGTACATTTAATCAAATTTCCCCCTGTAAATGTATGGGTTTTTTCACCAATGATTTCATGAGTTGTATTTAGATTAATTTTTTATCAAATCTTGTCATGGCTGCTTTACAGCAGCCATTACTAGATTGATGAAAAATACCTTGAAAATACTCAGCCGGTTAATCTAAAAAATCTAACAAAATATCTTATTATTTATATGTGTGAATTTTTAACATTTTATCAGTAAGGAACTAGAAAAACTGTGAGCACTGCTCACTGAACGATACCACCCACTCCCACCAAGAAACATTTTACAACAGCAAAAGTGTATTTAATGAAGACAGCACAAACACCGACACCCCCCCCCCCCCCACACACACACACACCCTGAAGCTTGAATTGGCAAAGCCCATTTTTCAATATGTGAAGCGGTAAAAATTAAAATATCTGAAAACAAAATAGAAGGTACACATCTTCACTGTACATAAAAGAATGCTTGAAGGTTTCATTGAAATCCATTCACTAATTTCAAAGGGGTCGCGGATAGCAGATGTCCCCCCCCCCCCCCACCCCCCACACCCCACAAGCTTGAATTGACAAAGCCCATTTTTAAATATGGAAAACCCTTAAAATGAAAATATCTGTGAAAACAAAATAGGAGGTGCAAATCTTCAATATACGTAAAAGACTGTCTGAAAGTTTCAATGAAATCCGTTCAATGGTTTAAGAGGAGTTGCAGATAGCAGATGTGTACACCCCTAAAGCGTAACGGACAGTCGGACGAATGGACATCGAAATATGAAAATATCTGAAAGAAAAATACGAGGTGCGCATCTTCAATGTATGTAAAAGAATGTCTGAGAGTTCCAATGGAGTTTGTTTAATGGTTTAAGAGGAGTAGTGGATAACAGATCTATACCCCCTCCCTACTAAAACCTGAACTGACAAAGACCATTTTTGAATATGGGGAACTGTAAATATGAAAATATCTGAAAAGGAAATAGGAGGTGCACATCTTCAATGTACATAAAAGAATGTCTGAAAGTTTAATGAAATCTGTTCAATGGTTTAAGAGGAGTTGCGGATAGCAGATCTGTACAGAATGTCAATTCGACTTGACAAAGTTCATTTTTCAATATATCTTCAATGTATGTAAACGAATGTTTTGAGAGTTTCAATGAAATATGTTCACTGGTTTAAGAGGAGTTGAGGATAGCAGATGTGTACCCCCCCCCCCCCCTCCCCAAGTGTAACACCCCTATAGCATAACGGATGGATGGATGGGTGGACGGACGGACGGACGAATGTCGGAATATGAGAATATCTGAAAGAAAAATAGGAGGTGTACATCTTCATTGTATGTAAAAGAATGTCTGAGAGTTCCAAAAGAGTTTGTTCAAGGTTTAAGAGGAGTAGCGGATAGCAGATCTATACCCCTCCCTACTAAAACCTGAATTGACCAAGACCATTTTTGAATATAGGGAACTGTAAATATGAAAACATCTGAAGAGAAAATAAGAGGTGCATACCTTCAGTGTATGTAAAAGAATGTTTGAAAGTTTTAATGAAATCTGTTCAATGGTTTTAGAGGATCTGTGGATAGCAGATCTGTACAGAATGTCAATTGAATTTGACAAAGTTCATTTTTCAATATGGGAAACTGTAGAAATGAAAATATCTGAAAACAAAATAGGAGGTGCACACCTTCAATGTATGTAAAAGAATGTCTGAGAGTTTCAATGGAATCCGTTCACTGGTTTAAGAGGAGTAGCAGATAGCAGATTTGTACATCCCTAAAGCGTAACGGATGGACAGATGGACAGATTGACGGACATTGAAATATGAAAATATCTGAAAGAAAAATAGGAGGTGCACATCTTCAATGTATGTAAAAGAAGGTCTGAGAGTTCCAATGGAGTTTGTTCAATGGTTTAAGAGGAGTAGTGGATAGCAAATCTATACCCCTCCCTACTAAAACCTGAATTGACAAAGACCATTTTTGAATATGGGGAACTGTAAATCTGAAAATATCTGAAAAGAAAATAGGAGGTGCACATCTGCAATGTATGTAAAAGAATGTCTAAATGTTTCAATGAAATCTGTTCAATGGTTTAAGAGGAGCTGCGGATAGCAGATCTGCACAGAATGTCAATTGAATTTGACAAAGTTCACCACAGTAAAAAGCAGCACTGCTTCACTTAATTCCTTGGGTTCGCACAATCTGGATAGATATTTATTTGCAAAAATACATGTATAAAGGGTAGTGAGCATTTATAGATACCTTAAGCAGGCCTAAAAGTAAGTTTGTTAATAAGAATACATAAACGTATGAATATGTTCTCAACTCCTGCAACATTTACACACAAAACCCAGCACCCCCCTCCCCACACACACACACACTCATGTCAACCTGTCCTTTTATTTATCAGGCAGGAAAATTTCTTCACCAAAGTGAAGAATAATTCTTTTCTTAGATCTGCATACTTACATCGCAGAGTTCAAGGATGTCATTTGTGTCATTATAACTAAGAATTTTTCCTCCTTGAAAAGATGTGGAGAAATCATAATTCACATTACATATTTTGAAGAATAATTCTTTTCTTAGATCTGCATACTTATTACATTTCATTTCATAACAAAGTGCTTCTCACTTTGAATGTTTCCAACATCACAGTGCCCACATGATGCATAAATGTGACCTGTGGCTGTGCTGAAAAAATCTAAGATAACTGCTGTAGTGGACTTTGTGGCAGCCAACCATGACCATTATGGGATGTTCTGCTCTAGGCATGAACTGGAACATGCGTATGAAACTTGGTGATGATCAGAAAATAACTGCAGGCAATAGCCAGTGCTGAACAAATTGTGGACAGATGTACAAACAGACATCCACATGCGTCATTACAGTACCTTACCTTGACTTCATCAAGTTAAGCTGATAATGTAATTGGTTGTGCTTTTATTTCATTCCTTGTCTCCAAAGTCATTATCAACTACAGTGCAACCTTGTTGATTGAATAGCCACTTTACCTGTGAAAAATATTCAATTAACAGGATTATTTAATTCATAGGAACTTTTAGGAATTTTCCTGTATTCTAGTGTTAAAATGAGCATTTATTGTCTTAAATCTTGTGTTTCAAACAAGATATAATAGATTAAAGGCGAACATTGGCTGTACTGATGCCAACAAGGTCTTTTGACAAAGGGAATTCAATTGTTGTCAGAGTACAGGTTACAAGATTTTTATTCAATTAAAAGGAGTTTACTCTATAATCAATATGCAATTGACAGATCAGATTTGTACTGAAGGTATGGTCAAGTGTTTGGGGAAGTAATATTGAATTAACAAGAGAGCACAGTGGCTCAGTAGTAGACTGTTAGACTTCTATGCTAGAGGTCCCGAGATCAATCCCCCATCCAGGACGACCCACGTTGTGTCCTTGGGCAAGGCACTTTATCCCAATTGCCTACATGGGGCACGATAAAGGCGTGTGCTAAGACATACCGCACGTCGATGGTGCACATGTCTTCAGCTGCTGTAACCCTGTTTGAACAGAGAATGTTGAGAAGCTGACAGTTGTTCGTCGATGCTCAGTGATTCTCTTTGGCTTCCTCCAACCATAAAACTGTTGTGGTCACAATTAGCCATTGTGCATAAGGATGTGACCTTAAACACCAACAAATAAATAAATAAACTGAATTAATAGAGTTATTTGAATTTAGTAGATATCCAATGAAGTTCGCCCACTGTATTATTATTTCACACATGAATACAACAGCATCCACCTTGGTTTACTTCTAGAATTGTTTTGAATGAACATGGTATACAGTGGAGTCAACTTAATCGGATATCTCTTAACTGAAAAACCCTGTTAATTGAATATAATTTCCCAACACAAAACCATTTACCATACCTCCAGTAGAAATTGACCTGTTAATTGAATTAAGGTTATAGAATAAACTCCTGTTAATTGAATAAAAAATCTTCTAACCTGTCAAGAAATTGCTCGGACTATCCCAGTTTTCCTTTGTTTATAGACCTAGTTGGCAGCAGGACATCAAATGCAGGCATTTAATCTATTATATCTCATTTGACACAGCTCAGTCAAACAAGATTTAATAGAATAAATGCTAAGTTTATCTCTTGAATACAGGAAAGTGACACCTTCCCTGTTAATTGAATACTCCTGTTAATTGAATAATTTTCATTAGCAAAGTGGCTATTTAATTAACAGGGTTCCACTGTACTACTTTTAAAGTTTGAGTTTAATCCTTTTAAAATTTATTTTATTACTTTTTTCAAATTTTCAAAAATATTTAACAAAACCATATCATGTGACCCCTCACTGGAACAAACATTATGAATGGATGTAGCCAATTTGTTAGATAAAGGCTTAATAGTCCAAAAAAGGGTAAGAGCATCAGGTCAGAAAATGATGCACCTACGATCATTAAGTTTATGTTGAAGAGACATCAACTGTAAATTATGCGCATGAACCACAGTTCACAACAAAATAATAAAACATATATACCTGGAACTTAATTAAGCACCCCATTTTTTCACAGTGGTGTTGATAGAAACTGTCATTACTTTCATGCTATCTTTCAAATGGCCAAAAGACATTTTTGTGGAAAGAATAGGCTATTGACAAATGAAAGACAACACAATGATGAAAATATGCAGTATTTTAATGGTGCTAATTACACAAATCTGTCACTGATGTTTTCGATAGAAAGAAAAATGTTCTCTCGACAAGTATGGTGCTGGAACAGCCCACGATGAAACCATGCCGCTAATTACTGACAAAAAATTTCACTTATGATCTCCTGAACACAATAGCAGTGTCTGACATCGGATGACATTCTGAACCTTCCTCCTAATGCTACTAGTGAGTCTTCTGATACAGTCCAGAGGCAACTGCTGCCAATCCTCATGTAATGCAGCTTCCAAATCGGCCAAATTCTTGCTTGTACACGATGTCTAAGAAAGTCCCAGAGGTTTCTGAGGGATTCCAATCGGGACTCAGTGCAGGCCAAGGTAGCGTTGTAATAGCATTGTTCTGAAGGAATGCTCTCACAACATGGGAACAATGTGGCCTTGCACTGTCGTCCATGAATACAGGGCGAATACAATGGGTGATTGTCAAAATGAGGCACGATAACTGGATTGAGAATGTCCTGGATATACTGATGACATTGAGATTTCCCACATACAGTCACTATATCAAGTTTACAATCATGAGAGAGGCATCCCCAGATCATTACTGATCCTCCACCTTAAGGAACAGTAGGTCTGATGTTCCTGGGCACGTAAGCAGTATTTCAATGCTTACACACTCTCAAGCGACCATCTGTGATAAGAAGCAGGTACCTACTCCCGTCTGATCAAAGGACTCTCCTCTACATCCTGAGATTTTCAACTTTCAACAGCCAGGGTCACCTCCTACCAGAGTTTTATGGGTGAGGGAAGCTGGAGAGAACCACCAAGCAATGGTGAGCAACTGTCAAGACTCCTCAACGTACTTACTCCAGACAAGCAAGATTAGCATTGGCTGAAGACTGACATGTGGTACTCATTAGTATACTGCACCGCCATGACTCCATGTGAGCAATCAGGATTAAGTGTCTTGCCCAAGAACACAATGCAATCGTGAGGATCCCCTGTCGCATGCAATGGGTTACAGCATGATTCTTATTCTATATGGCAGAAAATATCCATTCCAGCTGTATTCAGCTTGCTGTAAGGTAAGCTGAATAATTACTCAAATGAATATCCTCTGAATGCCTGATACAGTGGAGTCCATTTAATTGGATATCTCTTAATTGTATATCCCTGTTAATTGAATATAATTTTTTTCAAACACAAAACCATTTACCATACCTTCAGTACAAATTTGATCTGTTAATTGCATATGGGTTATAGAGTAAACTCCTGTTAATTGGATATAAATTTTTATAATATGTCGAAAAAATTACTGTGACACGCACCAAATTCCCCTTATTTATCAACCTTTTTGGCCTCACTACATCCAATACAGACATTTATTCTATTATAACTTGTTTGACAGAGCTCTATGAGCTCTGTCAAACAAGATATAATAGAATAAATGCTCAGTTTACCTCCAGAACACAGGAAACTGACCAAATCCCTGTTAATTGTATACTTCTGTTAACTGAATAATTTTCATTGGCAAAATGAATATTCAATTAAGAGGATTCTACTGTATCTCATTTTTCTAGGGTTTTCAAAGAAGGTTACAAATTCAAGGGCTTTTTAGGTACCTGGTAAGAGAATTTTAAATTCCAGGAATTTCAAGGAATTCCAAGAAGCTGCAAGAATCCTGGGTAAATCAGTAATCCTTACAGGCTATGTGTAGATGTGTCTCCCTATCTCAAAAGCCACTCAGTTTATTCCAGCTTTTTATCCTTATTATTATCTGAAAGGAATTTAACAATAAAAAGCAGAAGAGTGTCTTATTCAAACTTTAACTTTATGCAAACAATAATGTTACAATAAATAATAATTATAACTAAATCAATTTCAAACAAATGCCATTCTTGACGACCATTATCTTTCATGACAAAAACAGATGAATAATTTAAGTTACAGTTAGTACAAGTTATTTTGTTGCAATTCATCAGAGAGTGCTCATGTTATGGCTGAAAATACTTTTATGATTGAACACAAGAAAAAACACCGACGGTACACATGATACTTTGAAAATACATTTGAAATGACTATAGTTATTGTTTGAGCACCTATTTTGCATGGGAACAAAATACTAAGTATATATTTACTTTTGTATGTTTCATTTTATATCAGATGCGTGAGAACAGTCTTGGCATACTATTCAGTATTTTGACCTGCTTACCATACTAACCTGGGTATGAGCCCATAACTGAAAATAACTTAATAAGCCTACCTGGTGTCTTCCCACTAGACCAATTCCCCTTAGACCAACTACATAGTGTTTCTGATTAAGGTTTGATTAAGGATGATTAGAAAAACAGTTATTTATAAAAATCTGCCCAACATCTATAAAATATCGACAAGCCAGAAAATGAGCAGAATGTGATCTGAAAAAATGAGGTCCCCAGAGGGTGAATTTGGTGATGCTATCCTGCACAGCAGGGTAGCATCACTAAATTTACCCTCTGTGAACCTCAACCTGAATCAAGGTCTCAAACATAATCAGAAAGAGGTACCCAGAGGATAAACTGGCCCACTGCATTGGGATAGCATCAGCAAATTCACCCTCTGGGGACCTCATTCTGCAAATGACAGTCTGCTTATTTTCAGGCTTGAATATCAATAAACTGGATACAGCATAACATCTTTCCTCCAACAAACTTATGAGAAGTTCATTGGATTTAAGATGCCACATACCAGCTCTGTATATTACATCCACACTGTGGGGATAGGTAGATGTTTAAGAAAGTGATTTCCCCCTTTATTCAAGCTCAAAACGGGCGAATAAAAAAAAATAGTATGTCATTGCTGAGAGTGGAATATGATGATAAAAGTGGAATACAATTTTTAGTGAGTGGGAATACGATTTGTTTTTGGGGAGGAAAAACAAATGAAAATAAAATAAAATAATATATTTCATTTGGTAATATCAGCAGTAAAAGGTATTTGTTATTTTGCCATAAATTAATAAAAACATTTAGTTATTGGACTGTATGTTGGGGCACCTGTTTTATAGCAGTAAAAGTGATCAAAGTCAGAATTAGACTTTTAAGGGTTAAACAGTAAGAAATCTATTATTATTCATTGCAATTGCCAGTTCAGGATATACGTAAAGTGGTTGGTAACATACAATCATTACACATTTTGTTAGTGACGTAATATAGTATATTGTATATACAATGTCAGTTAATTCTGTATTCGGCAAAAGCAAAATTCAAACCCAATATACAATTAAACGACTCTGAAAATATCATAGTAAGTTAAACTAATAATAAAATACCAGTTTTTCACCCTTTTTCCAAGTTCAGTTTATTTACTATACAGGCAATAATTCACTGCTCTGATTTGAGTACGATTTTTGTCCTCGAGTGGGGTGCGCAAAGGATTATTTTATGAGGCATTAGCTGAGGGAAATAATCCCCGCTGCCAATGAGAGGATTAAATTGTGATGAAACTAAGCAGTAAACTTTTGTGTTTATTTTATTTTCTCCTTGTTTTCCCAAAACAACCCTTTATATTGATTCTGTGGTTACTTTCGAAACATGTAAAAAAAAGTCTGTCACTGCTGAGAGTGGAATACGATGCTGGGAGTGGAATACCATTTTCGGCAAGTGTGAGTGGGAATATGATTTGTTGGGGGGGGGGGGGGGGGGGGGGGGCGTATGGGGGGTGGGGGGAGAGGGAAAGAAAAACAAATGAAAATAAAATAATGAACACCTGAAACTTAGCATTTATCTGCAATCCATTATGTAAGAAACAGCTTTTCAAAAAGAAAACATTTACAACTGCACATAAAAGCAATTCATAAGATTTTTTGTGGTAACTCAGATGATGTGACACCTTGGTTAATAATGAGAGCGTTACATGAAAATAATTTATCAAAGTAACTTCATCTTGGAGTAATGCCAAAAACAATCACTGCTGCAAGTGTTCTAATCTTAACCCTTTACCTAATAAATTGGACACATCCACTCACATCATTTACAAATTGAGCAGTTGAGAGAAAAAATTACAATAAAACTACATCATGTGACCTATCACTGCAATGAGCTCCTTGAAATGAAGAGTCCGACGATATGAATTTGTTGTAATTTCTGAAAACTTTTAGAAAAAGATAATTAAAATAACAAATTTTGATATGTTGTGAATTGGGTAAAAGGTTAACAGAGATCCTATGGTTGTTACACCTTCCTGCAGGGAAGTGTAATATTCAGAGCCCTAGTTATGATTACAGCAGGAAAGTTTAACAGTGAGAGAGTCTTTTTAAGTCTGGTGCAGGGAGGGGTAAAAACTGAAAGATCTAAGTTGGGATTTTTCATGCCCAACAACATTCTTATTGCTTTAAAACTCATAATATGGTGAGGGTGCATTTTCACTAAATCACAGTTGGGTAAATTTTCCATAAAATTTTTCACAATTTTTCTTTGAAAAAGGTGTAACGAGTACTAGCAAATTTTCAGCTCATGAGCCACCGAGCCATACCAAGTAGCCAATGGGCTGAAAATAACAATAATAATAATTTTGTAGCATAAAATCCACACATGGTGATCTATGGATGCACAAAACCACAAAATGCCTTATGGAAAGAAAAAAGGAAGATTAGAGTTTGTTGCAGGGATTATAAATGTCTTGTGTGTCGATTGGAGCAGGGTCAAGCCATGAGCAGGGAGCTCTGTCAAACAACGAATAATAAATTAAAGCTCCTATTTCTTTCTAATACTTTTTGTCCACTAATTTTGGAAAGTTCTGCAGTATTCACCTAACATGCATTATTCTGTAACTGATATGGAGGAACTGTTAAAATTTCCTTGAAGTACACAGCCAATAAAGTAGTGCTGCTAAAATACAAAACATAGGAGGGACTGGACAATATTTCGTAATTATCACTACACCACAGTCTGCAACCTAGAGGTTTAGCAGTGATTTCTAGTCAAATCTTGACTGCACAGAGAGACAGGAAGGACTTAACTGGAGACCACTGCCAGAGTAATTTCCAAATTACCCATAAGACTTTCTCAAGGCTGAATTTTGAGATCTGTTTTTGTGCCTTATAATTCAGTGAAGTCAAAGCTAGGCCCTCGGTAGTTATTTACTGGTGTTTAACCCTTTCCTTACATCACAGTCATACACTACCAACTCTCTTCACAAAAATTGACATGTAAATTTGATTAACTTTTGAATTTTTCCTCTAAAACAGACCTAATGATCTCTCACTAGAATGAGCTCAAAGTGCCCATTCCAATGAGGGTTGTAAGCAAGCCTGAAAATAAGCAAACTATCATCTTCAAAATGAGGTCCCCAGAGGGTGAATTGGGTGATGCTACCCTGCACAGCAGGTAGCATCACAAAATTTATCCTCTGTGAACCTCAGTCTGAATCAAGGCCTCAAGCCAAAACAAAAAAGATGTACCTAGAGGGTAAATTGGCCTACAGTATTGGATAGCATTAGCAAATTCACCCTCTGGGGACCTCATTTTGCAAATGACAGGTTGCTTATGTTCAGGCTTAGTTTTCAAAGTGTCATCTACTATTCATGTTAGGGTAAAGGTTAAGGTCACTCACATTCACCATCTATGGTTATATCATGAGTGCAATACAAGCATAATGTCAAGTTTAGCCAATTGTTTATATCTATGCCGGCAACTTTAGAGGACTTCCACACCAAGGGGTTGGTTATTGGGTCCAATTATGCAGGTAAAACAGAATTATTGCACTGCAGTAAAGAAGTATTACTCCACTTCCCAGGGTTCACCTTAACTGGTAGAGTGCTAGATTACTTCCGAGAGCCTAAATTTGTTCCTGTAGGTTTGTTTGTTTACTGGAGATTGCCTGTGGGCTCTCTCCAGAAATGGGGCACAATCTGAGAGTAGGATGCCTTTCAAATTTGGTAGCTACACTTGTCAGTAGAACCCATTCATCTCTATACAACTCAGTTACTGAAATGTCAGTTAAAAACATTGCAACTCAATCTGCCCCATCCCACCCCCCAAACCACCAAAGGTGGCATCAGGTCATTCAGTGCAATAACTCCTCTCAATTGATGACATCACACTGTAACAGCTTCACTTCATCAAACATCATGGTGTTTACCTAGCACAAAAACTAGTAACTTTGTCAATTTTCCAATCTCAGTCCCTGCTTTTATCAACACTAACCCAAATCAAAACTTGGCACAGCCAACAGATGTTCCCCCGAAATGCAAATTGATGGAAACAACATACTGATTTTTTCAAATACAGAACTGTGAAATGGTTTAGGCCATATAAAAAAAATACAACAAGAGCACTGTCTAGCGGGACATTATACGCCTATTTTGTATTTTTGAAGGGTTGGGGTAAGGATCGGGGTGAGGGTGAAAATTGTTCAGACCAACCCCATATTCGAACTTGATCTGTATTTTGTTGTGATTAAACAGCTTACCAAGTTTGGAACCAATCGGAAAACAAATATTAAAAGTTATCATCCGGAAACCAAATATTTGATGCATTCTATGTCCAACAAGGGTCATAATTCAGGGGAACTTCGATGTTCGAACTGACCCCATATTCGAACTTGACCTGTCTTTTGTTTTGATTAAACCACATATCAAGTTTAGGAGTCAATCAAAAAAAAAAATACTAAAGTTATCATCTGGAAACCAAATGTTGACGAACGGACAGACCGATGGATGGACAAATGGATGGAGAAATGGACAGACAGGAAGACTGATTCCATAATTCGATGGTTTTTCAACAGGCGTATAAAAAATCAGTCAGGCCATACTAAAGTTATAATCCGGAAAAAAAAAATTGCACAAATTCAAGAGGAATAACTCTGGAAAGGCACATGCGATTTTGGCTGAAAGTGAACTTGAGATGTGCTTTGTGGTCATAAACAAAATCTGAGAATTTGAAACAAATTAGTCATCCGGAAACCACATAATTCACAAATTTGCAATCATTCAAGGGGAATAACTATAGAACGGTACATGCGATTATGGTCAAAGGTGAACTTGAGCTGTGCTTTGTGGTCAAAAACAAAATCTGAGATTTTGAAAAAAATTGGTCACGGCAAACTAAAGTTATCATCTGGAGACCACAAAATCCACAAATTTGCAATCATTCACGGGGAATAACTCTGGATAGGTATATGCAATTTGCGGTCAAAAGTGAACTTGAGCTGTATTTTGTGGTCAAAAACAAAAAACTGAAAATCTGAAATAAATCGGTCAAGGCAAACTAAAGTTACCGTCCGGAAATGAGAAGTTGGCCTAAATTCCCATAAATAAAGAGTCATAACTCTACTGCAAATGTGCCGCTAGAAACGGAAATCGAACCCATCCTTTATTTTGTCATACTAAATCCACATGCCAAATTTAACTCATCTCAAACCATTACAACTAAAGTTATCATCCGGAAACGAAATGTGTCCATGGATGGACAGTCAGATGGGTGGAGAGACCATTCACATAATACGTCCCGTTTTTGAAACGGGCATATAAAAACAACATCTGAAAAATTTGGTATCAATCCGTCAAGACTTTCGGCTTTAAATGAACAGAAACCAATTTTTTTTCAAAAATTGTGTTTTCAAAGGGCCATAACTCTGAAGCAGATGGACTGAGAAACACCAATGTTGAACTTGACCTGTATTTTATTGCTACAAACAACATCTGAAAGATTGATGTTGATCCGTCAAGGGGTTCGACTTTAAATGAAGGGAAACCAATTTTTTTCGAAAGATTGTGTTTCCAAAGCGCCATAACTCTGCAGCAGATGGACTGAGAAACACCAATGTCGAACTTGACCTATATTTCATTGCTAAAAACAACATCTGAAAAATTTGGTGTCAATCCGTCAAGGCGTTCAGCTTTAAATGAACGGAAACCATTTTTTTTAGAAAAATTGTGTTTTCAAAGGGCCATAACTCTGCAGTGGATGGACTGAGAAACACCAGTATCGAACTTGACCTGCATTTTATTGCTAAAAACAACTTCTGAAAGTTTGATGTCGATCCGTAATGGAAACCAAATTGTTTACGGACAGACTGATAACATAATACGTCCCATTTTTATAAACGGGCGTATAAAAATGTGTGGAAGGACAAGGGTAACAGTACACACTATTCCTGTATTAAAAGCTCCTTGGAATAGAGATTAAACTGGCCTTTGAAGACAGGTTACCGCTTAATTAGGGTGAATGTATAAGTAGGTTTGATTATACATGCCCTGAGCATTTAATAAGATACCATCAGAAATGTTTTATCACTTAACCATTTTGTCACATTTCAGGGGGAATAACTCTAGAATGGTAAATGCCATAATGGAGAAAACCGAACTTAACCTGCATTTCATGGTAGGTAGTAAAGTTGCAAAATTCTAAGGTCATACATCAAAGCAAACTAGAGTTATCATCTGGAAACTATATGTTTTGGAAGGGTGGGTGGGTGTGTCTTGGGTGTTATTTTGGATGGATGGATGGATGGATGGATGTGAATGGATGGATGGATGGATGGATGCGGATGGATAGATGGATCGATGGATGGATGGATGGATGGATGGATGTGGAGCGTAAAAATGTTGTGAATAATCAATTAATATCACTGTGAAAAATGTGCACATCATCGACATATTTATTTTTTTACCAACATCAAGAATAATCCTTAAGAGATCAGCGACTGTAAGGCATCAGAAAATTGAAAACCTTCAAGAGTTGTTATTAGTTTAGCACTTTTTATTTTTAGCAACATCTGCCCTCCCCCCCCCCCCCCCCCCCCCCCCCACCAACCCCATCAAGATGGCACTGGTTGAGACACTTTTCTATTTGTGACCAATTGGAATTCTTCCACCAATCTAGTTGTACAGGGATAGTGGCAAACCAGAGCTATGGGCTTCTTGCACTCAAACAGTAGAAAAAGGGCATCCATTTGAGTGCTGTACACTAAAACTCAATTTTACCACAGAAGAATGTGGAATAATTTACTTATTGTACATAACCTAAAATGTATGACATGCAGGAAATATTGATCTAACTACAAAAGGCAGATCTTATTGTGAATAATAGAGCAATTGAGTATTAAATATTAACAAAAAACTTAGCTCTTCAAAGCCAAACTGACATTAAATAAGATGAGATTTCAGACCTCCTAAAATATTACAAGCAATAAATTGCAGTGCACAGATAAATCTCTGTGAACTTAGAAGTATTGATTATCGCATGTCTATTACAATGAACATGCAATGATTAACCTTCTGCACATTGATATCAAAATACCAAAATTTCAAGCTGCAAATTTTTCCTATAATGCAACTACAAATTTAACCATTTCAGTCTTGTTTGGCAGAGCTCAGAGCTCTGTCAAACAAGACTGAATTTGTTAAATTCCAACTGCATTATGGGCAAAATTTGCCTCTCAAAACTTTGATATCAATGTGAAGAGGGTTAACATCTTTACAGTCACCATTCTGAGCTTTTCATCATTTTATCATATTCCCAAGCTGTTAAATTCTTATTTTGGGAGACCAAGTCCTTCAAACTCAACCTGCACTAAATTTAGCAAAGTGACCAACAGGCAGACAGAAAGACTAGATCTGCAACAATATCCCAGGGCAAGATATAGAAAAGGGTAAAAATCCACAACACAATACAATGTTCTTTCACACACCTATCATTATTCTATCAGTCAATGTTTTTACAATAATGCCACTTCAAAATCTTCACAGTCAATATATACAATAAGATAATTTTCAAAATAAAAACTTTGTCTGAAATAAGAAAAACTGACAAACAAATAAGCTCCCCTGATATGCAATGACACCAAATGTTCGCATTACCTCCCTTGATATGCACTGAATATCAACAATTTCATTGTAAATGCAACGTAGGTAAAGATCACTGATAAGTGAACCTGACCACAGTATTAATGAGGGATCCAGACCAAATGAGTTTCAAAGGCCTCATATTTTTAATTCTTGACATATATGAAGAAACTGGTTCACAGAAATGGATAGATTAACAATCATCTCATCATACAAAAAGCCCTCATCCAGGTTTTGCTAAGGGGAAATGCTCGGTTTGGAAAGTGCACAAAAGATATTTTGTTCCTTTTTGGTACGATAACTTTATTCTGATATTATTGTGCTAGGAGATAAGGCAAGTAAATTCATTAACTAGAAGAGAGGTAAATTACTTTCAATGGTCGTTTATAACATGAGTATTTTTTTAAAGATATGCTACCAGCAAAAGGAACCTTAGTTTAGCAAGATATTACCCATAAATGATTGTTTTGATGCAACTTATATTAATATTTTTCTTGTACTGCTAAGCTAACAACAAATTAGTGCAAACATTGGAAAGCCACTAGAGTCGCTCTCAGCAATTTCAGTGGAGCCCTGATAGTGGCTTCAAGCACTCAACCAGTTAAACATTTTGATGAAATATTACGACATAAACAATGCTAAAATTGATGCTCATAAAATTAGTATGCATTAGGGTATGCATTTTTTTTGTCCATTTGTCAAGTAATGAATGGAAAAAATAGTGCATAAGGTGCCACAAAATAAGATCTTCTGTTTCTCAGGCCATTTTTTGGTAAAAATGCATGTGGGTTGGAAGTTTTGTATTGTATTTTTTATTTTTGTAATTATTTCTTTGCCATCAAAAGTTCATGTTCTTGGTTTATTTTATTTTTTAGGCCTCATAATCTACAGAATGGAATAGGTGATGGTGAATTTCGTCCCTTGAGTGCAAGGAGGCTTTGTAATGCTTTATTGCAAAAGCCTTGTTGCATTCAAGAGACAAATTTATCAATTTTATTAACTTTGGTAAAATATCAGACATAAACCATTTAATTTCTATTTTTTAAGAATGTACTGGTTATAAAAAGAGAGCATGCAGTGACCAAAAGGACCATGCAGAGTAGGGTCTGAGAAACAGATTTTTAACTTTTTTAGGCCCAAACTTGATAAAATGACAATATTAAATGCTATCTTGGAGGTTGTTACACTTTATCAATGACCAACAAGAATGATTAGTAGTATGACATAATATTTGCAGCTTGAGTTTGTGAAGGCCGCTGATAATTATGTTTTATCTATCAGTGCTTCCTGGATTCTGTCAAACAGGCCATAATAATTAAAAATGTACTTTGTCTTCAGAAAATAGGAAAGTAACGTTTCATCAAACATGACGATCAGAGGACATTGCCATAATTTTTCCTGAATAACTGACCATTTTAATTTTATGCTTCCAAAACATGGTTTAGGCCCCTCAAAATAGATCTTCTGCTTCTCAGGATATTTTTTGAAAAATTGCATGTAGGCGGGCATTTTTTTATTTTATTTTTTTATTTTTGTAACTATTTCTTTGCCATCAAAAGTTCATGTTCTTGATTTGTTTTATGTTTTAGACTTCACAATCTACAGAATAGCATGGGCGGTGGCGTCTTTTGTCACTTGAGTGAAAGAAGGCTTTGCAATGCTAAAGCACTGTAAAGCCTTGTTGCACTCAAGTTGGACAAATTTATCAGTTTTATTAACCTGGGTAAAATATCAGACATAATCCAATTAATTTTTATTTTTTAAGTTTGCATTGGTAGTAAAGAGAGAGCATGCGGCAGCCAAAAGGACAATGCAGACGGGCCTGAGAAACAAATTTTTGAATTTTTTAGGCCTTATGTAACTATACTGAAATGAGTTCAACAGGCTCATTTCTCTGAGGCGCCATGAGTCATGATTTTCAAGCAAAAATTGAAAATCGGAATGGTGATTTTTGTGTATTGATTTGGGGAAACTGGTCAAAACATTAGGCAATATGTTAACCCTTTACCAAATGCACCAGGTATCAAAATTTGTTATTTTTTTAAAAGCATTTTTCAAAAACATTCCAGCAAAACCATGTCATGTAACCCCTCAATGGAATGACCTCAACAAGCTCATTTCAATGAGGGATCAAATGATATGGTTTTGTTTAACCTTTTTTTTTAACTACCCAATTTATAAAATATGCAGCAGATGCCACTGATTTGTCAGGTAAAGTGTTAAAAAATTCTGGATCACAAAACAGACTTGTTATTTTAAATGTTGACAATCACGGAAATCAGTTAAAAGGATTCCACCATAAGTGTTTGAATTTGGGCTACAGACCTTTTTTTTAACCAGGACAGTGGAATCCTGTTAACTGAATGGCCACTTTGCCAATGAAAATTATTCAATTAACAGGAGTATTCAATTAACAGAGACTGTGTCACTTTCCTGTATTCTAGAGATAAACTTAGAATTTGTTCTATCATATCTTGTTTGACAGAGATCCATGAGCTCTGTCAAACAAGATATAATAGATTAAATGCCTGTCTTGGAAGTACTGAGGCCAAATAGGTCGATAAAGAAAGGAAAACTAGGGAGAGTCAGGGTAATTTCTCGACAGGTTAGAAGATTTTTTATTCAATTAACAGGAGTTTACTCTATAATCTATATTCAATTAACAGATCAAATTTGTACTTGAGGTATGGTAAATTGTTTTGTGTTGGGAAATTATATTCAGTTAACAGGATTATACAGTTAAGAGATATCCAATTAAGTGGGCTCCACTGCAGTACCAAACTGGTCTGCTAACTGGGAACCTATGAGTGAGGTAGGTAGGCATCAAAATAAACTGAAAATTACAGCAGACACAAGCCTGAAAATAAGCAATCTGTCATTTGCAAAATGAGGTCCCCAGCGGGTGAATTTGCTGAGGCTATCCCATACAGTGTGCCAATTTATCCTCCAGGTATCTCTTGCTGTTTAGGTTTGAGACCTTGATTCAGATTGAGGTTCACAGAGGGTAAATTTAGTGATGCTACCTAGCAGGGTAGCATCACCAAATTCACCCTCTGGGGTCCTCATTCTGAAGATGACAGTCTGCATATTTTCAGGTTTGAGCAGACAAGGAATAAGTACACAAGCATAACCTAAACATTAATACTA
This sequence comes from Pictodentalium vernedei, assembly GCA_031216915.1. Lineage (NCBI taxonomy): Eukaryota > Metazoa > Mollusca > Scaphopoda > Dentaliida > Dentaliidae > Pictodentalium > Pictodentalium vernedei. The sequence continues at coordinate 168,991,930 of CM062293.1, forward strand.
TACATCAATATTATTGTTTACTCAAAATACAAATTTTACTGAAGTAGAAGTAGATTCTTTTGAAAACTGAAAACATTTTGTGTTCATTTAAAAATAAAATCATGACAGAATAAACAAACTATTTTCAGAACAGTTGTATTCAAAATAGGAAAACATTACAATTCTCACCTAAAACATTACTTTCTAAAGACACTGTCCATAAGCCCCCACAAAGTAGATCTGTTTCTTAGGCCATTTTTATTTTTTTTTGTAAAATTGCATGTGGGCGGGCAGTTTTTTATTTCATTTTTTTATTTTTGTAATTATTTCTTTGCCATCAAAAGTTTGTGTTCTTGGTTTGTTTTATGTTTTAGGCCTCATAGTCTACAGAATAGCATGGGTGGTGGTGTATTTCATCCCTGGAGTGCAAGAAGGCTTTGCAATGCTAAAGCATTGCAAAGCCTTCTTGCACTCAAGGGGCAAATTTATGAATTTTTTTTTTTTTTTTTTGGGGGGGGGGGGGGGGGGGGGTAAATATCAGACATAAACCATTTAATTTTTATTTTCTTAAATTTGCATACGTTATAAAAAGTGAGCATGCAGTAGCCAAAAGAACCATGTGGGAGGGCCTGAGAAACAAATTTTTAACTTTTTTTTTCATTGAAACTAATAGTATATAATATCTGGAACTACCGGTTAACTTTAATTTTACCTTCAACCCCAAAATGTGGTATTCGATGATAAAACAAACTGTAAGTGTCAATGACACTGTAGCTCAACTTGTATAGTATGTGACACAGCAATGACAAACATCTAGGTAATGACCTGATAACAAAGGTACATATAAAGTATTGTAATGGTCTGTACATAAATACTGTAACAAATGTATAGGTAAAGTATTGTAAAGGTGGGTGACAGTCAGATGCTAAACTAGAAAAGAAATCTTTGAGTCCTAGAGTGGGTCTGACTGAACCTCAAAATATTTGTTCTCATAGCACAGTGATAACAAAGGCACCCCAAAACACACTCGTTCCTGTCCCAAGGTAATAACAAAGGTACCCAAGACGTTTCGTGAAGATCAGTTCATAAATACAGACTCTAGCCCGAGCCGTATTGACATGTGTACTTACTGTGTGTAAGTAGCACTGAAAAAATCAAAGTTCATCTAATTTGCATAATTTCTGCACGAGAAAAAAACACGTATTATATGTGATGTATCCCATGCTACTAAACATTCACACAAAAAAATATTCAAATCAGCGCTTTCATATGGAAGTTCTGTGCAAAAATCTGATTGCACCTAATTTTGCACAAAATGGCTGCCATCGGCCATCTTGCATTTTAGACCGGACCCAAAAACACTCGTTTTCGTCCCACGGTGATACCAAAGGTACCCCAAGAAGTTTTGTAAAGATCGGTTCATAAATACGGCCTCTAACCCGAGCCATATTGGCATTTGCACTTACAGTGCAGAAAGTAACACCAAAAAACATCAAAGTTAGTCTAATTTGCATGATTTACGCACGAGAAAAAAACCCGTATTATATGTGATGTATCCCATGGTACTAAACATCCATACAAAAAATTATTCAAATCAGCGCTTTCATAAACCAGACAGCTGTTAAGAGCTTGGAAATCCTGCAGAACGATGCAGGACGATGGATAACAGGCTCGAGTAATGCCACAGCACTAGAAGCAATCAGGGGTGAGCTTGGGTGGATGAGGATCAAGGACAGGATAGACCTATTGAAACTCGGTTATCTTAATTATTTGGTAAATCTCCCCGATAGCCGATGGTGTAAAGTAATGTTCCTGAGAACTTTCAACTCAAATATCAAGACGGGGTGGATGGTCCAAGTGAGGGAGCTAGTAGAAAACTACTCAATGGAGATCTCGGACCTTGAGGTTGGGGCAAACCAGGGCAAAAAGATCGTCAGAGAAAGGGTCATGGAGGATTGTAACCGTAATTGGCGAGAGGGGGTCAAATCAAAGATATCTTTGGGTGGCCTGCGTGATAAAGAGAAGCCTGGTTTTGAAGAGTACCTTGATGGCACCTTTGGGGGGGTCACTGTTGTTCAAGCTGAGGTCGCGGTCCCTGGAGCTGAGGGGAAAAAATGGGAAAAACAGTGAAAAGGAGTGCCAGATGTGTAACGTGGGCGTGGTGGAGACCCTGGAACACTTTCTTATAGAATGCCCAAAATACCAGTCTAAAAGAACAAGATTCACTGGGAGTATAATGGAGAAGTGGAATGGGAGAATGAAGGACATGTGGTTAGGGGGCGACTCAAAGGAGAGGGATAATATACTAATCGGAGAGATTGGGAAGAATGGGGCAAGGGATGTCATCAAGCAGTTCGTCCCCGAGTGTTGGGAGGAGAGAAGAAGCGCGGGAATAGGGAGGCAGTTGGTAAAACATGGGTAACCAAGGCCTTCGAGAACCGCGACAAATCAGCGGCCGGCCGAAGTGTTATTAATATTAATATGGAAGTTCTGCGCAAAAATCTGATTGCACCTAATTTTGTACAAAATGGCTGCCAGCGGCCAACTTGAATTTCAGATCGGACCCAAAAACACTCGTTCTCGTCCCGCCGTCATAACAAAGGTACCCAAGAAGTTTCGTAAAGACCGGTTCATAAATAATAAATAAAATCCCGAGCCGTATTGAATTGTTGATGGACAGGCGGCCAGACAGACGACGGACGACTGGCCATGCCATAAGCTCAAATTTGGCTTCGCCAAAGTTGAGCTAAAAATGAACAATTAGTAATGAGGGTGGTAATAATTCAGACCTACAGCCAGACCCATAGGGAGGTTCAAAAAGGATTAAACTGTTTCTGAATCTACCCACAAAGAATTTTGTCCAAAGCACTGTATAGAGTATACAAAGATGATACCAGTCAGGAACACATGGTTTAAAGAGTTAAGTGTCTTAAAAATTTTAACTAAAGCACTAACTGGAAAGAGCATATGGTTGTCAGAATTTGTTCACATAGATTAACCTTGTTACAATTTATTGGAGAGTGCCACTGGGCACTCTCCAATAAATTGCAACAAGACAAAGTCACACAGGCAAAATAATTCCTCTCCAAAAAGAAGATGAAGAACAAACGTGGCCTTTCAACACTCAGCCACTTGATAAAATGAGAAAGAAATGACATTTTTTTTTGCTGACATTTATCTATCAGGACAAGCCTTGTCAATTCCTGCAGCTAATTTTGAGGGCAGTGCTTGTGTGGGAAGTGCATGCTGGCGTGGTCTGAATAGACACATGACATGTTGATGGTATGCATGCCTTTAATTACTCTGAACTGAACCCATGCCCTGCTTGTGATTAGCTAGTAACTTCATAAGTCTGACAGTTACTTACAACTGTAGGTAAGCTAATTTCCTTTTGCCTAATAGTCTGGCACAATATGATCCCGGTTGCTGAAAGTCAATGAACCATCCAGAGGTCCACATAAAGTGTGTATAGTTGTTAAAAACATATTGATTTTCAGTAAAAAAGACAATGGAAAGAAGAAAAGCAAAAATATACTTTAAATTTGGAAAAAAATATATTGATAAAGCCAAGAATGAGAAGGCTTTGGTTTTCAGGCAATCTCTCATTGAAACTGAACTCCCGAATGGAGCATTTTTATTGGCTTGCAGCACTTTCCAAAATTAGTATGAAATCATGACTTTTAAATTTTACCTTGTTTGATTGAAGTATATTTATTTACATGTAACAAAGCATGATTAAAATATAGTGCCTATTTATTACATTTCTTTTATAAACATCCAGTTAGCTCTTTTCTTTAAACATTTTGTGCATGGTATTTATTTCTCTAAAAAGGTACAGAAATGTAACTCAATACAAATGTTCTTCATATTTCTTTATTGACTTGTTGTGGGCGTGGAGTCCAAATTTTGGCTTTTTGCCTTAAGTGCAAGTACCGCAACATAAAGACTTCATGTTCTGTGGATGTGCTTCATATTATTTGCTAAGTGAAATTTTATGAATTTGCCTTGTTACAATTTATGTGAGAGGTACGCTCCCATAAATTGTAACAAGGCAAGAATATGTGAATAAATTTCTCTGACCTAAAATAAATTAGCACTCTACCAGTTATCAATGATAAAAAATATATAAAAAATAACAAGTGAAAACAGTACTGATTAACATTTTACAAAGTGTTTATTTTAAATACAACAGTTCAACAACAAAACAGACTTTACTGAATATCTTTAACTCTTTGGCAAATAGCATCTGTAAACTGAGAACATGTTCCATTTCCACCTAAATCGGCTGTTAGTGGCTGAAAAAAAACAAAATATGGTAAATTCTCTTTAAAAAAAAACCTGTAGAATTTCATTTGTTAGGCCACAACAGTAGGGAAAAACTTTGATAAGAGAAACATTTTGTGTTTTAATCTCTTATACGAAATAAATGATAATAAGACCAGATTTTTATAAGTTCTATATCTACATTAACCTATAGTTTATATACAGTTAACCTTGTAAATTAGGAAGAAAAAGTGACAAGCTGAAAGGCAAAGGCAAAATCTAGTGTTTGCATCTCATGGTGACATGTACACATGAGGTCTTCCTGTCTACCCAGCTGCTATTGTTCTGGGAGAAGTGTGAAACTTTTCTCAATCAAAGAAACACTGACTATAGTTTTCTTCAAATTAGTGGCTTGTTTAGTTGGGAATTTAACTGCAAAATGAGATGGCTGGAAGTAGAGTATAATTGAGTGTTCTGAGCCTCTAAAACCCAGGTTTCGACTGAGGTAGTTTCTCACAATTTTGGAGTTTATTTTCTCAAGAAATCAACTAAGTGCAATGCTGGGCCACTTTAGACTTCTAGCAAAATGGCTCAGCATATCAGGAGATGACACGTGACCTTTACAGATATGGTCAATTCGGTAGCGATCTCTCGGATGAGAGAGATTTTCAAGCATGTGGCATGCGGAATGGCAAATGCTTGGACCAAAGGGGAGAAAAAATTAATGAATGCACTGTGCCAGAGCAGAGATCCGACTATCACACATGACAAATAACAGGACTGTGACCGTGCTGAATATATATGTTTCTGTGCGGATGATAGAAAGATGATTTTCGGACAAGAGATTCGTGAACATACTGTGACAGAGATCTGACTATCACTTGACAACCAACAGAACCGCTTTGCCACTGGAGATTTTTTCAAGCCACACCACGTATCATAATTGTATATTGTAAGGTCCCACAAATCTCAAATTTGGGGTCAAATCAAATATCGAATTGAACTGAATTGAATGGGGCAGCAGATTTTGAATTGAATCAAATCTCACACTTTTCTAGTTGTAGATATTACTAATTCTTACAATAGTATGTATTCTCAGTCTCCACTCAGCAGGCAGGCAGATTTCACGGAAACGCTCGTTTCGTTTCCATACAGATTCCGTCAGGGCAAAATCACAGACATGAAAAACAGGTTCCCACCAATTTTTAGCATTACGCTTTTCATCAAGAGGCACTTAAAACATACTAAAAGCTTTCTGCCAGGACTAAAATTGTATTATTTATTATCGATGAAACAGTGATCATACTGAAGGAGTATGAACGTCATTAAAACTCCTTGTCATAACATTAACAACACTGCACTCATATTGACAAACTCAGTTCATCCATATTGTTGAGCATGCGTGTTGCCAACAGTTTCTGATTCTTAATTACTAAAATTAAATGCACCCAATTTCAGCGTGTTTGACAACAAAACTGCATGAAGCCAAACACACAAAACGATATCACTGAAAACAATAACAAGATCACTTTTTGTCATTGAAACTGATGATGAGGGGAAAGTTAAAAAATTTATAGTAATTTATATATTTTTTATACTTACCAATGACCCAGACATAGCTGGTGCTAACTCTTAAAATATAGGGCCAAACACAAATTTTGCCCCCCAATCCCCAAAATTTGCATCTAAAACTAAAGAAAACATGTCCTGAAAGGCCCTCCACACTTCGCCCCTACTGCGCATGCGCAGTGTCAAGGACGTTCCGAAATTGGTGCCATTAATCATTCTAATAACCAGTGCCTGGTAAGCGCTATGTACTCAGCGGGGAGGCAAGAGTTCCCAACTCCTGGGAGGGCCATCCCCGTCTGGGTCATTGGTAAGTATAAAAAATATATAAATTACTATAAATTTTTTAACATTTTTATACTGTACCAATGACCCAGACATAGCTGAATAGTAAAAAGGCTGGAGGGCCAAGGACATAGAGCAAAATGGAATACGCTCAATAAAATAAAATAGAGTCATCCCCTGTAGGGAAAAAGAAGTAATAGGCCTTACATGTATCCTTCTTATTCATGATAAATTAGAAAGATACAACACCTTCTAAAATTGAGCTTCATACATCCATGTACTCTATTAATATCCAATATAATCCTTATACTAATAATTTTTAAAGTAAGCCAATAAATAAAGTAAGTCTAGAGAATAGAGACTCTTATACTCCTAAAAGTGTCTGAGGATTGCATAATCATGTCCGTTGACATATGCAATATTCAAAAGCTATACTTTAAAAACTAAGACTTGAATGAATTTTAAAAACCTAAACTTCTCACTAAACAACCATCCCAATAACAGCTCAGAATTACTAACTCCGGAGGAGGTATCCCCTTGTTTTCATAGTAAAACAGGTGACCCAAGGGAACACCCTCCCCCCCCCCTTTTTCTTGCCCTGGGTCAAATAGCCCAGAGCGAAGAGGGCAGCCGAACGGAGACACTGCCGAAACAGACAGCCTACCTAGCTATAGTAGCAACTGTTAAGTGAATGACATTCTGAGCAGTAGATAATAGACCTACCAATAGAGGCCTCCAGAAATGGACTCGATATTTCTGAGATAAAATTCATGAATGTGGATGGCTGAGCGCAATGAGCGGCCTTCAAAAATCTATAATAGCGACACTATTAATGTAAGCCCAAGAAGTAGAAGAACTCTTACTTCATGAGCCGAAATCTTAAGCACAACTGCTAAGTCAATGATATACTATAAGCAGTACCGATAGTTAATAGAATCCATTAACAATAAAATGGAGCGTAACGTCCTTCTACTAGACATCAAAGACAGAAGAAGCTTACGCCCATAGTAATAAACAGAAATCTGTTTATAAATACATAAACTGTACCCGGAAAGAGTAAAGGCCTATGCCCATACGAAGACGGAAGGACCTTAAAATAATAGGTTCCGGATAATAGGAGCCTAACTCTTATGCAACAATCCAACCTAAATAGTAACGGAAGTATTGATTCCGAAACTATGAAAGTGAAAATCATCCATCGATAGTGCATGAAACTCACTGACTCTACAGTAAAAGAGAAACCAACAGAATTACTGTCTAAAAGGTCAGAATTTGAAAACTACTGTTTCCAGAGGCTCAAATGATTACTTAGCTAAATAAGAACCGAAGTTAAAATCCGTATAGGAATTTAATCTAAAGATTCTAAGTCTATTTATCAAAAAGTTACTAACTGACTTTAGATAAAGAGACAAAAGACTCAATTGTAAACTATCGTAGAGTGCATAGGTATGAGGTAATATAAACCTATAACCTAAATAATAACAGGCTGCAGTAGATCTTGTGAAACAAGTATACTAAAAAATAGCAATGAGTAGTATGGAGGGATCAACAATATGAACATAATGATCTCTACACCACGATGGAAGAGCCTCCACTTAAGCCGCATAGAATAGCGAAGAAGAGGATCTCCTATAGTAAGAAATCGCGTCCAAAGGTCGTCCAGTACAGTGCTTACAATGCAATACGGACCACACAACGGAATACATGAAGGTTGCGACCTTGCAGGTTGTGATAAAGATGACACGATTTACCCAGTGAAAAAGATCCTCACATAGAGGAAGATTTCACGTTAAAACCCACATTAGACAAGAGAGAAAATTACTCATGATCTCTGTGAAGATAGAGATGCTATCAACAGAAATGTATTGTGGTTGTTTATCTTAGCAATACCTGCTAAAACAACAGCGCCGGAGGATACGCGTATCCTATCATTCCGTCCTATAGATCAATAGAGCGTTAAGAATATTAGCTCAGAGATCTGGACAAGCCAACACATACGTCTGTAATTGATTAGCAAGCTGTGTCATAAATAAATCATCATTGGGCGCTCCCATGATAGCAAATCTGATTGAATACTTGTTTGTTGAGAGTCCATTCTGACAGCAACAAGCGACCCGTAAGAGAACGGGAGTCCGATAAAACAATCAGACGACCCAGAATATGACGGACCAAAACTGAACTTGGTGTACTATAACCAACAGACGGATTCTTTCCATTAAATTGAATAACGGAAACGAAAGAGTGCCTCCCTGGTTCCGGAGATACGCCACTACTGTCGAATTAAAGGACAGGAATTTGGGCATGCGTTTCTGAATAATGTTCATGCAATGACATAAAGCAAGCCTAAAAAACATTATTCCGCGGAAGAAAACTGATTGCTAAAAGACTGCGGAACCCAAAGACCCAGGCACTTCGAATCCGTAGGGATCAGTATAATATCCCAATCTGTATGACTGGCAACCGTCATAACAGCCACACTCGGGTCCGGCAACTGCGGCGGCACTCTCTGAGTCAACCACCGAATGTTTGCCCCAGTCTGAATCTCTTGTAACACTAGATAGACAAGAGAACGTGTAAATCGAGCAATTCATGGATTGCCGAAAAGTTGCCGTCGAAGAGAAGCTCCTCCGAGAACGAAGCGACTCTGAGAGAGTTCTTAACCTTACTATCCACGCGAGTGGATGTAGCTAGGGCTGCGTCACGTCTAACTAACTCCAATCAGCCACTGAAGGGCGGAGTTATACGTGAACAAACTACTTCCCTCAAAAGAAATTACATTGAGAATAATATCCCGTAAATCTTTTCTTGAAGACGTAATGATAACGCCTCAGTAAGGCGGATTACGTATAATAAAGCGTCTAAGTTAAGTCTACTATACATAATGTCGTTCCCAACATTGAAATTGGAAAAGACATAAACGGCGAAAAAGAATATATGCAGTTTTTAATCACACCGTCTAGACGCATATGAACTCTCGGTATGCCCTGCTCTGCCAAAATAAACTATTTGAATAAATGATAAAATGGCAGAAATGAGCAACGCGGACAAGAAACTAAACTATCATGCTTAGTAGCAGACTTGTATATATATATATAGCGTCGAAAAATAAAACACATGTTGTAATGACAATATTGGACTACGTCGGTAAGTCAGGGACAATGTCCCCGAACCGATCGAAAAATCCGAGTCCAATGACGCTACAAGTCTCTTATCCAAGATCGCAGCAATGAAGTCCGAAATAATAATCACTGGAAGATAATGCCAAAAGATATGAAAGGCATCTTCCGATACTACTAAAGGGAAAACTCGAAATCTTTCGAATCCCTTTCGCCATCCTGTCGGACCCTATAAAGTGTTCGGTCGTCCGTACCTGATGCAACCGCGGACCGCACCGACCCAGCGCCGTCGGATAATTCCTGATTCGACCGAGAAACTGTCAATTGCTGGGATGCTGCGAAACAACTGTGCTAACTCGGATAGCACGTCCGTCACTGAGACCTGAGGAGAAGCGGTCTTACGATGCATTGCCGCTGGAAGCTCCGTGATCGTTACCCCGTGCATACTACCAATATGCGAGCGAATGGAGTGTATAGGCCTCGTGTCCCTTGGCTACCGGATGGCGCGACCTATTCGCCGTGGAATCACTGAATGCCGAAACTGATCGGATACTCGAGGTCACGTAGCCAATGTGCGGTCGTGTGCCCTGCTGTGAGGATGAGGAAGCATTAAAGACAGTCTCTCGGACTGTCAATATAACGGAGCGTCCCGACCAACGGACATATGCTCCGAATGTAAAATATCTGAACCACAACATGCGGTCCCCTATGTTGTTGGGCGAGAGAGGGACCTCTCTCGCTCACAGCCCGGACGGACCTGGACCAGCCAGGAACCGGACTAACAGGCTTCCTCCGATCTGTCCTCAATCTGCCGTCACTGGGTGAGTACTAAAGTAATTAAAGTGCTCGCATCACCCAAATCTCCTTCCTAGATCGCAACGGACGAACCCGGCAGCCGAACCATTCGATGAATGTACGCTACACCGGGTGAGCTAGCGAATGTCACTCCGTAGGCGATAGACATATTCCATGAGCACTTATTGCCGCTAACTCTTCATTAACTATGACGACAGAGGCACACTTTTGAAAGACATCTCCATAACTCTTCGAACAAGAAACCAGAAATGCTTGGTTAGCAAGCATAAAATAATAATATATATAGCGTCGTTCAATAATTCAAAAGTTTGTGTGACATTATTGGACTATGTCGGAACTGAGGGACGATGTCCCTGAACCGAACCAAAAATTTCTAAGTCCACCGACGCTATCAGTTTCTTATCCGGCATCGCAGCATTCTGGTCCGACGAAAGAAGCTGGAGAAGACCAAGTCAGATGACATACACAACAGCATATGTTGTTATGAAAGGGAAAGCTCGAAATCCTCCGAATCCCTTTCGGTATCCCGTCGGACCGGATGAAACTTTCGGACGTCCGTACCCGCTTCCGCGGAGCGTCCCGACCCAGCATCGTCGGATAAAATATATGCGACAGATTCAGTTGATGCTGGGATGCTGCGATAAACTGTGCTATTAAGGAAAGCACGTCCGTTTCCGAGGCCTGTGCAGTAGCGGTCTTACGATGCATTGCCGCCGGAAGCTCCGTGTATGTTGACTCCCGCACACTTCCTATGCGAACGTCTGGAGTCTGCAGGCCTCGTGTCCCTGGCTACCGGATGGTGTGACCTGGTCGCCGAAGAATCCTTGATCGGCGAAGCTGGTAATATATCGGCGGTCACGCAGCCAAGGTGCGGTCGTGTGCGCTGACGAGAAGAGGAAGCCTTAGCAGTCTCAGCGGACTGCCTATACAACGGAGCGTCCCGAGCGACGGACGTATGCTCCGCTTACGACACATTTTGTACCACAACATCTGGGGCCAGATGTTGTTGAACGAGAGAGGGGCCTCTCTCGCTTGCCGTCCGGATGGACCGGAACGAGCTATGAACCGGACTAAAAGGCTTCCTGCGTTCTCCCTCCGATCCGCCGTCACTGGGTGTGCATTAGGTTAGTTTATAGTGCTCGCATCACCCCAAAATTCCTTCTAGACCGCAACGGACGAACCCGGCTGCCGAACCATTCGGTGAATGGACGCTACACCGGGCGTGCTAGCGGACGTCAAAGGCCGTCGAACCTACTAGGGTCCTCTTAGGCAATTGGCGTATTTACATGAGCACTTTTCCGCTAGCCCTTCATTAATTGTGACGACGGAGGCACACTGTTGGAAGACATCACAGATACATCACCCTAATCTTGATCGTCTGAAATAGAAATTGATAAAGTAGAGTGACCCTGCGGGGAAAGGACCGGAGTGTCCAAATCCCCAACAACATACCGTGACATACGCTTTCCATATTGTCATCGAAATCATACGATAGAGAACAGGAGTTAATGCGAGTACACTGACCACATATAGAATGATAATAAAGTCAGAGGAAGACTTCCTCTTAAAACAATTGATCAATATCCTTTCAATGTGAAAAGAAAACAAGTCCTGGTACTCGCACTAACCCCTGGCAATCAAAATACATAATAATAATATGATCCATTGATATAGAAAAAATAATTGAAATCAAAATATTTTGAAAAAATATTTTTTCAGAACAGCCCAAGTTTCTGAAAAGTAACGTTGAGCCCCAATGGATCCCAAGCCTAAGTGTGGACAAAAATTTTAAAAATATTTTAAACAATTTATTCAACACTTATGAACAATAATAATGTATCTAGTTATGATTGAAATAACATCAAGATATTATTTTTTAGAAATCCCCCCCTCACACAGAGGGCTGTTGAAAATGTAAACAATGAGTGTAAAAACACTAAAATAAGACTCCAGGCACCCAGGCCCGAAATCAGTTACCAAAAATACACTATCTGATGCAAAACAGAGACTTCCAGGGAAGAAACTGCAGAACATCAGATGGTAGATGCAGAACACAACGCCTAACCACCCCTAGGTGAAGACGTAAACATGGGGAAAGAACAGAATTCATTCTGTTATTCAGCTAAAACTCCCAAGAAAATTTAGTAATAATAATTACAAAAACTATGCCAAAAGCATGGGAGAATAGCAAGGGGGGACTTAAAGGACAGGGAGAGAGGAAAACACTTAAAAAAACAGTGTAACTAAATAATCAGAATGACAACAAAATGGCTGCTGCCTTGAAAATAGGTAACTTAACATAATTTCATTAAAAAATTTTAAGTTACAGCCCTGATAATATTCTGTCACACATTCTTTTCCTCTCCTCCTTCTCTATCCTCCTTAGAATCACCATTTCACTAATATTTATGTGTCTGGCATCATTTAAACTGAGATTTATAAGCACAAAGATCAGTCAGATGTTAACTGATGAAGGGCCAAACTTAGAAAGATTAATGGCGCCAATTTCGGAACGTCCTTGACACTGCGCATGCGCAGTAGGGGCGAAGTGTGGAGGGCCTTTCAGGACATGTTTTCTTTAGTTTTAGATGCAAATTTTGGGGATTGGGGGGCAAAATTTGTGTTTGGCCCTATATTTTAAGAGTTAGCACCAGCTATGTCTGGGTCATTGGTACAGTATAAAAATATATCTTTGCAAAAATGCAAGATATATTTTCCAATTTCACAGCGCTCTGTGCAGAACCAATCAATCAGTAATGTTACCTTCCCGAACTGAACAGGACGTTTAGCACTTGGAAGATTTACCCCTCCCGAATCAGAATACACAAAGAATTTTTATTTAATTATTTTTTATTTGTTCAACTTTAAAGTAAAAAACAAAACAATTATTTCACTGCGATACAGTTATGATTGTTTTTTCTTTGTTATCTTTTTCACTTGCAAGTAATGTTGTACCCACTCATCTGAGTCATCATTGCCGCAGTTCGTCTGTCGCAATTAAATTGAGTGTTCAAGGGTACAAAATATACAAGTGAAAACCCAGATAATTTGTTTCACTTTTTTATTTTTTTATTTCATCAAATATATTCACTCTCTCAACAATAACAATCCACTGCAAATTCTGAGCCCTTCTTGAACATTTGCAGATATTAAACTGTAAATCAGGATAAGAAAATAGGTACGGAATCAATAAGAAATAAAAATAGATTCCCTGATACCTCTTGTTGCAACCCAAAAGTAGGTTCCGTGAGGTTTCCAGATATCAAATACACGGAACCTCTGATTTACAGAAAATAAAGTCCACCTGCACGTCGCGATGTGTTCTAAAACTGGGAGCTTGCAGTGGATATTAATACCAGCAAAAATAGAAATGGAAAAAGGACTTGATTTATGCAGCACAAAGTTTCTTAGAACATCTATGCAATGAACTTGAAACTATTGAAAATTTGATTCAAATCTGATTCGATTTGATAATTTCCGTGAATGTTTGATTCAAAATTCAATTCGAGACAAAAGATGGTATTTGCAGGGGCCTAGCTTAATTGACCACATTTTAGTGTTTTCTCTTATCTGGTCAAGTGCTATATTATTTTTGGTCTTCAGAATTTGTTCACATGTCTTTGCCTTGTTACATAGGCACTCTCCCATAAATTGTAACGTCACATCCTTACACACTAAATAATTTCACTTGAAAGATAATATGCTGCACAGAATATGAGACTTCTGAGTCATGGTACCTGCACCTCAGAACAAAGCCCAAATATGAGCTGCCAGTACTCTACCAGTTAAAGTGTAATGGGTCAATAAACAAGACTTACACTTCCTTCCCGGATTGTATCAAGACAAGCCTTCTCGATCCTTCTCCCATGGTCATGGAGCCCCATATGTCGTAACATCATCACTGCACTAAGAAGAAGGGCTGTTGGGTTGGCTTTATCTTCACCTGCTATATCTGGAGCAGTGCCATGGACCTATAACAAACACAGACTGGAAGGGTTAGATATTCTATCACATAAATTATCAATAGACAGCAAAGTCTTAAGGTAAATTCTAATATTTCAAGAAAGAATATATCTTCCTTCATCTTACTACATAAAAATAAGAACCTTGAGCTTGAAAATGCAAGGCATGTACATACATATTTTTCACAAATTGAGTGCTATAAGCCACTATTATGGCTATACTGAAAAGTCCTGAAAGACAACAGAGTGGCTTTACCTTGTATACATCAGCTTGTTTTCTCGGAAGTGGAAGTACATAAACAAGTGCTCACCAATAAATTGTAATAAAAAATTGATGAATAAAATCTTGCCAAACTGAGGCTTCCTTTACTGGTAGCATGAAATTTTTGATAAAAATTACTCATGGTACAAATCATCCTTGAAAAATAATTTAGCACACTTTTAATTGATGGTATTTCTCATATTTTCTCAGACAGTTAACCTTTTACCCAACATAAAGGCAATAAAAGACCAGCACCATTCACAAAAGTGCTAATAAAATGTTATTAGTTTCCAATTTTTAAATGAAAAACAGCATATGACCCCCCCCCCCCCCCCCCCCCCCCCCCCATCAGTAAAAATTATAAATTCATAGTAATTTGTATATTTTTTATACTTACCAATGGCCCAGACTAGTTGGTGCTAACTAAAAAATATCTAGGGCCAAACACAAATTTTGCACACCCCCCCCCCCCCCACCCACCCACCCAATATTTGCATGCAAAACTGAAAATTAAAAGTCCTATCTGGCCCTCCATACATTTACTCTCTGAGTATGCGCAGACGTCAGGAAGATATTACTATGAATTTATAGTATTTTTCTATTATAACCCAATGGCCCAGACTACTTGAATCTTAAAAAGGTTGGGGCCTAGGACTTTCGAATTAGTAGAGCAACATAGTTACAATCCTGTAATCCAAGATGAAAGGAAATTAGAATAATTAGGATGTAGAAATAAGGAGCCCAATTTAAGTAATTCCTTATTCTAAGCATGAAGACTATGCTAATTAGGATGTAACAAGTTCCTAATTTTTAAGGCTAGTCCGGACTAAGCCCCAAAAATTAGGATGGCGTATCTGAGAATGAGAGAAATCCCCCACAAACATACGCCATACACAATAAAACTCCAGCTGTATGCAGGATATAATTATGGACAAAACAGCTTTCTTCAAAGTTTCATACCTATCAAGCCAGAGTTGAGGTAAAAATCCCCCCCCCCCTTTCTTTTGAAGAAATCTTCAAAAGAAAGAGGGAGCACTCTGGAATCAGTAAGAGCGGTACCAAAAAACAATATAAATACTCATCGAACAGACACTCAGGTATTAATTTATTATTAATAAATGGTGCTTAATGCCACTTCAAAAGTTAAGGCTATAGTGCCGATCCCAGTAATTAATATTGCCCACTATATAACGTACACCGCAGACGTGGTACACAGATACGTCGAAAACCGGTGATATAATATATAACATACACATGTCCAATCGAACCACAATGAACGATCTCTGGAGAGAAAACACACTTCCGAGATAACCCACAGGCGACCTCATTCAGGAGCACAATAATTTCCAGTAACAACACTGTCCAACGTGTACTATCCGACATCTATGACCGTATACATTAATAGAAACCTGGATATTAATAGAAACCTGGATCTAGAAATGGAAGTAGATAAGATTAACAGGCTCTGGCATGGACCGCCCCCAAAATAATGCATAATTTCAAAGGTCCATAATATACAATAAAGCATCAGCCTAATAATTATAATGTGCGAGAGCATTAAAATCCAGCATGTAATCATCTGAATACCAGTAAACTGGTTATGCAGCCTCCAAGGTATCCAAAGACTTGCAATTTAATATGATGAAGAACAAAAACTTCCCCTGATAAAGAAGGTCCTCTCGTGGAGGAAGCTTCTGGGGAGTGTCCCATAACAGACATTTGAGAAAACTGATCCAAGGTTTCTGTGATGACAGAGGTGCTACTAATAAGATTCACAACGAGACTGTTTGATCTTAAACATAATCTACTGAATCAAATGAATTGGAGGAAATGCTTATCCTATCATCTAACCCCATGAGATTGGCAGAGCATCTACTGCATGCGCTCAATGATCTGGGCATGGTGACAAAACGACGGTAACTAATTGTTCCGCTGCATTGCAAACTGATCTATCATGGGACGTGATCCCATTGGTAGCAAAACTGTCCAAATACTCGCTTGTTGAGCGTCCATTCCGATTGTAACAGGCAACCTTTCCGAGGAGCGAATCTGCTAGTATGTTCAGACGACCTGGTATATGACAGATAGAAAGGTGAACATGATGATACATGATGTAATAGGAAAATCTTCTCCATTAGTTGGCATAATGGAAATGAATGGATGCTGCCCTGGTTCCTGATGTATGCTACCACTGTCGAGTTGTATGACAATATCTGAACATGCGTGTCCGCTATAATGAAACCTCTGTTGCAGTGCTAACCAAACTGACATCATTTCTTTGATGTTTATGTGTATCTCCAGGAACCGAGGGTCCCAAAGACCCTGGCATTTCGAATGTCAGGCTCAGGGTCGCGCCCCAAACTGCTGACTCACATCCGCCATAATCGTGAAAGCCGGATCCAGCAGCCGTAGTGGAACTCTCTGAGTTAACCACTGAATATCTGTCCAAATCTGGACCTTTTGTTACTAGATCTGTTAAAACAATACTGGTTTCGAGCAAATGCATCTTCACAGTTCAGTTCTGGGTAAAGAATATCTGGAGGGGACGTGTGCGTAAGCGACCCATCAGAATAAGATCTGCAGCCACTCTGCACAACCCCATCAGTCGCATAAATTCCCTCACTGTTAATGCGTCTGAGTGTAGACAAAAGCGAGCATAACAACTGACTAATTTCATTCTGGGTAACGGCAGACGAACCAGATTGCTGTGAGTCTAGAAGCTCCTTCCCTTCTGAAGAGTAGTAGATGACGTATCTCTGAAGAATGTCGTCCAAGTAAGCCGACATTACTGCAGACGAAAGAGCTCGGAAGTGAGACATTACTGAGTTCATTATTCGAGTGAACACCCAGGGCGCTAGATTCAGACCGAAGCACATCGCTCGGAACTGAAATACTATCCCTTGAACGACGAATCGTAGGTACTTTCTGAATGCCAGATATACCAGGACATGAAAGTACGGATCCTTAGATCTATGCTTGCCACATAGTCGATCACTCGAACACTTGCTTTTACCGACTGAATGATTACCATAAATAAACTTTTAGAGCCATGATAAACTTGTTATCCAGCTCCAGTCTATTACCGGTCGGAACAAGCTGTCTGGCTTCGATACGAGGAACAGGAGGCGACTGTAAAATCCTAGAGAATCTTGGTTCTCAACAACCACTATTGTTTCCATTGCCAAGACAGCCTTTACCTCTGATTGGGGAGACTCTATTGCAAGAATTTGACGGAAGTTTTGTCCATCGTGGACATCATGTTAGTGGTGGTTTTTCTCAGAAAGATAGCCGTAGGCCGTCCGAGACCACACTTCTCGCCTACTGGTCTTCCGAAATAGTTATCCAGTTTGATGTGAATCTTGATAACCATCCACCAACTGCCAAGCAATAGAGGTCCTAACCATCACCTGTAGTACCTGCGAGGCTTACGGGAGGAGTAACCAAATCCCTCTTGCGAAGAGCCTCAACCTGCCGGCTTAGGGGCGTCTGACCAGTGGTCTCGATAGGACGATGCCCCCTTTCTGGGTCGCTGTATTGACGATCCCTAGTGTAATTATAGGAGGGGTTACTATACCCCCGCGGAGAGTCCCTTTTAGATGATTTCTGTCTAGGACGTCCTCCCTTACCCTTTTCTGCTGCTGCGGGTCGATTAGATGCCAACTTAAGGAGCAGAGTATTGATGCTTTCTTTGTAGCTTAGTCATAAACCAATGGAAGCTTGTCATCAAAAACTTAAGTGTCCGGATACCGGAGTGACCCGTAGAGAGTTTTTCACCTTGTCATCTATTAAAGATGATGACACAAGGGCTCCATCACATCTGATTAACTCCACAAATTAGCCACTGTTAAGGCAGAGTTATACATGATAAACATAATAGCCCTGGAAAGGATTCTTAAAGAGGTACGAACGTCCTCAAATTCCTTTCCGTTGAGACATTGCGCCACAGCTTTTGAATGTGATCTGCTTAAGACACTGCGTCTAAATTCGCTCTGAATGAAGAAATTGCCGTCTCAATTGTGTCAGAGCGAATAGTGAATGACGAAGGTAAGGCCATGACTAGGTCCTCAGCCTGCTCATCCAATCGCAGAGGAACTCTCTATACATCTTCCCTGACCGTTTAAAATGAACGTAGTCCAACAAACGATAAATTTACAGAAGATGATGACAAGAAACCGCCTTTCTTCTTCCCATTGGAAAGTTGAATATGGCATTGTCTAAATGGCTGAAGGCCTGCAACACCTGTCTAGACTGAACCGGAAAAGACATTACCTCCTCCTTTGTCCGGATAAAGTAAGCGTCCGACAACGCTAGCGGTTTCTTCCTAGTAGTCGCAACATTCTGATTTGCTGGAACAAATTCTGGGTAGTGTTGATGGATTAAATCCATCACAACCATGGGTTGTTCCGAAAGGGAAGGGAAGAATTCATGGTCAGCGGCATCTGAACTTGCAGTTGACTGGACCGACCCAGCACCATCCGACAGCTTAGGTTCTGAGACTGCCGACGGCTGCTTCTGCACTTGCTGGGATGCTGCGATGAGCTGTGCAATCTGTGACAGCAAGTCTGTTACGGAGGCCTGAGGAGCAGCGGTTTTCTGTTTCCTGGCTGCCGGCTGCTCCCGGGACAGTGTGTCTGAGACGCCTCTTATCTCCGGACGTCCCAATAAATGAGGCCTTGTCTCCTTAGCTACCAGATGGTCCGACTTCCTGACGATGAGTGGTCCCTTCTTGGTGATGTAGGCTGGATATCTGAAGTCATGTAGCTAAGGTGCGGTCGTGTGTGCTTGGAAGATGCCAGTGCAGAAGCCAAAACTATAGTCGATGCCGGATGTGAACTGAACGGAGCGACCCGGATGGGAGGCATGGACGTATGCTCCGACTGACGCAAGTTCCAATCACCACATCTTACCCCAGATGTTGTTGGGAAAGAGAGTGGGCTCTCACGGTCCTTTCAGACCTCGCTGAGCTTCCCAATGAACTTGCCGGCTTCTTCTTCTGTTCCATCGTCGCTGGGTGAGCCTGTTTATATTTAAGGTGCTTGCTCTACCCAATCCACCTCTTAGACCTCAATGGACACACCCAGTGTCATGGAACCCACGGAAGGAGTAACGCTTCACTGGTCAAGCTAGCTAGTGACAGGGAACTGAAACCACTGGTTTGTGGTTTCTAGCCCTGCCCAATGTTCATGAATTTGTGTCTGGCATCATTAAAACTGAGATTTAAAAGCACAGATGTCAGTTTGTTGTTAACAGACTGAGGGTCAAACAAAGAATGATGTTTGCGCCAGTTCTGGTCACTTCCTGATGTCTGCGCATGCACAGGGAGTAAATGTATGGAGGGCCAGATAGGACTTTTAATTTTCGGTTTTGCATGCAAATTTTGGGGATTGGGGGGCGAAATTTGTGTTTGGCCCTAGATATTTTTGAGTTAACACCAGCTAGTCTGGGCCATTGGGTTATAGTAGAACAATATGCACTGTCACAGTGCCAAAGCTGCGACGATTCGTGCAACGCCAATGATGTTTTAAAACTCGTTGGTGACAAAAAAACTTGTTGGTGACAAAAAAAACTTGATGGTGACAAGTCCATATATGTGGCAGAAATTATCCGAATGACATGCACTATTGAGAGGGCGTAGACATCATGAAGATACACTTGCATACCAAGTATGGTGTCATTCCATCAAGTATTTTAGGAGTTATGGTGTTTTTAAACGCGTTGGTGACAGACCGACTGACAGACAGACCGACATTGCCACATATGGAGCTGCCCGTCGCAGCTAAAAATATTTTGATTTTGGCCTCAAAAGCATCATAGCATATGACTGCTGATTGAGCTTGTTCACATGATGAGTGGTATTAAGCTATGATGCACAAAGCACTCCATGAGCTTGCTCCAATGAACAGTCATATGCTATGATGTTTTTGAGGCTAAAAGTTAAAAAATTTATAGTAATTTATATATTTTTTATACTTACCAATGACCCAGACATAGCTGGTGCTAACTCTTAAAATATAGGGCCAAACACAAATTTTGCCCCCCAATCCCCAAAATTTGCATCTAAAACTAAAGAAAACATGTCCTGAAAGGCCCTCCACACTTCGCCCCTACTGCGCATGCTCAGTGTCAAGGACGTTCCGAAATTGGCGCCATTAATCATTCTAATAACCAGTGCCTGGTAAGCGCTATGTACTCAGCAGGGAGGCAAGAGTTCCCAACTCCTGGGAGGGCCATCCCCGTCTGGGTCATTGGTAAGTATAAAAAATATATAAATTACTATAAATTTTTTAACATTTTTATACTGTACCAATGACCCAGACATAGCTGAATAGTAAAAAGGCTTGAGGGCCAAGGACATAGAGCAAAATGGAATACGCTCAATAAAATAAAATAGAGTCATCCCCTGTAGGGAAAAAGAAGTAATAGGCCTTACATGTATCTTTCTTATTTATGATAAATTAGAAAGATACAACACCTTCCAAAATTGAGCTTCATACATCCATGTACTCTATTAATATCCAATATAATCCTTATACTAATAATTTTTAAAGTAAGCCAATAAATAAAGTAAGTCTAGAGAATAGAGACTCTTATACTCCTAAAAGTGTCTGAGGATTGCATAATCATGTCCATTGACATATGCAATATTCAAAAGCTATACTTTAAAAACTAAGACTTGAATGAATTTTAAAAACCTAAACTTCTCACTAAACAACCATCCCAAAAACAGCTCAGAATTACTAACTCCGGAGGAGGTATCCCCTTGTTTTCATAGTAAAACAGGTGACCCAAGGGAACACCCTCCCCCCCCCCCCCCTTTTTCTTGCCCTGGGTCAAATAGCCCAGAGCGAAGAGGGCAGCCGAACGGAGACACTGCCAAAACAGACAGCCTACCTAGCTATAGTAGCAACTGTTAAGTGAATGACATTCTGAGCAGTAGATAATAGACCTAACAATAGAGGCCTCCAGAAATGGACTCGATATTTCTAAGATAAAATTCATGAATGTGGATGGCTGAACGCAATGAGCGGCCTTCAAAAATCTATAATAGCGACACTATTAATGTAAGCCCAAGAAGTAGAAGAACTCTTACTTCATGAGCCGAAATCTTAAGCACAACTGCTAAGTCAATGATATACCATAAGCAGTACCGATAGTTAATAGAATCCATTAACAATAAAATGGAGCGTAACGTCCTTCTACTAGACATCAAAGACAGAAGAAGCTTACGCCCTTTGTAATAAACAGATATCTGTTTATAAATACATAAACTGTACCCGGAAAGAGTAAAGGCCTATGCCCATACGAAGACGGAAGGACCTTAAAATAATAGGTTCCGGATAATAGGAGCCTAACTCTTATGCAACAATCCAACCTAAATAGTAACGGAAGTATTGATTCCGAAACTATGAAAGTGAAAATCATCCATCGATAGTGCATGAAACTCACTGACTCTACAGTAAAAGAGAAACCAACAGAATTACTGTCTAAAAGGTCAGAATTTGAAAACTACTGTTTCCAGAGGCTCAAATGATTACTTAGCTAAATAAGAACCGAAGTTAAAATCCGTATAGGAATTTAATCTAAAGATTCTTAGTCTATTTATCAAAAAGTTACTAACTGACTTAGATAAAGAGACAAAAGACTCAATTGTAAACTATCGTAGAGTGCATAGGTATGACGTAACATAAACCTATAACCTAAATAATAACAGGCTGCAGTAGATCTTGTGAAACAAGTATACTAAAAAATAGCAATGAGTAGTATGGAGGGATCAACAATATGAACATAATGATCCCTACACCACGACGGAAGAGCCTCCACTTTAGCCGCATAGAATAGCGAAGAAGAGGATCTCCTATAGTAAGAAATCGCATCCAAAGCTCGTCCAGTACAGTGCTTACAATGCAATACGGACCACACAACGGAATACATGAAGGTTGCGACCTTGCTGGTTGTGATAAAGATGACACGATTTACCCAGTGAAAAAGATCCTCACATAGAGGAAGATTTCACGTTAAGACCCACAGTAGACAAGAGAGTAAATTACTCATGATCTCTGTGAAGATAGAGATGCTATCAACAGAAATGTATTGTGGTTGTTTATCTTAGCAATACCTGCTAAAACAACAGCGCCGGAGGATACGCGTATCCTATCATTCCGTCCTATAGATCAATAGAGCGTTAACAATATTAGCTCAGAGATCTGGACAAGCCAACACATACGTCTGCAATTGATTAGCAAGCTGTGTCATAAATAAATCATCATTGGGCGCTCCCATAGATAGCAAATCTGATTGAATACTTGTTTGTTGAGAGTCCATTCTGACAGCAACAAGCGACCCGTAAGAGAACAGGAGTCCGATAAAACAATCAGACGACCCGGAATATGACGGACCAAAACTGAACTTGGTGTACTATAACCAACAGACGGATTCTTTCCATTAAATTGAATAACGGAAACGAAGAGTGCCTCCCTGGTTCCGGAGATACGCCACTACTGTCGAATTAAAGGACAGGAATTTGGGCATGCATTTCTGAATAATGTTCATGCAATGACATAAAGCAAGCCTAAAAAACATTATTCCGCGGAGGTTAAACTGATTGCTAAAAGACTGCGGAACCCAAAGACCCTGGCACTTCGAATCCATAGGGATCAGTATTATATCCCAATCTGTTTGACTGGCAACCGTCATAACAGCCACACTCGGGTCCGGCAACTGCGGCAGCACTCTCTGAGTCAACCACCGAATGTTTGCCCCAGTCTGAATCTCTTGTAACACTAGATAGACAAGAGAACGTATAAATCGAGCAATTCATGGATTGCCGAAAAGTTGCCGTCGAAGAGAAGCTCCTCCGAGAACGAAGCGACTCTGAGAGAGTTCTTAACCTTACTATCCACGCGTGTGGATGTAGCTAGGGCTGCGTCACGTCTAACTAACTCCAATCAGCCAATGAAGGGCGGAGTTATACGTGAACAAACTACTGCCCTCAAAAGAAATTACATTGAGAATAATATCCCGTAAATCTTTTCTTGAAGACGTAAAGATAACGCCTCAGTAAGGCGGATTACGTATAATAAAGCGTCTAAGTTAAGTCTACTATACATAATGTCGTTCCCAACATTGAAATTGGAAAAGACATAAACGGCGAAAAAGAATATATGTAGTCTTTAATCACACCGTCTAGACGCATATGAACTCTCGGTATGCCCTGCTCTGCCAAAATAAACTATTCGTATAAATGATAAAATGGCAGAAATGAGCAACGCGGACAAGAAACTAAACTATCATGCTTAGTAGCAGGCTTGCATATATATATATATATAGCGTCGAAAAATAAAACACATGTTGTAATGACAATATTGGACTGCGTCGGTAAGTCAGGGACAATGTCCCTGAACCGATCGAAAAATCCGAGTCCAATGACGCTATAAGTCTCTTATCCAAGATCGCAGCAAAGAAGTCCGAAATAATAATCACTGGAAGATAATGCCAGAAGATATGAAAGGCATCTTCCGATACTACTAAAGAGAAAACTCGAAATCTTTCGAATCCCTTTCGCCATCCTGTCGGACCCTATAAAGCGTTCGGTCGTCCGTAGCTGATGCAACCGCGGACCGCACCGACCCAGCGCCGTCGGATAATTCCTGATTCGACCGAGAAACTGTCAATTGCTGGGATGCTGCGAAACACTGTGCTAACTCGGATAGCACGTCCGTCACTGAGGCCTGAGGAGAAGCGGTCTTACGATGCATTGCCGCTGGAAGCTCCGTGATCGTTACCCCGTGCATACTTCCAATATGCGAGCGAACGGAGTGTATAGGCCTCGTGTCCCTTGGCTACCGGATGGCGCGACCTATTCGCCGTGGAATCACTGAATGCCGAAACTGATCGGATACTCAAGGTCACATAGCCAATGTGCGGTCGTGTGCCCTGCTGTGAGGATGAGGAAGCATTAAAGACAGTCTCTCGGACTGTCAATATAACGGAGCGTCCCGACCAACGGACATATGCTCCGAATGTAAAATATCTGAACCACAACATGCGGTCCCCTATGTTGTTGGGCGAGAGAGGGACCTCTCTCGCTCACAGCCCGGACGGACCTGGACCAGCCAGGAACCGGACTAACAGGCTTCCTCCGATCTGTCCTCAATCTGCCGTCACTGGGTGAGTACTAAAGTAATTAAAGTGCTCGCATCACCCAAATCTCCTTCCTAGACCGCAACGGACGAACCCGGCAGCCGAACCATTCGATGAATGTACGCTACACCGGGTGAGCTAGCGAATGTCACTCCGTAGGCGATAGACATATTCCATGAGCACTTATTGCCGCTAACTCTTCATTAACTATGACGACAGAGGCACACTTTTGAAAGACATCTCCATAACTCTTCGAACAAGAAACCAGAAATGCTTGGATAGCAAGCATAAAATAATAATATATATAGCGTCGTTCAATAATTCAAAAGTTTGTGTGACATTATTGGACTATGTCGGAACTGAGGGACGATGTCCCTGAACCGAACCAAAAATTTCTAAGTCCACCGACGCTATCAGTTTCTTATCCGGCATCGCAGCATTCTGGTCCGATGAAAGAAGCTGTAGAAGACCAAGTCAGATGACATACACAACAGCATATGTTGTTCCGAAAGGGAAAGCTCGAAATCCTCCGAATCCCTTTCGGTATCCCGTCGGACCGGATGAAACTTTCGGACGTCCGTACCCGCTTCCGCATCGTCGGCTAAAATATATGCGACAGATTCAGTTGATGCTGGGATGCTGCGATAAACTGTGCTATTAAGGAAAGCACGTCCGTTCCCGAGGCCTGTGCAGTAGCGGTCTTACGATGCATTGCCGCCGGAAGCTCCGTGTACATTGACTCCCGCACACTTCCTATGCGAACGTCCGGAGTCTGCAGGCCTCGTGTCCCTGGCTACCGGATGGTGTGACCTGGTCGCCGAAGAATCCTTGATCGGCGAAGCTGGTAATATATCGGCGGTCACGCAGCCAAGGTGCGGTCGTGTGCGCTGACGAGAAGAGGAAGCCTTAGCAGTCTCAGCGGACTGCCTATACAACGGAGCGTCCCGAGCGACGGACGTATGCTCCGCTTGCGACACATTTTGTACCACAACATCTGGGGCCAGATGTTGTTGAACGAGAGAGGGGCCTCTCTCGCTTGCCGTCCGGATGGACCGGAACGAGCTATGAACCCGACTAAAAGGCTTCCTGCGTTCTCCCTCCGATCCGCCGTCACTGGGTGTGCATTAAGTTAATTATAGTGCTCGCATCACCCCAAAATTCCTTCTAGACCGCAACGGACGAACCCGGCTGCCGAACCATTCGGTGAATGGACGCTACACCGGGCGAGCTAGCGGACGTCAAAGGCCGTCGAACCTACTAGGGTCCTCTTAGGCAATTGGCGTATTTACATGAGCACTTTTCCGCTAGCCCTTCATTAATTGTGACGACGGAGGCACACTGTTGGAAGACATCACAGATACATCACCCTAATCTTGATCGTCTGAAATAGAAATTGATAAAGTAGAGTGACCCTGCGGGGAAAGGACCGGAGTGTCCAAATCCCCAACAACATACCGTGACATACGCTTCCCATATTGTCATCGAAATCATACGATACAGAACAGGAGTTAATGCGAGTACACTGACCACATATAGAATGATAATAAAGTCAGAGGAAGACTTCCTCTTAAAACAATTGATCAATATCCTTTCAATGTGAAAAGAAAACAAGTCCTGGTACTCGCACTAACCCCTGGCAATCAAAATACATAATAATAATATGATCCATTAATATAGAAAAAATAATTGAAATCAAAATATTTTGAAAAAATATTTTTTCAGAACAGCCCAAGTTTCTGAAAAGTAACGTTGAGCCCCAATGGATCCCAAGCCTAAGTGTGGACAAAAATTTTAAAAATATTTTAAACAATTTATTCAACACTTACGAACAATAATAATGTATCTAGTTATGATTAAAATAACATAAAGATATTATTTTTTAGAAATCCCCCCCTCACACAGAGGGCTGTTGTAAATGTAAACAATGAGTGTAAAAACACTAAAATAAGACTCCAGGCACCCAGGCCCGAAATCAGTTACCAAAAATACACTATCTGATGCAAAACAGAGACTTCCAGGGAAGAAACTGCAGAACATCAGATGGTAGATGCAGAACACAACGCCTAACCACCCGTAGGTGAAGACGTAAACATGGGGAAAGAACAGAATTCATTCTGTTATTCAGCTAAAACTCCCAAGAAATTTTAGTAATAATAATTACAGAAACTATGCCAAAAGCATGGGAGAATAGCAAGGGGGAACTTAAAGGACAGGGAGAGAGGAAAACACTTAAAAAAAACAGTGTAACTAAATAATCAGAATGACAACAAAATGGCTGCTGCCTTGAAAATAGGTAACTTAACATAATTTCATTAAAAAATTTTAAGTTACAGCCCTGATAATATTCTGTCACACATTCTTTTCCTCTCCTCCTTCTCTATCCTCCTTAGAATCACCATTTCACTAATATTTATGTGTCTGGCATCATTTAAACTGAGATTTAAAAGCACAAAGATCAGTCAGATGTTAACTGATGAAGGGCCAAACTTAGAATGATTAATGGCGCCAATTTCGGAACGTCCTTGACACTGCGCATGCGCAGTAGGGGCGAAGTGTGGAGGGCCTTTCAGGACATGTTTTCTTTAGTTTTAGATGCAAATTTTGGGGATTGGGGGGCAAAATTTGTGTTTGGCCCTATATTTTAAGAGTTAGCACCAGCTATGTCTGGGTCATTGGTACAGTATAAAAATATGAATTTTCTTTAGTTTTTTAATAAATTTTTTCCAACATTCATCGATAATTCATGTAAAGTGAAGGTTAACTGATTTACTATTGTGTGATCTATTCTAGAATGGGAACAGTATCTTCAACTTTTACTGATACAATGCTGTTATGCAAAACAGTGAGACTCATTAATAAAGAATATAAATTATGATTCTGTTTAGATTATTTAATATTTGAATTATGATTGCATGAAATCCATAAGGTTTTGAAACATATTGTTCACAACCAAATTTATCATGAACTACAAAGCAGTCTAAGGCAAATTTTCATGTGAACATTTTGTTCCATCACATCAAGGATTTTCAAAACTATCATATTTCAATTCTTAGGTTTCCTCTCATAAGAACAGAAAAATTGTATTCCTATTTTTAAAAGGACCTTGCCATCTCATCTGCAGAGCACCATCTTTAACCCTCTGTACACTGATGTTAAAATACCAAAGTTTTCAGCAGCAAATTTTTCCCACAATGCAACAGACAATTTAATAAATTATATCTTGTTTGACAGAGCTCAATGAGCTCTGTCAAACAAGGCGTAATTTGTTAAATTCTTCATGCTTGATGTGCAATATGGAGTCAATGATGAAATTTGTGAAATACTACCAGAGTGCTAGAAGTTAATACCCAGTGTTTAAACAGAAAAACTAATGCTTGAAGGTCATAACCAGAGATTTGATTCTGATGGCACATTCAAACTGGCAAATGGAGTACAGAGGTATGGTCTACATTGGTAATCAACTACTTATAGAATATCAACTGTATGTAAAAATAGACTGGAAAATTGAGCATAATACATCAAATCATTATGCGACATATTAGCACCAGATGATCAACTGGTATTCATGGGGAAATACCATGATCAATTAGTATTCATGGAAAAATGGTATCACATGAGAATCCACTGCCAATACAGTGTTCATTGAAGAAATCTCCAGTTCCGGTGTCAAGATAAAGATTTATTTTTGCACAGACTGGTGAGCAAACTCAGCAACTTGTACTAATATCCATTTGGGAATGAAGGGTTCTCGGTGTTCCAAACCCTACCTGGTATGGTATGAGGCAGATTAGATCCTTTCAACACTCAGCAAATGTATTTGGGAATCAGAATGATTGTTCATAATAAATGAGGAAAAGAAAGAGGAAAGGCGGAGTTAGTAGTGATTGATAGACTTTCTCTTCTTTTTTTTGGCCAGTTGCATGCTCAGTAATTTGGGAGATGGTGGATTTCTGAAGAAATATCCCAGTCTGCAGGAACTTGTCCTTGCCGCTTCTTCTTTTTGTGTCATGCTGACTATCTTTATTATGTATTCTACTTCGAAGTCCTTCAACCCTTTGATGGCTTCTGTGTCTCCAACATCATATCTCGACTGTATTTCTTCTATGTAGTCCCAAATTCACATCCACATTCCTATGAAGCATCATAATTGATGTTTCAGGGAAAAAATTGAAAAACCAGAAAATTTGAATAGCAATTCTTGTGAATGGTGCTGGCCTTGTATGGCAGTTACATTAGGAAAAGGGCTACAAAATTATGACACTGGTACATTTCAATACAATCAGCTCTGTGCCACCATTCCAGTGAAGGAACAATATAACAAGAGTAACTACAACTATTGTATACAGTTTAACATGTGACTTCATGAATCAGCTGCTTGAAAACTTAAAGATTTTAAGTGTGAATCCATTCTGAGTGAATCAGCTACCTGAAAAGTTAATAAGTGTGAATTCATATTGATATCAATATTCAAGCTATGCTACAGTTACAAAGTTTAACTCTAACACACCGAGTATTTTCAAAATATTTTTCAACAAATCTAATAATGGCTGCTTCCCAGCAGCCATGACTAGATTTGATGAAAAATTCATCTAAATCTAACTCCAGAAATCATTAGTCAAAAATGCCGCTCAGGATCACAGATCCAATGTCGAGTTGTGACCTTGACCTTTGACCTGGCAAGTCCAAGGTCAATAGGGTTTTTCCTCGCACCAAGGCCAACACACCTATGAAGTTTCATGACTCTAGGTTGAACCACTATCAAGTTATCATCCGGAAACCAATTGTTGCGATATACTATGTTCAAGGTCACTGTGACCTTGACCTTTGACCTGGTGAGTCCAAGATCAATAGGGTTCTTCCTCGCACCAAGGCCAACATACCTATGAAGTTTCATGACTCTAGGTTGAACCACTATCAAGTTATCATCCGGAAACCAATTGTTGCGATATACTATGTTCAAGGTCACTGTGACCTTGACCTTTGACCTGGTGAGTCCAAGATCAATAGGGTTCTTCCTCGCACCAAGGCCAACACACCTATAAAGTTTCATGACTCTAGGTTGAACCACTATCAAGTTATCATCCAGAAACCAATTGTTGCGATATACTATGTTCAAGGTCACTGTGACCTTGACCTTTGACCTGGTGAGTCCAAGATCAATAGGGTTCTTCCTCGCACCAAGGCCAACACACCTATGAAGTTTCATGACTCTAGGTTGAACCACTATCAAGTTATCATCCGGAAACCAATTGTTGCGATATACTATGTTCAAGGTCACTGTGACCTTGACCTTTGACCTGGTGAGTCCAAGATCAATAGGGTTCTTCCTCGCACCAAGGCCAACACACCTATAAAGTTTCATGACTCTAGGTTGAACCACTATCAAGTTATCATCCGGAAACCAATTGTTGCGATATACTATGTTCAAGGTCACTGTGACCTTGACCTTTGACCTGGTGAGTCCAAGATCAATAGGGTTCTTCCTCGCACCAAGGCCAACACACCTATGAAGTTTCATGACTCTAGGTTGAACCACTATCAAGTTATCATCCGGAAACCAATTGTTGCGATATACTATGTTAAAGGTCACTGTGACCTTGACCTTTGACGTAGCGAGTCCAAAATCAATAGGGTTCTTCCCCTCACCAAGGCCAATCTACCTATGAAGTTTCATGAATGTGAGTTGAACCATTATCAAGTTATCATCCGGAAACCAATTGTTTAAGATTTACTATGTTCAAGGTCACTGTGACCTTGACCTTCGACGTAGCATGTCCAAAATCAATAGGGTTCTTCCTCCCACCAAGACCAACCTATGTATGAAGTTTAATGAATGTGAGTTGAACCACTATCAAGTTATCATCTGGAAACCAATTGTTTACGCCCGCCCGCCCGCCCGCCCGCCCGCCCGCCCGCCCTCCCGCCCGCCCGCCCGCCCGCCCGCCATTCACCAAACTATAAGTCGAGTTTGACTTCGTCACAACTCGACTAAAAAGTCTGTTCAATTTAAAGAGTGAAATTCGGTTAAATGTAGCCAAATTATACTTATTTCAGTGGCAAGAGATTTTGTGTCCTGGGCAAGAATATCTGCCAGTAGCGGACAAAGAGTTAATAATACACTGGATCAGGCATGTCAACCGGTACCGGTACTGCCGGTTCGCTCAGGCTGCAGTCAGCACCAGTACTGAAGCTTTGTCCTGCCGGTACTGGGACAAAATTATTTTATGGGGAAATTCCTAACTGAACGAGGGTAAACGGGCTGATAATCATGTATGGCTCACTTGCACGACATACTTTGAACTTATTTGTGAATGAACTCATCAAAACACTCTAAAGGTGCATCTTCTTCCTGTACCACAACCTCGATAAGGCCGACCATTTTGACTTTTCAAACACGGATCAAACACAATAATAGAGCTGTCCTCGGCTACTTCAAAGAAATTATTCTGTGGCGACATCAAAGCAATCATAAAGCACGATCTTCGTGCTTTATGATTACTTTGATGTTGCCGTAGAATAATTGGTATGATGTCATGATTGTCTTGCGATCTTGGGGACTGGGGGCTGTTTAAATGCGAATTTCTCCCTTATGATTGCGATATGTCACCCAATTGTTGATTTGTCCCAGTACCGGTTTCGGCAGGACAGGCTCTGTCCCATCCCGATACCAGTTATGTTGGTATCGGTGGTACTTTGACCTGCCTGCACTGGATATCATTATATTTACATAATATATCAACTCGAGCTGTGATTACTGGATATACATGTTTGCAAATTTACTAAGTATTTAAATTTCTTATCTTACAACCACTTCAATTTTTATTCTCTTCATTCAGAATGAAAAGTAATAAAGAAAAATCTGCGAATAAAATAAAACAAAGTAATTTCTGGCATTTACCGATTCAAAGATTGCTCCATTTTCACCAATATTTCCACTAGGTGTCACTCCCAAACCACCAATTAAACCGGCACATAAATCACTGAAACAAGAAAAGTTTTAGAAAAAAAAGTTATTTCAGTTGTTTTCAAAGTGAACAGTCGGTCCCACTTAAGCAAATACTAGTTAGCAGAAAAAGTCTATTAACTGCACATTACTATGGAACACCAAATCATTTACAAACCTTTATTGAAAATTTGGACATTGTAAATGCATATAGGTTACAGAGAATATCATAGTTAACTGAATAAAAAACAAAAAACAATAATCTATTGGAAATTTATACAAATGGTCACAAAATTCCTGTATATTACAGAAAGTGTGAAGATAAAAACTTTCAATGCATATTCAATTCAATATTCAATTAATGTTAAAAAATTTATAGTAATTTCTATATTTTTTATACTTACCAATGACCCAGACATAGCTGGTGCTAACTCTTAAAATATAGGGCCAAACACAAATTTTGCCCCCCAATCCCCAAAATTTGCATCTAAAACCAAAGAAAACAGTCCTGAATGGCCCTCCACACTTCACCTCTACTGCGCATGCGCAGTGTCAAGGACATTCCGAAATTGGCGCCATTAATCATTCTAATAACCAGTGCCTGGTAAGCGCTATGTACTCAGCGGGGAGGCAAGAGTTCCCAACTCCTGGGAGGGCCATCCCCGTCTGGGTCATTGGTAAGTATAAAAAATATAGAAATTACTATAAATTTTTTAACATTTTTATACTGTACCAATGACCCAGACATAGCTGAATAGTAAAAAGGCTGGAGGGCCAAGGACATAGAGAAATAGAGTCATCCCCTCTAGGGAAAAAGAAGTAATAGGCCTTACATGTATCTTTCTTATTTATGATAAATTAGAAAGATACAACACCTTCCAAAATTGAGCATCATACATCCATGTACTCTATTAATATCCAATATAATCCTTATACTAATAATTTTTAAAGTAAGCCAATAAATAAAGTAAGTCTAGAGAATAGAGACTCTTATACTCCTTAAAAGTATCTGAGGATTGCATAATCATGTCCGTTGACACGTGCTATATTCAAAAGCTATACTTTAAAAACTAAGACTTGAATGAATTTTTAAAACATAAACTTTTCCCTAAACAACCATCCCAATAACATTATGAGTAATAAACAGATATCTGCTTATAAATACATAAACTCTAACCGGACAGAGTAAAGGCCTATGCCCGTACGAAGACGGAAGGACCTTAAAAACAATAGGTTCCGGATATTAGGAGCCTAACTCTTATGCAAAAATCCAACCTAAATAGTAAAGAAAGTAGTGATTCCGAAACTACGAAAGTGAAAATCATCCATCGATAGTGCATGAAACTCACTGACTCTTCAGTAAAAGAGAAGCCAACAGAATTACTGTCTAAAAGGTCAGAATTTGAAAACTACTGTTTCCAGAGGCTCAAATGATTACTTAGCTAAATAAGAACCGAAGTTAAATTCCATATAGGAATTTAATCTAAAGATTCTAAGTCTATTTATCAAAAAGTTACTAACTGACTTAGATAAAGAGATATAAGACTCAATTGTAAACTATCACAAAGTGCATAGGTATGAGGTAACATAAACCTATAACCTTAATAATAACAGGCTGCAGTAGATCTTGTCAACAAGTATACTAAAAAGTTGCAATGAGTAGTATGGAGGGATCAACAATATGAACATAGTGATCCCTACACGAACGACGGAAGAGCCTCCACTTTAGCCGCATAGAATAGCGAAGAAGAGGATCTCCTATAGTAAGAAATCGCGTCCAAAGCTCGTCCAGTACAATGCTTACAATGCAATACGGACCACACAACGGAATACGTGAAGGTTGCGACCTTGCGGGTTGTGATAAAGATGACACGATTTACCCAGCGAAAAAAGATCCTCTCATTGAGGAAGATTTCGCGTTAAGTCCCACAGTAGACATCAGAGTAAATTACCCACGGTCTCTGTGAAGATAGAGATGCTATCAACAGAAATGTATTGTGGTTGTTTATCTTAGCAATACCTGCTGAAACAACAGCGCCGGAGGATACGCGTATCCTATCATTCCGTCCTATTAGATCAATAGACCGTTAACAACATTAGCTCAGAGATTCGGACAAGCCAACACATACATCTGTAATTGATTAGCAAGCTGTGTCGTAAATAAATTATCATTGGGCGCTCCCATAGCTAGCAAATCTGATTGAATACTTGTTTGTTGAGAGTCCATTCTGACGGCAACAAGCGACCCCTAAGTGAACGGGAGTCCGGTAAAACAATCAGACGACCCGGAATATGACGGACCGAAACAGAACTTGGTGTACTATAACCAACAGACGGATTCTTTCCATTAAATTGAATAACGGAAACGAATGAGTGCCTCCCTGGTTCCGGAGATACGCCACTACTGTCGAATTAACGGACAGGATTTGGACATGCGTTTCTGAATAATGATCATGCAATGACATAAAGCAAGCCTAAAAAACATTATTCCGCGGAAGATAATTGCTTGCTTAGAGACTGCGGAACCCAAAGACCCTGGCACTTCGAATCCGTTGGGATCAATATTATATCCCAATCTGTTTGACTGGCAACCGTCATAACCATAACACTCGGATCCGGCAACTGCAGTGGCACTCTCTGATGCTACGAAAGGGAAAACTCGAAATCTTTCGAATCCCTTTCGCCATCCTGTCGGACCCTATAAAGCGTTCGGTCGTCCGTACCCGATGCAACCGCGGACCGCACCGACCCAGCGCCGTCAGATAATTCCTGATTCGAGTAAGAAACTGTCGATTGCTGGGATGCTGCGAAACAACTGTGCTAACTCGGATAGCATGTCCGTCACTGAGGCCTGAGGAGAAGCGGTCCTACAATGCATTGCCGCTGGAAGCTCCGTGATCGTTACCCTGTGTATACTACCAATATGCGAGCGAACGGAGTGTATAGGCCTCGTGTCCCTTGGCTACCAGATGGCGTGACCTATTCGCCGTGGAATCACTGAATGACGAAACTGATCGGATACTCGAGGTCACGTAGCCAATGTGCGGTCGTGTGCCCTGCTGTGAGGATGAGGAAGCATTATCGACAGTCTCTCGGACTGTCTATATAACGGAGCGCCCCGACCGACAGACATATGCTCCGAATGTAAAATATCTGAACCACAACATGCGGTCCCCTATGTTGTTGGACGAGAGAGGGACCTCTCTCGCTCACAGCCCGGACGGACCTGGACAAGCCAGGAACCGGACTAACAGGCTTCCTCCGATCTGTCCTCAATCCGCCGTCACTGGGTGAGTACTAAAGTAATAATAGCGCTCGCATCACCCAAATCTCCTTCCTAAACCGCAACGGACGAACCCGGCAGCCAAACCATTCGATGAATGCACGCTACACCGAGTGAGCTAGCGAATGTCACTCCGTCGATCCTACAAGGGATCTCTTAAGCGATAGACATATTCCATGAGCACTTATTGCCGCTAGCTCTTCATTAACTATGACGACAGAGGCACACTTTTGAAAGACATCTCCGTAACTTTGCGAACAAGAAACCAGAAATGCTTGGTTATAGCAAGCATATAATAATAATATATATAGCGTCGTTCAATACTTCAAAAGTTTGTGTGACATTATTGGACTATGTCAGAACTGAGGGACGATGTCCCTGAACCAAACCAAAAATTTCTAAGTCCACCGACGCTATCAGTTTCTTATCCGGCATCGCAGCATTCTGGTCCGACGAAAGAAGCTGTAGAAGATCAAGTCAGATGACATACACAACAGCATATGTTGTTCTGAAAGGGAAAGCTCGAAATCCTCCAAATCCCTTTCGGTATCCCGTCGGACCGGATGAAATTTTCGGACGTCCGTACCCGCTTCCGCAGAGCGTCCCGACCCAGCATCGTCGGATAAAAAATATGCGACAGATTCAGTTGATGCTGGGATGCTGCGATAAACTGTGCTATTTAGGAAAGCATGTCCGTTCCCGAGGCCTGTGCAGTAGCGGTCTTACGATGCATTGCCGCCGGAAGCTCTGTGTACGTTGATTCCCGCACACTTTCCTATGCGAACGTCCGGAGTCTGCAGGCCTCGTGTCCCTGGCTACCGGATGGTGTGACCTGGTCGCCGATGATTCTCTGACTGGCGAAGCTGACTGGATATCCGAGGTCACGTAGCCAAGAGCGGTCGTGTGCGCTACCATGAGAATGAGGAAGCCTTATTGACAGTCTACTCCGGACTGACTATATGTCAGAGCGTCCCGAGCGACGGACGTATGCTCCGAATGCGAAACATTTTGTACCACAACATCTGGGGCCAGATGTTGTTGTACGAGAGAGGGGCCTCTCTCGCTCGCCGTCCGGATGGACCAGAACGAGCTATGAACCGGACTAAAAGGCTTCCTCCGTTCTCCCTCTAATCCGCCATCACTGGGTGTGCATTTGGTTGATTTATAGTGCTCGCATCACCCCAAAACTCCTTCTAGATCGCAACGGATGAACCCGGCAGCCGAACCATTCGATGAATGGACGCTACACCGGGCGAGCTAGCGGACGTCAAAGGCTGTCGAACCTACTAGGGTCCTCTTAGGCAATTGGCGTATTTACATGAGCGCTTATCCGCTAGCCCTTCATTAATTGTGACGACGGAGGCACACTGTTGGAAGACATCACAGATACATCACCCTAATCTTGATCGTCTGAAATAGAAATTGATAAAGTAGAGTGACCCTGCGGGGAAAGGACCGAAGTGTCCAATTCCCCACTAACATACCGTGACATACGCTTCCCATGTTGTCATCGAAATCATACGATACAGAACAGGAGTTAATGCGAGTACACTGACCACATATAGAATGATTATAAAAGTCAGAGGAAAACTTCCTCTTATTACAATTGATCAAAATCCTTTCAATGTGAAAAGAAAACAAGTCCTGGTACTCGCACCAACCCCTGGCAATCAAAATACATAATAATAATATGATCCATTAATATAGAAAAAATAATTGAAATCAAAATATTTTGAAAAAATATTTTTTCAGAACAGCCCAAGTTTCTGAAAAGTAACATTGAGCCCCAATGGATCCCAAGCCTAAGTGTGGACAAAAATTTTAAAAATATTTTAAACAATTTATTACTTACGAACAATAATAATGTATCTAGTTATGATTAAAATAACATCAAGATATTATTTTCAAGAAATCCCCCCCTCACACAGAGGGCTGTTGTAAATGTAAACAATGAATGTAGAAACACTAAAATAAGACTCCAGGCACCCAGGCCCGGAATCAGTTACCAAAAATACACTATCTGATGCAAAACAGAGACATCCAGGGAAGAAACTGCAGAACATCAGATGGTAGATGCAGAACACAACGCCTAACCACCCGTAGGTGAAGACGTAAACATGGGGAAAAGAACAGAATTCATTCTGTTATTCAGCTAAAACTCCCAAGAAATTTTAGTAATAATAATTACAAAAACTATGCCAAAAGCATGGGAGAATAGCAAGGGGGGACTTAAAGGACAGGGAGAGAGGAAAACACTGAAAAATCAGTGTAACTAAATAATCAGAATGACAACAAAATGGCTGCTGCCTCGAAAATAGGTAACTTAACATAATTTCATTAAAAAATTTTAAGTTACAGCCCTGATAATATTCTGTCACACATTTTTCCTCTCCTCCTTCTCTATCCTCCTTAGAATCACCATTTCACTAATATTTATGTGTCTGGCATCATTTAAACTGAGATTTACAAGCACAAAGATCAGTCAGATGTTAACTGATGAAGGGCCAAACTTAGAATGATTAATGGCGCCAATTTCGGAACGTCCTTGACACTGCGCATGCGCAGTAGAGGTGAAGTGTGGAGGGCCATTCAGGACATGTTTTCTTTGGTTTTAGATGCAAATTTTGGGGATTGGGGGGCAAAATTTGTGTTTGGCCCTATATTTTAAGAGTTAGCACCAGCTATGTCTGGGTCATTGGTACAGTATAAAAATATGGTATACAATGCTTTAATTCCTTGCATGCTACTGGTGGATAGTCCCATTAAGGACAGCAGATCTCTAGAATAAGTATAATTTGAGTATTTTTACCAAATTTTCTTTTGTGAAAGTGAATCAACTTTATTACCAGTGACTTATCAAGTTAAATTTTCCTGAATTTTTCATCAAATATTGTAAAGGCTGCTGTTTTATTAGGTGAGGGCTAATTGAATCTTTTACTGCCAATGTTGTTTCTACTGTTTATTGGGATATAACGACACTTTCAACAACCAGGGTCATATTGTGTCTGACAGTTTTCTGAGTGGAGGAAGCTAGAGTAATGAGAGAAAACCAGCAAGCAATGGAAAGTAACTGCCAGACTCTCTAACATACTAATCCCACACAATCATGGTAGGTCACTATAATAACAAGTGCAAATACATTCCTGGCTTACGACCCATTAAAGTTGAATATATTGTTTTCAAGTTATTGCGTGGAGAATCAAAAGTCACCCAAACTCCCAGATGGTGGCCATATTGGAAATGCCAGAATGCTGGTTATCGAAAGGAACCATCCTCTAGTCATGACTAATCAACCATAAAAAATAGTATCTGTTGGATGTATTGTTTTCAAGTTATTGCGTGAACAAATAAAAGCTAACGGACGGATGGATGGATGGGATGGATGGACACTGCCATACCATAATACGGGCCGCTCATATGAGTGGCCGTATAAATACTGCTAGATTTTCATTTAAATCTTTTTTCTCAAAAGTGGGGTGGGGAAGAAATATTTTTCATATTATTTTTATTTTATAACAGTATGAATATTGTATGTGAAATCAGGAACTATGAGTTGACGTGTAGATTGGTTGATTATTGTTCAATGCCACTTGTAGTCTGTGAGCCCATATTATGTCACAACAGAATGACTACATTAGGAAAAGGCAATCATTTTTACCTCTGCTCAACTTTTTATATGGGATATGAATGTTACTGTATAAGTCTTAGTCAAAACGATAGTTTATAATGTGGAAATTATTTAATGACAATTTAATATATCCTTTTTATTCATAGAGTCTTTTTAACCTTTCAAGATGCCTTCCTTGGCCACTCAAAGGGTCAAATGCTTGCTGAATAAAATAAATGAAAGTGTCAATGACACTGTAGCTCAACTTGTCAAGACATGTACATGTATAGTATGTGACACAGCAATGACAAACATCTTGGTAATGACCTAATAACAAAGGTACATATAAAGTATTGTAACGGTCTGTACATAAATACTGACCGTAGCCTGTAAAAAATGTATAGGTAAAGTATTGCAAAGGTGGGTGACAGTCAGATGCTAAACTAGAAAAGAAATCTGCTAAACTAGAAAAGAAATCTTTGAGTCCCAGAGTGGGTCTGACTGAACCCCAAAATATTTGTTCTCATGGCACAGTGATAACAAAGGCACCCCAAAACACACTCATTCCTGTCCCAAAGTGAAAACAAAGGTACAGAAGAAGTTTTGTGAAGATCAGTTCATAAATACGAGCTGTATAGAAGTTGTGACAAAAAACTGATTGGACTTAATTTCAGTACAAAATGGCCACTGGCAGCCATCTTGAATTTTGGACCGCACTCAGAAACACTCATTCTCGCCCCAAGGTGATAACAAAGGTACCCAAGAAGTTTCGTGAAGATCGGTTGATAAATACAGCCTCTAGCCCGAGCCGTATTGACATGTGCACTTACAGTGTATAAGTAGCACTAAATAAATCAAAATTCATCTAATTTGCATAATTTCTGCATGAGAAAAAACACCGTACTGTATGTGATGTATTCCATTTTACTAAACATTCATACAAAAATTTATTCAAATCAGAACTTTCATGCAGAAGTTCTGTACAAAAGACTGATTGCACTAATTTTGGTACAAAATGGCTGCTGGTGGCCATCTTGAATTTCGGACCACACCCCAAAACACTCATTCTCATCCCACGGTGATAACAAAGGTACCCAAGAAGTTTCGTAAAGATTGGTTCATAAATACGGCCTCTAGCCTGAGCCGTATAGAAGTTGTGTACAAAAAACTGATTAGACGTCATTTCGGTACAAAATGGCCACTGGCAGCCATCTTGAATTTTGGACCGCACTCAGAAACACTCGTTCTCGTCCCAAGGTGATAACAGAGGTACCCAAGAAGTTTCGTGAAGATCGGTTGATAAATACAGCCTCTAGCCCGAGCCGTATTGACATGTGTACTTACTGTGTGTAAGTAGCACTGAAAAAATCAAAGTTCATCTAATTTGCATAATTTCGGCACGAGAAAAAAAAACGTATTATATGTGATGTATCCCATGGTACTAAACATTCACACACAAAAATTTTCAAATCGGCACTTTCATATGGAAGTTCTGTGCAAAAATCTGATTGCACCTAATTTTGTACAAAATGGCTGCCATCGGCCATCTTGAATTTTGGACCGCACCCAAAAACACTCGTTTTCGTCCCACGGTGATACCAAAGGTACCCAAGAAGTTTTGTAAAGATCGGTTTATAAATACGGCCTCTAGCCCGAGCCATAGTGGCATTTGCACTTACAGTGCTGAAAGTAACTCTAAATACATCAAAGTTAGTCTAATTTGCATAATTTACGTACGAGAAAAAAACCCGTATTATATGTGATGTATCCCATGGTACTAAACATTCATACAAAAAAATATTCAAATCAGCACTTTCATATGGAAGTTCTGCGCAAAAATCTGATTGCACCTAAGTCTGTACAAAATGGCCACCAGTGGCCAACTTGAATTTCGGATCGGACCCAAAAACACTCGTTCTCGTCCCACGGTCATAACAAAGGTACCCAAGAAGTTTCGTAAAGATCGGTTCATAAATACAGCCTCTAGCCCGAGCCGTATTGAATTGTTGAAGGACAGAGGGACGACTGGCCATGGCATAAGCTCAAATTTGGCTTCGCCAAAGTTGAGCTAACAAATTTGGCTTCGCCAAAGTTGAGCTAAAAAGTCATCAATTTGGTTCTATATAATTATCTAACAGGTTGTCATATTTAGTACTGTGGCACCCACTAAATTATATACCCCTTAATTGAATATCCCTGTTAACTGAATACAACTTCCAAACACCAAACCATTTACCATATCTTCAGTACAAAGTTGACCTGTAAATTGCGTGTAGGTTATAGAGTCAACTCCTGTCAATTGAATAAAAAATTGTGTAATGTGTCAAGAAATTACTTCAACAGTCACTGAATTCTTTTTATAGACCTATTGGGCCTCACTACATCCAATAAGGCATTTAATCTATTATATCTAGTTTGACAGAGCTCCATGAGCTCTATAAAACAAGATATAATAGAATAAATGCTCAGTTTATCTCTAGAATACAGCAAAGTGATCATATATCTGTTAACTGAATACTCCTGTTAACTGAATATTCACTAGCAAAGTGGCTGTTCAAGTAACAGGGTTCCTCTTTATAAGCAAACAAAAATTTTCAAAGTGGACCTGAAAAATTGGGGTGACTAGAGATGAAAATCTAGAATTCTGTGGCCTCAGTAGTAGCTGAAGGCAAATGTACCATTTTATGTCAAACGAATTTACTGGAAAAGTTGGTGTTCAACTAACAAGGTTTCACTAGATATAAATGCTGTTCACTTGAAACTGTGCAAATAACTCATACAATAATGAATGAAATGAACTTACTATACCTCAAAATATCACCATATAGGTTTGGCATCACCAATACATCATACTGATTAGGATCCTGGACCATCTAAGAGAAAAAAATAAAATGGATGGACTAACACAAGAGCTATTGCTGAAGGCAATTATACCCAAACTGCAGTGCTGGACTGATGAAGCAATAATGAATTAAAAACAAAGTAGTGTCTGTGACAATGTAAGGACCATAACTCTGGTGAAAAATATGTGGGCAACTTTTTTTTATAACATGTGCAGGAGTGGCTTGTCAAAAGGATCCTTCATTCTAAATTTCATTGAAATCCATCCTCTCAATGCAGAGATATCGCTACAGACGGACACTTGCACACACACACACCGATGAGGCACGAATGGATGGACCGATGGATGGAACGACAGATGCTTGAAATCCAGTATACCCCTATTCTCTTCTGAGAATGGGGATATAAATATAAATATAATTATTGTTTTATAATACTTGAGGTATGCCCATAAAAAAAGATAGGATTTCAAGCCAATGACAAAAATAAACCAAGGGGAGGCAACCCAAATGTGCTCTGCATATAATGAGAGCCGCATCCATTTCAATGAAGACAAAAATGGATATGATTGTCCTTGGGCATGTTTTATTTGGTTTTGGATTTTCGGATCTACAGGATCTTCGTTTCCAGTTTAAAGTGAATTTCT
Source organism: Pictodentalium vernedei (assembly GCA_031216915.1). Classification (NCBI taxonomy): domain Eukaryota; kingdom Metazoa; phylum Mollusca; class Scaphopoda; order Dentaliida; family Dentaliidae; genus Pictodentalium; species Pictodentalium vernedei. The sequence continues at coordinate 169,033,639 of CM062293.1, forward strand.
GAAACTTGTCCAATAGATAGAAGTGCACCTCGCCAAATGCTCAGTCCAGTATTAATTTACTGAACTCATTTTGTAAATTTCAATATAAATTGGGAATTATTGGAGATCCTCTACATCTACCACTGCCATAATGGATGGAGTGGATGAACATTAGATTTCCACTCTTGTTTACCATGCCCCACTGCCATTTTTTTTAAACACCACTGCTCTCCTTAAATACATACACACTGTCACACTATCTATATATGATGATGTAAAATACATTTATAAATACACATATATAAAAAAAAGTTCCAATAAAGTCTGAAATCAAGAGGGCACTGATAAGGGATTACTCCTATTTGTAGGGGCATATTTTGTTAACAAGGAGTGGAATTGTATCTCTCCTAGATAACATGGTATTTTTGTATTGGGCAGGACAATTTGCCTGCAGCGAGCAAAGACTTAATTGGCAGTGAACTAGATTACTTTCAGTGCAGTAGCCAGAAGCAGAAATTTACAGCAGACAGTGGTTTGTGGGATAAAAGTGATAAATTGTAATCTGTTGTTCTGTGTTTTCATTGTATCCATATAATATCATATCACACATATTCCATGCACACATGCATTCCAGCCTCTCACATAATCATATAAAACATAAATCTCCAAAATGTGAAGATACTTTCATCCAAGAGCAGTATATTCCAGAACTGGATAAATAAAAGATGGAGGATGACTGTTTGTGAAATATCTATTCTATGTTTTTTAAACTGATTGTATTGAATAAACAAAAAAAATTGTCAACATGGTTATTTTAACTCAATACACAGAGGCCAGAGAACAAAATAAATTTTTAAATCATGATTGTATTTTACTTACATTCAAACAGACTGTATCTAAATAAACTTCACTAAATTTAACGTCTTTGTTTTTCTCAGCTTCTTCTCGGCAGCACTTTAAGAACAAACCATCTGACATTCTCCTAAAAAATGAAACTGAGACTTTTAGACAGGGTTCCTGCACTTTTCTGAAAACCAAATTTCATGATTTTCTGACAAATTTTTCAAAACTTACCTGACTTTCAACACTGATATGTTTAAAATTCCATAACATTTTTTTCACCACAATACATCCAATGAAGGCTTTTAATCTATTATAACTTGTTTCACAGAGCTCGGCTCCTGTTAAATGTATATTCCAGTTAATTCAATAATTGTCACTGGCAGTGGCTATTCAATTAACAGGGTTCCACTGTACTTATTCATCTCCAGGTTCTATAATCCATGGAGAGTGGATTACACCAAACCCACACAGAGTGAAATTTCTTCCAGGATAATAACTGAAAGGAAGTTACATGTAAGAAGCAAAGGCAATGTTCAGCTTATGGACCTTTGAGTTTAACCTGGTGGTCCATTAACTGAAAGTTTGCCGGCGCTCTGGATGATTTATTGCAGAGTAAAAGGTACTGACTAGGTGGACATTTTCTTCCCCAATTTAGATCTAATTCACATGTCTTTTGAGTCTGAATTCAGTGATTTGTGTGATTTCTACAAGCAGTCCTGGAAATGAGACGGGTGCGAGTGCAAATGCTCCCGTCAACACCTGTGATTTCAATTTTATGGAAGCTAAAAAATGCACTTGTTGAAAAATATTATGGAGCAATAATATACTGTGAGGGCATATAAATGTGTGTTGTTTTGAGAAAGCAGCATTTTGTATCAGTGGCAAGTTTCTGTCATAATTAAGCAATTCCTAATACATTTAACCCTTTGAACACTAGAGGTATCTTCGATGCCCATTCAATGGCAGCAATTAGAAGAGTCCATATTCATGATTTGTGGTAGACCAATCAATATCTTCAATGTGCAGCCTCGGGGCTGCACGTTGAAAATACTGATTGGTCTACCCCACACATTTACGGAATAGCCATCCTATTTAATGACGTATCATGTTCCTGACTGGAAAAGCAGTCGCTTGTGTTCAAAGGGTTAAGGTTTTTGGTGTTTGGTGACAGTATTCCCTCGCAAATTCATATACTAACATTTACTCTCGTCTCTGATTTCACGGGAGCTTAAAACTGCACCCGGCAATTTTGTTCATTTCCAGCACTGTACAAGTCTTTCAGGCACGTGCCAGAGACCCCTCATAGACATCAACTAAGGCATGAACAGGGAACACAACTTTAACTGTTTGGCTTTTATGGAAAGAAAGGCAGTAGCATACATATTTATACATACATAATATTAGCTTTATGTACAGCAGTAACAGTCGTTCGGTGGTTATCTCTAGCATATTTGAATGCATATTCAGCAACTCTTCGTGATGCTGCTTCTGTTATAAGTTTAATACTTTGGACGACTCCATCTACAATCTGAAAAAAAACAAGAATATGTGCTCAAAAACGAATATAGCAGAACCCTGTCAATTGAATAGCCTCTTTAACAGTGAATAATATTCAATTGGCAGGGGTATTCAATTAAGAAAAATTTGGTTATTTTCCAACATTCTTGTAAGAATTGAGCATTTATTCCATTCTTGAGCTCTGTCAAACAAGATATTATATATTAAATGATTCTATTGGATGTAGAGAGGACAGGTAGGTACCCAAACATGGGCAATTCCATGGTTGTAAGAGGAATCCTTTTGAGAGAGTACAATATTTCTTATTCAATTAACAGGGGTCTGCTCTATAACCCAATTAACAGGTCAATTTTTTTACTGGGGGTATAGTAAATGGTTGAGTGCTAGAAACACTATCATGGATCTGTTAAAAAGTGCTGAAAGCCATTTTAGTCGATTTACACTGTATTCATACGCTTGTTGCTTGCGAAGCAGTAAAATAAAATTGTTTATATAAAATTATCTTGAAATGTATTGGAGAGTGACAATAGGAACTCTCCAATAAATTGTAACAAAACAATTATTTGTGAACTAAATCTTGCTAAATCAAGGCTACTCTTGCTGGTAGCATGGTATCAATGAAAAAAAATATCCATGTTACAAATTACCTTTAAAGATAATTTAGCACCCCAGCATTTAATGTTTGATAGTTATATCCAATTAACTGGGTTACTGAATTTACGAAATATCTACCTAAGGAAAGATTGTACTATAAATATTTAACCAGAATTTTTGTTTTTTTTATCATCAATTAGTCCAATTAAATGTAGAGCTCTTCAGTCTGTCCAGATCTGCCCATTAATTTTCCTGGGAAGGAGCTGGGAAAAATATACAATTAACACAGATATTTTATTAAGCCAGTGTTTCCGCAAGGGAAAGTAAATGAGGCCGTATAATGGGGCAACCAAGAGTCGTCACTATGATGGGCTAACCATGGTTCGGCCTGCGGTATGAAAAGTTTAAATTCAGGGGTCCCAAAACTCCCATATCGTTGCATCTGGGGATATTTTGACGTTTTTCGCAGCGATATTTGTGTACGTTTAAAAAAATCCTAGAGCCAGTAATGGTAAGAATAAGGACAATGAGGAGAAATTTTGATGAAAAATCATTCATTTACACAATAAATTTCAGTGCTGTCGATTTGAGGAGTGCTTTAGCACTCATGCTTTTTCGTGATTCTAAATTGGAAACAAAAAGCTCTCTTTTTCGCGCTTCTGTAATTTTCAAGTTAAAAAATTTATAGTAATTTATATATTTTTTATACTTACCAATGACCCAGACTTAGCTGGTGCTAACTCTAACAAAACCAGGGCCAAACACAAATTTTGCCCCCCAATCCCCAAAATTTGCATCCAAAACAAAAAGAAATCATGTCCTAAAGGGCCTCCATACTACGCCTCTACTGCGCATGCGCAGTGACGTAGACGTCCCGAAATTGGCGCCAATTATCATTCTTACTGGCAGTGCCTGGTCAGCGCTATGTACTCAGCGGGGAGGCAAGAGTTCCCAACTCCAGGGAGGGCCATCCCCGTCTGGGTCATTGGTAAGTATAAAAAATATATAAATTACTATAAATTTTTTAACATTTTTATACTGTACCAATGACCCAGACTTAGCTGAATAGTAAACAGGCTGGAGGGCCTAGGACATAGAGGAAAATCCAATAAGCTCAACTATATAGTAAAGAGGTAACCCCTTAAGGAGAAAAGGAGTATTAGGCTTTACATGTATCTTTCTTATTTAATATTAAATTAGAAAGATACACTACCCTTAATAATTGAGCACAATAACATTCATGTTCTCTATTAACATCCAGTATAACCCTTATACTAATTATTTTTAAAGCAAGCCAATAAATAAAGTAGTCCAGAGAATTGAGACTCTTTATAGTCATTTAAAAGTGTCCGAGTATTGTATATTAAAGCCCGTTTGACATTTGACATATACAAATGCTTCACACCGAGCTACACTTTAAAAATAAGACATGAATGAATTTAAACATTAATATTACACTTTAAAACCATCCCGGAAGCGACTCAGAAATACTGACTTGGAGGAGGCATTCCCTTGCTTTTCACTATAAAGCAGGTGACCTAAGGGAACACCCGCCCCCCCCCCCTTCCCCTTGCCCTGGGTCAAACAGCCCAGAGCGAAGAGGGCAGCCGGACGGAGTCACTGCCGGAACAGAAAGCCTGCATAACTATAGTTGCAACTGTTTAGTGGACGACATTCTGAGCAACAGATAACGGACCTAAACAATGCAGGTCTCCAGAAATGGACTGAATATTTCTGAGATAAAAATTCGTAAATGTGGATGGCTGAGACCAATAAGCAGCCTTCATTAAATCTGTAATAGCAACACTATTAGCATAAGCCCAGGAAGTAGAAAGAGCTCTTACTTCATGAGCAGAAATCTTAAGCACAGACTGCTGAGAAGAAGATAAATCTTCATAAGCAGTACGGATAGTTAACTGAATCCATCTAGCAATAGAATGGACTGAAATGTCCTTTCTATTAGGCATCAAAGACAGAAAGAAACGTTTCCATCCCTTTTTGATAAACTGAGATCTCTGTTTATAGATACGTAGTGCTCTAACAGGACAGAGTAAAGGCCTACGCCCGTCTGAAGACGGAAGAGCCTTAATAACAATAGGTTCCGGATATTTATTAGGAGCCTGATTCTTAGCTAAAAAACCCACATTAGTAGTGAAGGTGATAGTGTTCCCAACACTACGATAATGAGAATCATCCACCGATAGTGCATGAAGCTCACTGACTCTTCTGGCAGAAGAGAAAGCTAAGAGAAAAGCTGTCTTATAAGATAAGAATTTGAAATCTACTGTCCCAAGAGGTTCAAATGGCTTTTCCTTCAATTTAAGGAGAACCCAAGCTAAATTCCACTTAGGAATTAATCTAAGAGTTCTGGGTCTATTTATCGAAAAGTTTCTAACCAACTTCGATAAAGAGACATTAGATCCAATTTGTAAACTATCATGATGTGCATAGGTATCAGATAACATAGATCTATAACCCTTTATAGTAACAGGCTGCAGTTTGATTTCGTCAAACAAGTATACTAGAAAGTTTGCAATGTCTGGTATAGAGGGATCGAATATATCTACAGAATGATCCCTACACCAACGACGAAAAACCTTCCACTTAGCCGCATAGTTTAGCGAAGAGGTCCTCCTACAGTTAGAAATCGCGTCCACTGCTCGTCCTGTAAAGTGCTTGCCATGCAAGAAGGACCGCACAACGGAAAAACGTGAAGGTTGAGACCTTGCGGGTTGTGATGGAGTTGGCGCGATTTCCCCTGCGAAAGAAGATCCTCCCGTGGAGGAAGCTTCCGCGGTAGGTCCCACAACAGACACCTGAGTAGATTTATCCACGGTCTCTGTGGCGACAGAGATGCTACCAACAGAATCTTGCATTGAGATTGTTTTATCTTTAGCAATACTTGTTGAATTAACGGCGCTGGAGGATACGCATATCCTATCATTCCGTCCCAAGGGATCGACAGAGCGTCTACTGCAAAAGCTCTTGGATCCGGACACGGAGACACATACGTCTGCAACTGATTGTTGAGATGTGTCGCAAATAAGTCTATCATTGGCCGTTCCCATTGGTAGCAAATCTGATTGAATACTTGTTTGTTGAGAGTCCACTCCGACGGCAACAAGCGACCCTTTCGTGAAAGGGAGTCTGCTAGCACATTCAGACGACCCGGTATGTGACGGACCGAAAGAAGAACGTGATGTTCTAACGCAAACAGAAGGATTCTTTCCGTTAGATTGAACAACGGAACTGAATGAGTGCCTCCCTGATTCCGTATATACGCCACTACTGTCGTATTGTCGGATAGGATTTGGACATGAGCATCGTGAATAATGTCCATCCAGTGACGTAACGCAAGCCAAATTGACATCATTTCCTTGATGTTTATGTGCTTGCACAGGAATTGCAGATCCCTGGCATCTCGAATCCGTTGGGATTAATGATGCACCCCAACCTGTTTGACTGGCATCCGTCATAACGGTAAAACTCGGATCCGGCAACTGCAGCGGAACTCCTTGAGTTAACCACTGAATGTTTGCCCAAGTCTGAATCTCTTGTTTCACTTGATCTGACAAGAGAACGTCTACATCGAGCGAATGAATTTTCACACTCCAATTCTGAGTCAGGAAAATTTGAAGAGGACGTGTGCGTAACCGCCCCATCGGAATGAGATCCGCGGCGGCTCCGCACAGACCTATCAGTCTCATAAATTCTCTCGCTGTGACTTTGTCTGCGTGCAGACAATAGCGAGCGTAAAAACTGACTAATTTCGCTCTGGTTAACGGCAGACGAACGAGATTGTTGTGCGTCTCGAAGCTCATTCCCAGATGAGTGAATGACTTGGACGGCACCAGATCCGACTTCTCCTCGTTTAGTATAAAACCGAGACGTCGGAGCAATAGAAGAAGATTCTGAACATCGTTCTGAAGCGTTAACTCATTGCCGTACCTCTGAAGAATGTCGTCCAGGTAGGCCGACGTTACCGCAGACGAATGAGCTCGGAAGTAGATCATTACCGAGTTCATTACCCGAGTGAAAGCCCAGGGTGCTAGATTCAATCCGAAGCACATCGCCCGGAATTGATACACCACTTCTAGGACTGCGAAGCGTCGATACTTTCGGAATGTCGGATGTACCATGACGTGAAAGTACGCATCTTTGAGATCTATGCTCGTTGCATAATCGTTCACCCAAATACTCGCTCTGACCGATCGAATCGTCTCCATATAAAACTTCGAAGCGACGATCAGCTTGTTTATCCAGCTCAAATCTATGACTGGACGGAACGAGCCATCTGGTTTCGGAACCAGAAACAGATGGCTGTAGAATCCCAGAGATTCCTGGTTTTCTACAACCTCTACCGCGTTCTTCATTAAAAGAGACTGCACCTCTGATAACAGAGCGTCTCTTTTCTGTGGATTTGACGGAAGATGAGTCCACTTTGGACTTCGAGTTAATGGAGGCTTTCGTTTGAAGGATATCTTTAGACCTTCCGAAGTCACTCCTCTCACCCAAGGGTCGTCCGTAATCGACGCCCACTCTTGTGAAAAGCTCGACAACCTTCCGCCAACCGGAACGCGATAGAGGTTTAAGCCATCACCTCCTGGACCTGCGAGGCCTGCGGTAGGAGAAACCACGTCTTCCACGACCCGCACCTCGCCTCGTCGACCTCGGGGCGTCCGACCGATTGTCCCGGCCTGAAGGACGTCCCGAACGAGAGTCGCTATCCTGACGGGCTCTCAAATAAGACCAAGAGGACGCACCGGAACCTCCATAGGAACCTCTCTTGGGCGCATTAGACCCAGAAGTGCCTGTCTTATTCGTGTCTGCTGTATCCGACTTCTTAGGAGCAGATCTGAACAACAGAGAATCATTAGCTTTCTTTTTAATTTTATCATAAATAGCGGAAAGCTTGCCGTCAAAGAGAAGTTCTCCTGAGACCGAAGCGACTCTAAGAGAGTTCTTCACCTTAGAATCCACTAGTGTGGATGTAGCTAGGGCTGCGTCACGTCTAACCAACTCCAGATTTGCCACTGAAAGGGCGGAGTTACACGTGGAAAAAGCTACTGCCCTTGAAAGAAGTCTTAAAGAGGATTGTATATCCTGAAACTCTTTCCCCTGAAGGCGCAGTGATAACGACTTAGTAAGGTGATCTGCGTAAGATAAGGCATGTAAATTGGCTCTGTTAGACGCAATAGCTGTTTCCAACACCGCGGTTGGAATAGAAGCTGACGACGGTAATGATAGCTCTAAGTCTTCCGCCTCGCCGTCCATACGCAGAGGAACTCTCGGTATACCCTGTCCTGCCGTATCGAATTTATTCCTTGCATTAATGAAAGGCAGGTTGAGAGTATTAGCGGACAAGAAACCTGCTTTCCCCGTCCTGGAAGCAAGTTTAAATATAGCGTCGTTCAATAATTCAAATGTTCTTGCAACATTATTGGACTGCGACAGAAACTCGGGAGCGATGTCCCTGAACCGTTCAAAAAATTCAGAGTCCAATGACGGTATAATTCTCTTGTCCGGAAGCGCAGCAGTCTGGCCCGACGGAACAACTTGAGGGAGAAAGTGCCGGATGAAGTCCACGGCAGCTTTATGTTGTTCCGAAAGGGATAGCTCCAAGTCATCCGTATCCCTTTCATCATCCGGTCGGACCTCATGATGTTCCCGGTCGTCCGCCCCCGATGCTTCGGCGGAGCGTACCGACCCAGCGCCGTCGGATAATTCTCGATCCGACACCGTTTCTGTCGGCTGCTGGGATGCTGCGATAAGCTGTGCTATCTGCACAAGAATGTCCGGCGTCGAGACCTGCGGAGGCGCAGTCTTTCGCTGCTTCGCCGAGGGCAGCTCCGCATCAGATGGCTCCCGCATACTTTTCCTATGCGAACGTCCAGAGTCCATCGGTCTCGAATCCCTGGCTGCCGGATGGTGTGACCTGGTCGCCGAAGAATCCTTCGTCGGCGAAGCTGGTAATATATCGGCGGTCACGCAGCCAAGGTGCAGTCGTGTGCGCTGACGAGAAGAGGAAGCCTTAACAGTCTCTGCGGACTGCTTATACAACGGAGCGTCCCGAGCGACGGACGTATGCTCCGCTAAAGACACATTTTGTACCACAACATCTGGTCCCAGATGTTGTTGTACGAGAGAGGGGCCTCTCTCGCTCGCGGCCCGGCTGGACCTGGACAAGCTAGGAACCGGACTCAAAGGCTTCCTCTGTTCTCGCTTACTATCCGCCGTCACTGGGTGTGCATCTATTATGTTTATAGTGCTCGAATCACCCAAAATTTCCTCTTGGACCACATCGGACGAACCCGGCTGCCGAACCATTCGGAGAATGGACGCTACACCGGGCGAGCTAGCGGACGACATTTGTCTAATCTCCATGAGCACTTTTGCCGCTAGCTCTGAATTCATTTGTGACGACGCACGCACACTTGAAGAAGATAACATGGAAACATCACCCTGTTCTGGTTCCTCTGAAATAGAAACTGAGAGAGTAGAGTGACCTTGCGGAGAAAGAGCCGGAATCGCTCTTTCTCCAGAAACAACATATCGTGACACACGTTTCCAATGTTTCTCATCCCAATGTTCACATATAAGACAGGGATTAATGCGAGAACACTGACTACAATTAATACAATGATTATGAAAGTCAGAGGAAGATTTCTTCCTATTACAATTTGAACAATGTCCCTTCATTGTGAAAGAACAACAATAAGTCCTAGTTACTCACAAAACCCCTGACACAAAGATACATAATAACATGATCCATTAATAAATGAAAAAACAATTGCAAAACAAAATAATTTTGAAAAAATGCCGCTCAGGATCACAGATCCAATGTCGAGTTGTGACCTTGACCTTTGACCTGGCGAGTCCAAGGTCAATAGGGTTCTTCCTCGCACCAAGGCCAACACACCTATGAAGTTTCATGACTCTAGGTTGAACCACTATCAAGTTCTCATCCGGAAACCAATTGTTGCGATATGCTATGTTCAAGGTCACTGTGACCTTGACCTTTGACCTGGTGAGTCCAACATCAATAGGGTTCTTCCTCGCACCAAGGCCAACAAGCCTGTAAAGTTTCATGGCTCTAGGTTGAACCACTATCAAGTTATCATCCGGAAACCAATTGTTGCGATATACTATGTTCAAGGTCACTGTGACCTTGACCTTTGACCTGGTGAGTCCAACATCAATAGGGTTCTTCCTCGCACCAAGGCCAACATACCTATGAAGTTTCATGACTCTAGGTTGAACCACTATCAAGTTATCATCCGGAAACCAATTGTTGCGATATACTATGTTCAAGGTCACTGTGACCTTGACCTTTGACCTGGTGAGTCCAAGATCAATAGGGTTCTTCCTCGCACCAAGGCCAACACACCTATGAAGTTTCATGACTCTAGGTTGAACCACTATCAAGTTATCATCCGGAAACCAATTGTTGCGATATACTATGTTAAAGGTCACTGTGACCTTGACCTTTGACGTAGCGAGTTCAAAATCAATAGGGTTCTTCCCCTCACCAAGGCCAATCTACCTATGAAGTTTCATGAATGTGAGTTGAACCATTATCAAGTTATCATCCGGAAACCAATTGTTTAAGATTTACTATGTTCAAGGTCACTGTGACCTTGACCTTCGACGTAGCATGTCCAAAATCAATAGGGTTCTTCCTCCCACCAAGACCAACCTATGTATGAAGTTTAATGAATGTGAGTTGAACCACTATCAAGTTATCATCCGGAAACCAATTGTTTACGCCCGCCCGCCCGCCCGCCCGCCCGCCCGCCCTATCGCCCGCCCGCCCGCCCGCCCGCCCGCCCGCCCGCCCGCCATTCACCAAACTATAAGTCGAGTTTGACTTCGTCACAACTCGACTAAAAATATTTTTTCAGCGAAGCCCAAGTTGCTGAAAAGTAACCGTGAGCCCCGATGGATCCGATGGCAAAGTGTGATCAAAAATTTTAAATTTATATTAAATAATTAATGAGACACTTTCGGATAATATAAATGTATCTTATAGAGAGATAAACTACAGCAAAGGCAAACAGCCCCCCTCAAAAAAGGCTGTTGCCAATGAAAACAAACAGTGTAAAAACACCAGAAAACATGACTCCAGGCACTGAAAAAACTGGCCCGGAATCAGTCATCAATTACACTCTATCTGATGCAAAACAGAGACTCCCAGGGGAGAATCTGTAGAACATCAGATGGAAGATGCAGAACACAAACGTTATACACCCATGGGTGAAAACGTAACTATGGGGAAAATAACAGAAAACATTCTGTAACCAAGCAACTCTCCCAGGAAATTTTAGAAATGAAATTTCTCAAAAATATGCCAAAAGCATGGGAGAATTGCAAGGGGGGACTTTAGAAGGCTAGGGGAGAGGAAACACTGAATAAGCAGTGCAACAATTAGCAAGAATGACAACAAGAGGCCCATGCCTCGAAAATAGGCAACTTAACATAATTTCATCAAAAAATTTTAAGTACAGCCCTGAATATTTTTTGTCACTTCTTTTTCCTCTCCTCCTTCTATCCTCCTTAGAATCACATTTTCTCCAAAAATTACGTGTCAGGCATCCTTTAAACTGAGATTTACAAGCACAGAGATCAGTGAGATGTTGACTGATGAAGGGCCAAACAGAGAATGATAATTGGCGCCAATTTCGGGACGTCTACGTCACTGCGCATGCGCAGTAGAGGCGTAGTATGGAGGTCCTTTATGCAAATTTTGGGGATTGGGGGGCAAAATTTGTGTTTGGCCCTGGTTTTGTTAGCGTTAGCACCAGCTAAGTCTGGGTCATTGGTACAGTATAAAAATATTGATTCGAGATTCCATTACACTGATTAAAACACACAAATGAGGTATGAACAGTATACCTGCAAACTGTTGTGTCATTTTAATTAATGCTGACAGAGGAAGTACATCTACAGAAGTTCATGCTTTTTCAACATGTGCTTTTTTGGGGTCAATGTTGTAGTAATAAGATTGGTCAGAAAACAAAACATCACATAATGATATTTACTACTGAATGGAGTTTTACAACTCGCATTACGTAATGCACATACTGACCAAACAAATCGCACTGTTTTGTGACGTGATGCATTTAATATTCAATGACGTTATTGTTTACAGTTTGTCTAGTTTTCATTGATTAAGCTATGCAGGACTCATGGAACAATCGCATCATCAGAGTACACTTCTTCAAGCATTTATGTACAGAAATCTTCAAAAGAAGTCTACAAATGGCACTTCAACAATCTATGAATCAATTATTTCTCAGGAATTTTAACATCATGATGAGGGCTGTCATGTCGATCGGTCATGTTGCAATCGATTAATATGTTTCATTATCGAAGAACCAGTAAATTTTACCCCGTTTTAGACGTTTAATAATTAACAAAAAAGTTAAAAAATTTATAGTAATTTATATATTTTTTATACTTACCAATGACCCAGACATAGCTGGTGCTAACTCTTAAAATATAGGGCCAAACACAAATTTTGCCCCCCAATCCCCAAAATTTGCATCTAAAACTAAAGAAAACATGTCCTGAGAGGCCCTCCACACTTCGCCCCCACTGCGCATGCGCAGTGTCAAGGACGTTCCGAAATTGGCGCCATTTATCATTCTAATAACCAGTGCCTGGTAAGCGCTATGTACTCAGCGGGGAGGCAAGAGTTCCCAACTCCTGGGAGGGCCATCCCCGTCTGGGTCATTGGTAAGTATAAAAAATATATAAATTACTATAAATTTTTTAACATTTTTATACTGTACCAATGACCCAGACATAGCTGAATAGTAAAAAGGCTGGAGGGCCAAGGACATAGAGCAAAATGGAATACGCTCAATAAAATAAAATAGAGTCATCCCCTGTAGGGAAAAGAAGTAATAGGCCTTACATGTATCTTTCTTATTTATGATAAATTAGAAAGATACAACACCTTCCAAAAATTGAGCTTCATACATCCATGTACTCTATTAATATCCAATAATCCTTAAACTAATAATTTTTAAAGTAAGCCAATAATAAAGTAAGTCTAGAGAATAGAGACTCTTATACTCCTAAAAGTGTGTGAGAATTGCATAAACATGTCCGTTGACATATGCAATATTCAAAAGCTATACTTTAAAAACTAAGACTTGAATGAATTTTATAAACTTAAACTTCTCACTAAACAACCATCCCAATAACAGCTCAGAATTACTAACTCCGGAGGAGGTATCCCCTTGTTTTCATAGTAAAAACAGGTGACCCAAGGGAACACCCTCCCCCCCCCCCCCCCTTTTTCTTGCCCTGGGTCAAATAGCCCAGAGCGAAGAGGGCAGCCGAACGGAGACACTGCCGAAACAGACAGCCTACCTAGCTATAGTAGCAACTGTTAAGTGAATGACATTCTGAGCAGTAGATAATAGACCTAATAATAGAGGCCTCCAGAAATGGACTCGATATTTCTGAGATAAAATTCATGAATGGATGGCTGAGCGCACTGAGCAGCCTTCAAAAATCTATAATAGTAACACTCTTAATGTAAGCCCAAGAAGTAGAAGAACTCTTACTTCATGAGCCGAAATCTTAAGCACAACTGCTAAGCCAATGATATACCATAAGCAGTACGCTAGTTAATAGAATCCATTAACAATAAAATGGAGCGTAACGTCCTTCTACTAGACATCAAAGACAGAAGAAGCTTACGCCCTTGTAATAAACAGATATCTGTTTGTAAATACATAAACTGTACCCGGAAAGAGTAAAGGCCTATGCCCATAGGAAGACGGAAGGACCTTAAAATAAAAGGTTCCGGATAATAGGAGCCTAACTCTTATGCAACAATCCAACCTAAATAGTAACGGAAGTATTGATTCCGAAACTATGGAAGTGAAAATCATCCATCGATAGTGCATGAAACTCACTGACTCTACAGTAAAAGAGAAACCAACAGAATTACTGTCTAAAAGGTCAGAATTTGAAAACTACTGTTTCCAGAGGCTCAAATGATTACTTAGCTAAATAAGAACCTGAAGTTAAAATCCATATAGGAATTTAATCTAAAGATTCTAAGTCTATTTATCAAAAAGTTACTAACTGACTTAGATAAAGAGACAAAAGACTCAATTGTAAACTATCGTAGAGTGCATAGGTATGAGGTAACATAAACCTATAACCTAAATAACAACAGGCTGCAGTAGATCTTGTGAAACAAGTATACTAAAAAATAGCAATGAGTAGTATGGAGGGATCAACCATATGAACATAATGATCCCTACACCACGACGGAAGAGCCTCCACTTTAGTCGCATAGAATAGCGAAGAAGAGGATCTCCTATAGTAAGAAATCGCGTCCAAAGCTCGTCCAGTACAGTGCTTACAATGCAATACGGACCACACAACGGAATACATGAAGGTTGCGACCTTGCTGGTTGTGATAAAAATGACACGATTTACCCAGTGAAAAAAGATCCTCACATAGAGGAAGATTTCACGTTAAGATCCACAGAAGACAAGAGAGTAAATTACTCATGATCTCTGTGAAGATAGAGATGCTATCAACAGAAATGTATTGTGGTTGTTTATCCTAGCAATACCTGCTAAAAACAACAGCGCCGGAGGATACGCGTATCCTATCATTCCGTCCTATAGATCAATAGAGCGTTAACAGTATTAGCTCAGAGATCTGGACAAGCCAACACATACGTCTGCAATTGATTAGCCAGCTGTGTCATAAATAAAACATCATTGGGCGCTCCCAAAGATAGCAAATCTGATTGAATACTTGTTTGTTGAGAGTCCATTCTGACAGCAACAAGCGACCCGTAAGAGAACGGGAGTGCGATAAAACAATCAGACGACCCAGAATATGACGGACCAAAACTGAACTTGGTGTACTATAACCAACAGACGGATTCTTTCCATTAAATTGAATAACGGAAACGAAAGAGTGCCTCCCTGGTTCCGGAGATACGCCACTACTGTCGAATTAAAGGACAGGGATTTGGGCATGCGTTTCTGAATAATGTTCATGCAATGACATAAAGCAAGCCTAAAAAACATTATTCCGCGGAAGTAAACTGATAGCTAAAAGACTGCGGAACCCAAGGACCCTGGCACTTCGAATCCGTAGGGATCAGTATATATCCCAATCTGTTTGACTGGCAACCGTCATAACAGCCACACTCGGGTCCGGCAACTGCGGCGGCACTCTCTGAGTCAACCACCGAATGTTTGCCCCAGTCTGAATCTCTTGTAACACTAGATAGACAAGAGAATGTATAAAACAAGCAATTCATGGATTGCCGGAAAGTTGCCGTCGAAGAGAAGCTCCTCCGAGAACGAAGCGACTCTGAGAGAGTTCTTAGCCTACTATCCACTCGTGGATGTAGCTAGGGCTGCATCACGTCTAACCAACTCCAATCAGCCACTGAAGGGCGGAGTTATACGTGAACAAACTACTGCCCTCAAAAGAAATTACATTGAGAATAATATCCCGTAAATCTTTTCTTGAAGACGTAATGATAACGCCTCAGTAAGGCGGATTACGTATAATAAAGCGTCTAAGTTAAGTCTACTATACATAATGTCGTTCCCAACATTGAAATTGGAAAAGACATAAACGGTGAAAAAGAATATATGCAGTCTTTAATCACACCGTCTAGACGCATATGAACTCTCGGTATGCCCTGCTCTGCCAAAATAAACTATATGTAAAAGATAAAATGGCAGAAATGAGCCACGCGGACAAGAAACTAAACTATCATGCTTAGTAGCAGGCTTGTATATATATATATAAATATATAGCGTCGAAAAATAAAACACATGTTGTAATGACAATATTGGACTGCGTCGGTAAGTCAGGGACAAAGTCCCTGTACCGATCGAAAAATCCGAGTCCAATGACGCTATAAGTCTCTTATCCAAGATCGCAGCAATGAAGTCCGAAAAATAATCACTGGAAGAAATGCCAGAAGATATGAAAGGCATCTTCCGATACTACTAAAGGGAAAACTCGAAATCTTTCGAATCCCTTTCGCCATCCTGTCGGACCCTATAAAGCGTTCGGTCGTCCGTAACTTGATGCAACCGCGGACCGCACCGACCCAGCGCCGTCGGATAATTCCTGATTCGACCGAGAAACCGTCAATTGCTGGGATGCTGCGAAACAACTGTGCTAACTCGGATAGCACGTCCGTCACTGAGGCCTGAGGAGCAGCGGTCTTACGATGCATTGCCGCAGGAAGCTCCGAGATCGTTACCCCGTGCATACTTCCAATATGCGAGCGAACGGAGTGTATAGGCCTCGTGTCCCTTGGCTACCGGATGGCGCGACCTATTCGCTGTGGAATCACTGAATGCCGAAACTGATCGGATACTCGAAGTCACGTAGCCAATGTGCGGTCGTGTGCCCTGCTGTGAGGATGAGGAAGCATTAAAGACAGTCTCTCGGACTGTCAATATAACGGAGCGTCCCGAGCAACGGACATATGCTCCGAATGTAAAATATCTGAACCACAACATGCGGTCCCCTATGTTGTTGGCTTCCTCCGATCTGTCCTCAATCTGCCGTCACTGGGTGAGTACTAAAGTAATTAAAGTGCTCGCATCACCCAAATCTCCTTCCTAGACCGCAACGGACGAACCCGGCAGCCGAACCATTCGATGAATGTACGCTACACCGGGTGAGCTAGCGAATGTCACTCCGTAAGCGATAGACATATTCCATGAGCACTTATTGCCGCTAACTCTTCATTAACTATGACGACAGAGGCACACTTTTGAAAGACATCTCCATAACTCTTCGAACAAGAAACCAGAAATGCTTGGATAGCAAGCATAAAATAATAATATATATAGCGTCGTTCAATAATTCGAAAGTTTGTGTGACATTATTGGACTATGTCGGAACTGAGGGACGATGTCCCTGAACCGAACCAAAAATTTTTAAGTCCACCGACGCTATCAGTTTCTTATCCGGCATCGCAGCATATGTTGTTCCGAAAGGGAAAGCTTGAAATCCACCGAATCCCTTTCGGTATCCCGTCGGACCGGATGAAACTTTCGGACGTCCGTACCCGCTTCCGCGGAGCGTCCCGACCCAGCATCGTCGGATAAAATATATGCGACAGATTCAGTTGATGCTGGGATGCTGCGATAAACTGTGCTATTAAGGAAAGCACGTCCGTTCCCGAGGCCTGTGCAGTAGCGGACTTACGATGCATTGCCGCTGGAAGCTCCGTGTACGTTGACTCCCGCATACTTCCTATGCGAACGTCCGGAGTCTGCAGGCCTCGAGTCCCCGGCTACCGACCCAGCGCTGTCGGATAATTCTCGATCCGACACCGTTTCTGTCGGCTGCTGGAATGCTGCGATAAGCTGTGCTATGTGCACAATAATGTCCGGCGTCAAGACCTGCGGAGGCGCAGTCTATCGCTGCTTCGCCGAGGGCAGCTCCGCATCAGATGGCTCCCGCATACTTTTCCTATGCGAACGTCCGGAGTCCATCGGTCTCGAATCCCTGGCTGCCGGATGGTGTGACCTGGTCGCCGAAGAATCCTTGATCGGCGAAGCTGGTAATATATCGGCGGTCACGCAGCCAAGGTGCGGTCGTGTGCGCTGACGAGAAGAGGAAGCCTTAGCAGTCTCAGCGGACTGCCTATACAACGGAGCGTCCCGAGCGACGGACGTATGCTCCGCTAACGACACATTGTACCACAACATCTGGGGCCAGATGTTGTTGAACGAGAGAGGGGCCTCTCTCGCTTGCCGTCCGGATGGACCGGAACGAGCTATGAACCAGACTAAAAGGCTTCTTCCGTTCTCCCTCCGATCCGCCGTCACTGGGTGTGCATTAAGTTAATTTTATAGTGCTCGCATCACCCCAAAATTCCTTCTAGACCGCAACGGACGAACCCGGCTGCCGAACCATTCGGTGAATGGACGCTACACCGGGCGAGCTAGCGGACGTCAAAGGCCGTCGAACCTACTAGGGTCCTCTTAGGCAATTGGCGTATTACATGAGCACTTTTCCGCTAGCCCTTCATTAATTGTGACGACGGAGGCACACTGTTGGAAGACATCACAGATACATCACCCTAATCTTGATCGTCTGAAATAGAAATTGATAAAGTAGAGTGACCCTGCGGGGAAAGGACCGGAGTGTCCAAATCCCCAACAACATACCGTGACATACGCTTCCCATATTGTCATCGAAATCATACGATACACAACCGGAGTTAATGCGAGTACACTGACCACATATAGAATGATAATAAGGTCAGAGGAAGACTTCCTCTTAAAACAATAGATCAATATCCTTTCAAAGTGAAAAGAAAACAAGTCCTGGTACTCGCACTAACCCCTGGCAATCAAAATACATAATAATAATATGATCCATTAATATAGAAAAAATAATTGAAATCAAAATATTTTGAAAAAATATTTTTTCAGAACAGCCCAAGTTTCTGAAAAGTAACGTTGAGCCCCAATGGATCCCAAGCCTAAGTGTGGACAAAAATTTTAAAAATATTTTAAACAATTTATTCAACACTTACGAACAATAATAATGTATCTAGTTATGATTGAAATAACATAAAGATATTATTATTTAGAAATCCCCCCCTCACACAGAGGGCTGTTGTAAATGTAAACAATGAGTGTAAAAACACTAAAATAAGACTCCAGGCACCCAGGCCCGAAATCAGTTACCAAAAATACACCATCTGATGCAAAACAGAGACTTCCAGGGAAGAAACTGCAGAACATCAGATGGTAGATGCAGAACACAACGCCTAACCACCCGTAGGTGAAGACGTAAACATGGGGAAAGAACAGAATTCATTCTGTTATTCAGCTAAACTCCCAAGAAATTTTAGTAATAATAATTACAGAAATTATGCCAAAAGCATGGGAGAATAGCAAGGGGGAACTTAAAGGACAGGGAGAGAGGAAAAACCCTTGAAAAAACAGTGTAACTAAATAATCAGAATGACAACAAAATGGCTGCTGCCTTGAAAATAGGTAACTTATCATAATTTCATTAAAAAATTTTAAGTTACAGCCCTGATAATATTCTGTCACACATTCTTTTCCTCTCCTCCTTTTCTATCCTCCTTAGAATCACCATTTCACTAATATTTATGTGTCTGGCATCATTTAAACTGAGATTTAAAAGCACAAAGATCAGTCAGATGTTAACTGATGAAGGGCCAAACTTAGAATGATAAATGGCGCCAATTTCGGAACGTCCTTGACACTGCGCATGCGCAGTGGGGGCGAAGTGTGGAGGGCCTCTCAGGACATGTTTTCTTTAGTTTTAGATGCAAATTTTGGGGATTGGGGGGCAAAATTTGTGTTTGGCCCTATATTTTAAGAGTTAGCACCAGCTATGTCTGGGTCATTGGTACAGTATAAAAATATTTATAAAAAACTATTGTTTCTAAAGGTAAAAGGTAGCTTTGAATGTACCTAAAAGAGGATCAGCTTCATTGTTTACTTGAGGTAGGTCAACTGACTTGAACTTTATTTTTAACAAGTTCAAAGAGAAGGAGAGGGTGGGAGGGGTCATCTAGGTATGATTAATCGATTATTATCGATTAATTGATTCCTAAATTAAAAAATCATGACAGCCCTAATCATTATTAATGTTTGGAAGGTTCCTTGGTGGTGGAATGTGGCTGGTTGACGGCCGCTGTGCCAGTTTAGCAGAAACCCTGATTAAGCAATGCTAAATGCAGTACACTATTGTAAACTTACTGTATGCTCTATACCACTGTATTCTCCTTCTGTATTCTCTCTAATTGTCACTAGATCTACATCATCATAGGGGGTTTTGAAGCCTTCTATAGAACGACATGGTCTTACGTTGGCATACAAATTGAAAGCTCTGTAATGAGACATAACAATTACAGTGGTTCTGGTATATTTTTATTGGGCCAAATTAATACTACATGAGGACTAAGGAGAGTTGCTGCACACAGACCTGTACAAATTGGGCGATCGATCATTTCGTTTGCCTATCATTTGCAGGCTTGTCATTTTTTGAAGTCACAAGAGAGCGACTAATGCCTTCCTCAGAAATGTTCAGGACAACTGACATTCATCAATCATGTAGTACAATGGTCATCTCATGATGATGAGAAACCTTGTGCCATTGACTTCTCTTTAATACCCTTCATTGGGAGCAGTTAATCATCAGCATTCTTCATGTAACATTGACAAAATCTATGGTCTCAGAACATACAATCAAGAAGAGTTTCTGAGGATAATAGTGAAATTACCTTGCCTATGGTTTCTAGTCAAGACAAATCCCCATGCATTCACAAGGTGTGTAGTAACAATTCTGGAAAATTCCCCAGACCCTTGAGGGTTAAAAGAGTTTTTTTCTTGGTGGGCATTTGCTGCTCTCATTTTCAAATCAGACGGGCCATAGTGGGCGAGGGCGATCACCTGCATCTAAGTGACAGACCTACATTTGCCTCAAATATTTCATTCCAAGACCAAAGACAAATAACAAGATAGTATTTTCAAACTGCCCTTGGCACTCATTTGTTAGAATATATGTTAGTATGACTTTGGGTAAGAAACTGGTGTCATGTAAAACACTGTTGGAATGGTCTCTCAAAGTCCTTTCCAATAGTGTACTTTTGAGTGCCTAAAATAGTACAGGGTGAAATAATAGTACAGGGTGGAAAATTTAGGAAAAGTTAAAAAATTTATAGTAATTTATATATTTTTTATACTTACCAATGACCCAGACATAGCTGGTGCTAACTCTTAAAATATAGGGCCAAACACAAATTTTGCCCCCCAATCCCCAAAATTTGCATCTAAAACTAAAGAAAACATGTCCTGAAAGGCCCTCCACACCTCGCCCCCACTGCGCATGCGCAGTGTCAAGGACGTTCCGAAATTGGCGCCATTTATCATTCTAATAACCAGTGCCTGGCAAGCGCTATGTACTCAGCGGGGAGGCAAGAGTTCCCAACTCCTGGGAGGGCCATCCCCGTCTGGGTCATTGGTAAGTATAAAAAATATATAAATTACTATAAATTTTTTAACATTTTTATACTGTACCAATGACCCAGACATAGCTGAATAGTAAAAAGGCTGGAGGGCCAAGGACATAGAGCAAAATGGAATACGCTCAATAAAATAAAATAGAGTCATCCCCTGTAGGGAAAAGAAGTAATAGGCCTTACATGTATCTTTCTTATTTATTATAAATTAGAAAGATACAACACCTTCCAAAAATTGAGCTTCATACATCCATGTACTCTATTAATATCCAATAATCCTTATATTAATAATTTTTAAAGTAAGCCAATAATAAAGTAAGTCTAGAGGATAGAGACTCTTATACTCTTAAAAGTGTGTGAGAATTGCATAATCATGTCCGTTGACATATGCAATATTCAAAAGCTATACTTTAAAAACTAAGACTTGAATGAATTTTATAAACTTGAACTTCTCACTAAACAACCATCCCAATAACAGCTCAGAATTACTAACTCCGGAGGAGGTATCCCCTTGTTTTCATAGTAAAAACAGGTGACCCAAGGGAACACCCTCCCCCCCCCCCCCCCCCTTTTTCTTGCCCTGGGTCAAATAGCCCAGAGCGAAGAGGGCAGCCGAACGGAGACACTGCCGAAACAGACAGTCTACCTAGCTATAGTAGCAACTGTTAAGTGAATGATATTCTGAGCAGTAGATAATAGACCTAACAATAGAGGCCTCCAGAAATGGACTCGATATTTCTGAGATAAAATTCATGAATGGATGGCTGAGCGCAATGAGCAGCCTTCAAAAATCTATAATAGCAACACTATTAATGTAAGCCCAAGAAGTAGAAGAACTCTTACTTCATGAGCCGAAATCTTAAGCACAACTGCTAAGCCAATGATATACCATAAGCAGTACGCTAGTTAATAGAATCCATTAGCAATAAAATGGAGCGTAACGTCCTTCTACTAGACATCAAAGACAGAAGAAGCTTACGCCCTTGTAATAAACAGATATCTGTTTATAAATACATAAACTGTACCCGGAAAGAGTAAAGGCCTATGCCCATACGAAGACGGAAGGACCTTAAAATAATAGGTTCCGGATAATAGGAGTCTAACTCTTATGCAACAATCCAACCTAAATAGTAACGGAAGTATTGATTCCGAAACTATGAAAGTGAAAATCATCCATCGATAGTGCATGAAACTCACTGACTCTACAGTAAAAGAGAAACCAACAGAATTACTGTTTAAAAGGTCAGAATTTGAAAACTACTGTTTCCAGAGGCTCAAATGATTACTTAGCTAAATAAGAACCGAAGTTAAAATCCGTATAGGAATTTAATCTAAAGATTCTAAGTCTATTTATCAAAAAGTTACTAACTGACTTAGATAAAGAGACAAAAGACTCAATTGTAAACTATCGTAGAGTGCATAGGTATGAGGTAACATAAACCTATAACCTAAATAACAACAGGCTGCAGTAGATCTTGTGAAACAAGTATACTAAAAAACTAGCAATGCGTAGTATGGAGGGATCAACCATATGAACATAATGATCCCTACACCACGACGGAAGAGCCTCCACTTTAGTCGCATAGAATAGCGAAGAAGAGGATCTCCTATAGTAAGAAATCGCGTCCAAAGCTCGTCCAGTACAGTGCTTACAATGCAATACGGACCACACAACGGAATACATGAAGGTTGCGACCTTGCTGGTTGTGATAAAGATGACACGATTTACCCAGTGAAAAAAGATCCTCACATAGAGGAAGATTTCACGTTAAGATCCACAGTAGACAAGAGAGTAAATTACTCATGATCTCTGTGAAGATAGAGATGCTATCAACAGAAATGTATTGTGGTTGTTTATCTTAGCAATACCTGCTAAAACAACAGCGCCGGAGGATACGCGTATCCTATCATTCCGTCCTATAGATCAATAGAGCGTTAACAGTATTAGCTCAGAGATCTGGACAAGCCAACACATACGTCTGCAATTGATAAGCAAGCTGTGTCATAAATAAAACATCATTGGGCGCTCCCATAGATAGCAAATCTGATTAAATACTTGTTTGTTGAGAGTCCAATCTGACAGCAACAAGCGACCCGTAAGAGAACGGGAGTGCGATAAAACAATCAGACGACCCAGAATATGACGGACCAAAACTGAACTTGGTGTACTATAACCAACAGACGGATTCTTTCCATTAAATTGAATAACGGAAACGAAAGAGTGCCTCCCTGGTTCCGGAGATACGCCACTACTGTCGAATTAAAGGACAGGAATTTGGGCATGCGTTTCTGAATAATGTTCATGCAATGACATAAAGCAAGCCTAAAAAACATTATTCCGCGGAAGTTAAACTGATAGCTAAAAGACTGCGGAACCCAAAGACCCTGGCACTTCGAATCCGTAGGGATTAGTATATATCCCAATCTGTTTGACTGGCAACCGTCATAACAGCCACACTAGGGTCCGGCAACTGCGGCGGCACTCTCTGAGTCAACCACCGAATGTTTGCCCCAGTCTGAATCTCTTGTAACACTAGATAGACAAGAGAATGTATAAATCAAGCAATTCATGGATTGCCGGAAAGTTGCCGTCGAAGAGAAGCTCCTCCGAGAACGAAGCGACTCTGAGAGAGTTCTTAACCTACTATCCACGCGTGGATGTAGCTAGGGCTGCATCACGTCTAACCAACTCCAATCAGCCACTGAAGGGCGGAGTTATACGTGAACAAACTACTGCCCTCAAAAGAAATTACATTGAGAATAATATCCCGTAAATCTTTTCTTGAAGACGTAATGATAACGCCTCAGTAAGGCGGATTACGTATAATAAAGCGTCTAAGTTAAGTCTACTATACATAATGTCGTTCCCAACATTGAAATTGGAAAAGACATAAACGGCGAAAAAGAATATATGCAGTCTTTAATCACACCGTCTAGACGCATATGAACTCTCGGTATGCCCTGCTCTGCCAAAATAAACTATATGTAAAAAAGATAAAATGGCAGAAATGAGCCACGCGGACAAGAAACTAAACTATCATGCTTAGTAGCAGGCTTGTATATATATATATAATATATAGCGTCGAAAAATAAAACACATGTTGTAATGACAATATTGGACTGCGTCGGTAAGTCAGGGACAAAGTCCCTGTACCGATCGAAAAATCCGAGTCCAATGACGCTATAAGTCTCTTATCCAAGATCGCAGCAATGAAGTCCGAAAAATAATCACTGGAAGAAATGCCAGAAGATATGAAAGGCATCTTCCGATACTACTAAAGGGAAAACTCGAAATCTTTCGAATCCCTTTCGCCATCCTGTCGGACCCTATAAAGCGTTCGGTCGTCCGTAGCTTGATGCAACCGCGGACCGCACCGACCCAGCACCGTCGGATAATTCCTGATTCGACCGAGAAACCGTCAATTGCTGGGATGCTGCGAAACAACTGTGCTAACTCGGATAGCACGTCCGTCACTGAGGCCTGAGGAGCAGCGGTCTTATGATGCATTGCCGCAGGAAGCTCCGAGATCGTTACCCCGTGCATACTTCCAATATGCGAGCGAACGGAGTGTATAGGCCTCGTGTCCCTTGGCTACCGGATGGCGCGACCTATTCGCTGTGGAATCACTGAATGCCGAAACTGATCGGATACTCGAGGTCACGTAGCCAATGTGCGGTCGTGTGCCCTGCTGTGAGGATGAGGAAGCATTAAAGACAGTCTCTCGGACTGTCAATATAACGGAGCGTCCCGAGCAACGGACATATGCTCCGAATGTAAAATATCTGAACCACAACATGCGGTCCCCTATGTTGTTGGCTTCCTCCGATCTGTCCTCAATCTGCCGTCACCGGGTGAGTACTAAAGTAATTAAAGTGCTTGCATCACCCAAATCTCCTTCCTAGACCGCAACGGACGAACCCGGCAGCCGAACCATTCGATGAATGTACGCTACACCGGGTTAGCTAGCGAATGTCACTCCGTAAGCGATAGACATATTCCAAGAGCACTTATTGCCGCTAACTCTTCATTAACTATGACGACAGAGGCACACTTTTGAAAGACATCTCCATAACTCTTCGAACAAGAAACCAGAAATGCTTGGATAGCAAGCATAAAATAATAATATATATAGCGTCGTTCAATAATTCGAAAGTTTGTGTGACATTATTGGACTATGTCGGAACTGAGGGACGATGTCCCTGAACCGAACCAAAAAATTTCTAAGTCCACCGACGCTATCAGTTTCTTATCCGGCATCGTAGCATATGTTGTTCCGAAAGGGAAAGCTTGAAATCCACCGAATCCCTTTCGGTATCCCGTCGGACCGGATGAAACTTTCGGACGTCCGTACCCGCTTCCGCGGAGCGTCCCGACCCAGCATCGTCGAATAAAATATATGCGACAGATTCAGTTGATGCTGGGATGCTGCGATAAACTGTGCTATTAAGGAAAGCACGTCCGTTCCCGAGGCCTGTGCAATAGCGGACTTACGATGCATTGCCGCTGGAAGCTCCGTGTACGTTGACTCCCGCACACTTCCTATGCGAACGTCCGGAGTCTACAGGCCTCGAGTCCCCAGCTACCGACCCAGCGCTGTCGGATAATTCTCGATCCGACACCGTTTCTGTCGGCTGCTGGGATGCTGCGATAAGCTGTGCTATGTGCACAAGAATGTCCGGCGTCGAGACCTGCAGAGGCGCAGTCTATCGGTGCTTCGCCGAGGGTAGCTCCGCATCAGATGGCTCCCGCATACTTCCTATGCGAACGTCCGGAGTCCATCGGTCTCGAATCCCTGGCTGCCGGATGGTGTGACCTGGTCGCCGAAGAATCCCTGATCGGCGAAGCTGGTAATATATCGGCGGTCACGCAGCCAAGGTGCGGTCGTGTGCGCTGACGAGAAGAGGAAGCCTTAGCAGTCTCAGCGGACTGCCTATACAACGGAGCGTCCCGAGCGACGGACGTATGCTCCGCTAACGACACATTTGTACCACAACGTCTGGGGCCAGATGTTGTTGAACGAGAGAGGGGCCTCTCTCGCTTGCCGTCCGGATGGACCGGAACGAGCTATGAACCGGACTAAAAGGCTTCCTCCGTTCTCCCTCCGATCCGCCGTCACTGGGTGTGCATTAAGTTAATTTTATAGTGCTCGCATCACCCCAAAATTCCTTCTAGACCGCAACGGACGAACCCGGCTGCCGAACCATTCGGTGAATGGACGCTACACCGGGCGAGCTAGCGGACGTCAAAGGCCGTCGAACCTACTAGGGTCCTCTTAGGCAATTGGCGTATTACATGAGCACTTTTCCGCTAGCCCTTCATTAATTGTGACGACGGAGGCACACTGTTGGAAGACATCACAGATACATCACCCTAATCTTGATCGTCTGAAATAGAAATTGATAAAGTAGAGTGACCCTGCGGGGAAAGGACCGGAGTGTCCAAATCCCCAACAACATACCGTGACATACGCTTCCCATATTGTCATCGAAATCATACGATACAGAACAGGAGTTAATGCGAGTACACTGACCACATATAGAATGATAATAAGGACAGAGGAAGACTTCCTCTTAAAACAATTGATCAATATCCTTTCAATGTGAAAAGAAAACAAGTCCTGGTACTCGCACTAACCCCTGGCAATCAAAATACATAATAATAATATGATCCATTAATATAGAAAAAATAATTGAAATCAAAATATTTTGAAAAAATATTTTTTCAGAACAGCCCAAGTTTCTGAAAAGTAACGTTGAGCCCCAATGGATCCCAAGCCTAAGTGTGGACAAAAATTGTAAAAATATTTTAAACAATTTATTCAACACTTACGAACAATAATAATGTATCTAGTTATGATTAAAATAACATAAAGATATTATTATTTAGAAATCCCCCCCTCACACAGAGGGCTGTTGTAAATGTAAACAATGAGTGTAAAAACACTAAAATAAGACTCCAGGCACCCAGGCCCGAAATCAGTTACCAAAAATACACCATCTGATGCAAAACAGAGACTTCCAGGGAAGAAACTGCAGAACATCAGATGGTAGATGCAGAACACAACGCCTAACCACCCGTAGGTGAAGACGTAAACATGGGGAAAGAACAGAATTCATTCTGTTATTAAGCTAAAACTCCCAAGAAATTTTAGTAATAATAATTACAGAAACTATGCCAAAAGCATGGGAGAATAGCAAGGGGGAACTTAAAGGACAGGGAGAGAGGAAAAACACTTGAAAAAACAGTGTAACTAAATAATCAGAATGACAACAAAATGGCTGCTGCCTTGAAAATAGGTAACTTAACATAATTTCATTAAAAAATTTTAAGTTACAGCCCTGATAATATTCTGTCACACATTCTTTTCCTCTCCTCCTTTTCTATCCTCCTTAGAATCACCATTTCACTAATATTTATGTGTCTGGCATCATTTAAACTGAGATTTAAAAGCACAAAGATCAGTCAGATGTTAACTGATGAAGGGCCAAACTTAGAATGATAAATGGCGCCAATTTCGGAACGTCCTTGACACTGCGCATGCGCAGTGGGGGCGAGGTGTGGAGGGCCTTTCAGGACATGTTTTCTTTAGTTTTAGATGCAAATTTTGGGGATTGGGGGGCAAAATTTGTGTTTGGCCCTATATTTTAAGAGTTAGCACCAGCTATGTCTGGGTCATTGGTACAGTATAAAAATCTTAATAGCGCAGGGTGGAATAAAAGTACAGGGAGGAAAATTCAAAGATGTGAGCCAATTTCTAAGCACAGATGCACATTTTTGATGCAGAAGTCTCCTGTTTTTAACTGGGAAGGTGCTAAATTACGTTTGGTCATAAAAATGTTTTCTTGTGTCTTTGCTTTCTTAGTATGTACGATAGTATGAAGCACATCCACTGAGTATGGGGTCTTTTGGGTTGTGGTACCTGTACTTCAGAATACAGTCCAAATATGGGCTTTCAGCTCTATTCCTGTTAACAATTTCACTACATCCTGTATTTGGAAATTCAGGGTGACAATGACCTATATGAGCGACTTTTACTCGATAAAAATTTCTTATGGTTGGCATTACCCTAAACACAGGTATTGAGGGGCGGGGGGGGGGGGGGGGGGGGGGGGGGCTAATTTTGTAACAGACTCAAGGCAAAAATCATTTTTCTCAAACTTGAAACTCGAGATAATTTATGCAAATATATTGTGCTCAGGAAATCAGAGTACCGGTATAGACTATTACACAGGTGCACTGCCCTGGAAAGGGAGTCCCTGTGACACTGACTGATGCCAAATACATCTTCTTATATGCAAAGGTAATGTATTGTTATGTTTGTACAATGAAAACAAAAAACGAAATCCCTGACTCTTTCAATTAAACCGAAACCAGAATCAACATGAAATTTGAAAACCGCCCATCTCTAATCATATGTGACAGATGGGATAGCTGAACTAAGTAAACCTGAACTTCTCAAGATAACTGATCAGCAGCAGGTCCACACATTTAACCAATAAAAATTAATAATCATACATGGTCAAATAAAGCAGGATACAGGCAGGAATTCTGTTCAAAAAAGAAAAAGCATACCTGTATGATTAACAGGAAGCCTAGAAATGAGCAGAATGTCATCTGCAGGATGGGGTCCCTGGAGGTGAATTTGGTGATGCACTGCAGGGTAGCATCACTAAATTTATCCTCTGTCAACCTCAATCTGAATCAAGGTCTCAGGCCGAAACAGAGAGAGGTACCCGGAGGATAAATTGGCCCACTGTATGGAATAGCATCACCAAATTCACCCGCTGGAGACCTCATTCTACAAATGACAGAACGCTTATTTCCAGGCTTGATTATTAGACACTTAAAAGTATTAAATCACAGCACATCCTCAACTTAAAAAAGAAAAATCGGGAACTTTGCTGCAATGATCCTGGATGTTCATCAGAGTCTTTGTTCTAACTCAGCATGGTAAGCAAATCAGCATAATATGCTCTGTCTTTCTCTTGCTTGAAAAATTAGAAAAAATGGGTTTCCTAAAAAATGTTTGCAGAAAAAATTTAAGGCAACTCCTTTTTAGGTGGATTTAAGTTAACTCTCTCCCTTTTAGGCAATCTTAAGTTAACTATACAGACACCTGTGCAGAAAAAGAAATTCTGTCAAAAGTTGCAGGACCATGACCTACTGACATCAAAAATAATTCAGCATATCAACCCCTCATAAGTCACCTGTGCATAATTAGAGTTTTACTCGCTGAAGCAACTAAAGTTATCACTCAAAAACCAAAATTTCATCTTGTGTTTGTGAAAGTGAATTAACATTTTCCATTCTTTGAAATACCAGTAGCATGTGTATGAAATCTAAGTTCTCTGCAAGATAACAAGAGTTATTACCCTAAAACTCCATTCACAGTTGCACTGATTTTGACCTTTCAACATTCTACAAAAGTAGTCTCACACACTCCCTTCTCTTTGGAGACTTGTACATGGAATCTTGAGTACTGTATAGCAAAGAACACCATAATTATTGCCAGGAAATTGAAATTGAATTAACTCCTTTCTTGCTGCTGGCAGATATTCCTGCCCAGGACAGGATTTTACTTGGAAATGAAATAAGTATTATTGTTCGGGACAATTTAATACAATTTTCTCTGTGTGAATAGAATGGATTTTTTCACCAATCACTTGAGTTAAATTTGGATTAATTTTTCATCAAATCTAGTCCTGGCTGCTTCATAGCAGTCATAAGATTTGATGAAAATTATTTTAAAAATACTCAGCAGGTTAAGAGTTAATAGAATTATAGAGGGATATCATTGTGTTTCTTGGTTAATGACATGACATTTCATAACACAGTTAAGGAAATGGCGCCTGGTGTCTGTTCCATCAATGTCTCACATACAGGTTGGTGAATGAAACAGTCCTGATACTAAAATAGTTGAACTGCATAAAAAACTCAACAACAATAAATAATGTACATACTTTCTGAGTGCAAGATTTAATGACTGGTGGCCTTTACCAATGGGTGTTGCCAATGGGCCTTTCAAACCAATTCCTGTCTTTGCCATAGAATCAAAAATTTGCTGTGGAAGTCGGAAGTTGCCATCTGGGCCTTTCACAGGGGTAACATCAACTTCATCCCAATCCAGTGGTGCCTGGCATATGAAAAAAAACATTGTGAAATTCAATAAACAAAAGATTATATCTTTTATAATGGTACAATTTTTTAAAAATCAAACAGACTTCCAACTGAGGGGTCAAAAACTAATGTTTAAAGAAAATTATTTTTTGATTTCTATTCAAATTTTAATTTTCAAGTTTTTGCTCCTTAAACAAAGCACTCTCATATCACATGAATTGGCTTGCCAAGATTTTCTCTCATTAATGGATCATCAGTAATGTTTTGGATGCAAAAACAGAAAAATTACAATTACTTCAGCTGATTACTTAGGAAAAAATAATTCTTAGAGAAAAATATACTATCTATTCACTAAAATCATGTCAGGTAAATAACCAACATTCTGCACTAACTCTGACCCAAACACACTAGTGATTTTCATTCACATATAAAAATATGACAATACAAGGTTCACACACTCCTGGAAGCCCTAACAATACATCACTTTTCAAGGCAAATTTCCTGCACTTTCTGGGATTTTTGTCTCGAAAATTATTTTCAAACATCTCTGATGTCTGCATAATTTTATAATCTTTGAAGTTTGCATTGGTATCAATTAACAATTCATATACATGTATCCCAAACCAATAATACATGCACCTAAAACTGATCTCACAGAGAGATTCCCAAAATCACTGGTTACATTTATGTATTACAGTCGAAACTCGTTAACTCAAAGTGTGCGGAGCTGACAGTGAACTTCTGACTTATCCAGGTGTTCGAGTTATTCACTTTGGGGTAATTAGGGGATTTTGACCAGCGAAGGGAATAAATTACAACTTAATCTGCAGTTTGATTGATTTATGTTGTATTTATTACAAATGATAAAAAAAAATAGAATGCACTGAACATTGAGTACTACACAGAGATGTACAAATTAGATAATCCTGCATTAGGTTCCTCAGAAGGTTATTTCAAATTTTATTGGATAATATTAATAAATAGAATTTATATGGAAAAAAATGGAATGCACAGAACATTGAGTACTAAAAGG
Organism: Pictodentalium vernedei; assembly: GCA_031216915.1. Taxonomy (NCBI): domain Eukaryota; kingdom Metazoa; phylum Mollusca; class Scaphopoda; order Dentaliida; family Dentaliidae; genus Pictodentalium; species Pictodentalium vernedei. The sequence goes on from CM062293.1 coordinate 169,064,747, forward strand.
GAGGCACAAATTAGATAACCCTGCGTTAGATTCCACAAAAGGTTATTTCAAATTTTATTGGATAATAATAATAAACAGAATTTATATGGTGCACATATCACAATGATAAAAAGTTTAAATGTGCTGAACAACGTCAAAAAAGCATTACTAGATGTAAATTTATATATACAGTATTTTGGTACTTGAAGCATGAGATTAATCAACATCGGGATAGAATTTTTTAAACAGATACGATTTTAGCTTTGATTTAAAAACTGGAAGAGATTGGACCACTCTCACAGATTCAGGTAACATATTAAAAAGTCCTGGAGCATTGTAAATGAAGGAACGTCCCCCATATGAGGCTAGGCCATATGTGTTCTCTTTCATTAGATTCTGGCATGAGGAGCGTAGTGTGCATTTTTCTCGCACCTCTAAAATGACTGATTCAAATAAAGAGTTTCAAACAAGTGTATCATAAACCTTTTCTGATTGTTCTCTCTCTTTTTGGATTTTTTTTTGTTTAATATCTGTTACTTGCCAGTACTTGAGGATTACTCAGAATTCAAGGGATTTACGATTATGATTTCTCTTGCCTCACAGGTGGTGCATTTTTAAAGAGCTAACTTATATTTCTGACTGGTTATATACTTTGTCAATGAAGGATGAATGGGTAGGTGGAGATATCATAATGTAGTTTGTACTCACAAAAAAATGGATCCACTGTTAACTCAACAGTGTTAAAGATAAACATATTAATTTTATGTTCATTAACTAGTAGAGTGCTGGAACTTGGAAGCCCATATTTGATCTTTAGTGCAGGTGCTTAGGCTAAAGCCTTCATAATGTGGAATTATTAAGTCTGTGTGGGTTTGCTTGTCACAACTTATGGGAAAGTGCCTATAGGTACTCTCTCCCATAAATTGTAACAAGTCAAAGACAAGTGGAGAAGTTTTGTTGGCCTAAAAAAATTCAGCACTCTGCCACTTAAAAAGAAAAACTTACAAAAACTGTTTGTCATAACCTTTGCGGAGTTGCCTTAAATTTTCAATTTGTGCATGCCTTATTAACAACAGAAACTGAGTAAACCTGACAAAAACCTCAAGTAGATTTGGAAATAAGTTGCGGATAACTGAAAGAAAATGGCTCTTTCGTTTATGTACTGCTGATACCGGCCCAACTTATGAGGCTTTATTTTCAGTATGGACACATGAGAAAATGTTTCTGGCAGTTATTCCACAACATTAGAAGAGTCTTTTTACTTTTGATCACAACTTAGACATGTGATTAATGTTTAGAAAGCCAATTAAAGCAGTAATCAATCACACATTGCTAAACAAAACCATCAGTAATCCATTGTTTGACTACCGCTATTGTTCCGCTAATTGACTTGTTGCCAATTTATCAAAAGGAGACAACACCATACAATGGCTACTCTTGATACTCAAACAACTTCACATTTCACACAAATCCAAATGTCCAGCACAGTGTTCTTGTTCTCAAAGTATCCAATGGCCTATTTGGGGTTCAGGATGAAAGTGACCCCTACAGAGGCAGCCAATACTTCCTAGAAACAATTGACAAGGTACTTAGAAAACAATTTTGGGGGTTTACCCAACCAATGCATTGGGGCACCTGGTCCTTTGCATTGAAAAAGTATCAAAGTCGGAATTAAGACTTTAAGAGTTAAGCAGTGCTTGTTTGCTGTGGTAAAGCCCTGGCTTTACTGGTGAATTAAAAAGGCATTATTTGCCAGTACTCTTTTTGATTTCAGGAAATGTTCCAACCTGTACTTTCATCAGACCCCCTTCTCTTATTTGATTTTGGGAAATTTCCCACCTCAACCTTTATTTATTTCAACCCCCTTCTTTTATTTGGACCCCAAGAATAAATCTTTACTGAAAATGTTTTCAACTTTTGATCGATCAGGGGTGACAAATTGTATGTTGAAAGAAGAAATATTATTTCATTGCCATTTATAGTAATAGATATACACAAACGTTGAACAAAAATATGATTTAAATTTTGGGTTTTTACTCATTATGATAAAGAATACCAATAGGTATACATATATACACTACAGGTGTATTCTGCTGTCACTGGTGATAAGCAGTTTACAACTGCAACAGGATCTTTCATTTATTTCAAAGTATACAAAATACAATTAAGAGCTGAAAAAAAAACAAATTTACAAAATCGTAGCTCGAGATGTATAGTGTGGGTAATGACACAGTCAGACAGTCCTGTGACTGTCTTCCTGTCATACCCCAATTACATGTACATGTAGCTGAAATAGTGAACAAAACAGAATGGCAGTCAGTAAATGTTAGAACTGGGTAGCTCTAGAAGAAATGAGTAGCTCTATGAAAACTCAAAAGTGGGTGAATAGTTGTTCAATGTGCATGTGGAAATATCTCTTCAAATCGGCGATACAGAAATTTCAGTTACATGTGTGATTGACACAAGCCAAGACACTTTGTTATGTAAAGAACTGATTTAAATGTTCAAGATATAAATGATGATAATAGATTCTTATTAGTGTATTATCACACAATAATTTCTCCATTATTCAAGTTTAACAGTCCAAATACTGAATAGTCTTCTCACTGTGTGCTCAAGCTACCACTGTATGCTCGTACAAAATAGGCAAACAATTGTGTTGTTTGAACAGAATTTGGTCAAGCTGGGCAACCATTTTGGGGGTTTTGCCTGTATTACCTAACACATGTGTAATGTTTATTCAAAATACCCTTGGGAATCTTAACCCTTTACCCAACGTAACGGCCAAAACCGGCCAGCGCTATTCTCAAAATTCGCCAATTAATTTTTATTATTTTTTCATTTTTTTGTCTCAAAACATAGGTTATGACCCCTCATTGGAATGAGCTCATCGAGCTCGTTCCAATGAGGGGTCATAACCCATGTTTTTGAGACAAAAAATTTAAAAAATTTGTTATTCAATCATTTTTTGGCAAGTGTCGTCTGCTTTTCGTGTTAGGTAAAGGGTTAAGTAACTTTCTAATAACCATGATCTACTTTATAATAGTGATACAAAATGGTGTTTTCTGTAAATCTCTGATGTTGGTGATGGAATGATTTGATGTAACACACTGATGGAAAGGGTGCTTTAGTTATTGAAAAAAACACTCTGCAAGGGCCATCTTCTATTAATTTAGTATTGGATAAAGTTAAGAGTTAAAAGATATTCTTGTATCTCTTCTCAGCGAAGATATTCTTTTCATCTAATAGTTACTGATATTCAACTAATTTTAAGCAAAAGCATATAATAAAAAAAAAACCCTTTCTTACCCCAGCAGCAGCAAATATTTTCTGTACTGCACATGAGATTTCTGGTCCTATCCCATCACCAGGAATTAGTGTTACAACTCGATTCTGTAAAATAAACATATAACAGTGGCAACATCATCTGGTTTCTACATCTTACAGCACCTGAGCTTAAAATTCATGAGAGAATCAAAACCAATTCTCGCAAATGATTCTCGCAAGGAAAACAGCAAGAATCAACTTTAATTCTTGCAAAATATTCATTTGAGTCTTGTCACAGATTCTGAAACTTTTCTGCAAGACCTGGAGAATTCCAAATTTTGCTCCTTGATTATAAGGTAACACTTTGACTTTTCAGTGGTGTTCAGTGGAGTAATGACTGTCTTTACAGACAGCCAAGACTTCACTAGAAACCCCTGCCAAGGTACTATTTCTCCCATCAGTGAGACTACCAAAAGCCTGTATGTTGGAACACATATATTCTATATGTACATATAAGCAGTGGCTGTGCCAGAATTACTCCAACACGGGTGATTGTGCTCCCCCAATAGTGGGAGGAGGAGAGGCTAGATCCTTTTCTTGACAAGTCCACGATTAAGGCAGCAGATTCTCTGACAGGCGGCAGGGGCTAGAGCCTCCCCACCCCTGCTCTCTGAAACCACCACTGCATACAAGACAAGAAATCACTAGGTTGGAACTAAGTCCTTAAAATTGAAACTTCAGTATCACAAGTGAAAAACAATACTCTCAAATTCCCAATTATTTAGGAGCTGAAAGTTAAAAAATTTATAGTAATTTATATATTTTTTATACTTACCAATGACCCAGACATAGCTGGTGCTAACTCTTAAAATATAGGGCCAAACACAAATTTTGCCCCCCAATCCCCAAAATTTGCATCTAAAACTAAAGAAAACATGTCCTGAAAGGCCCTCCACACTTCGCCCCTACTGCGCATGCGCAGTGTCAAGGACGTTCCGAAATTGGCGCCATTAATCATTCTAATAACCAGTGCCTGGTAAGCGCTATGTACTCAGCGGGGAGGCAAGAGTTCCCAACTCCTGGGAGGGCCATCCCCGTCTGGGTCATTGGTAAGTATAAAAAATATATAAATTACTATAAATTTTTTAACATTTTTATACTGTACCAATGACCCAGACATAGCTGAATAGTAAAAAGGCTGGAGGGCCAAGGACATAGAGCAAAATGGAATACGCTCAATAAAAATAAAATAGAGTCATCCCCTGTAGGGAAAAAGAAGTAATAGGCCTTACATGTATCTTTCTTATTTATGATAAATTAGAAAGATACAACACCTTCCAAAATTGAGCTTCATACATCCATGTACTCTATTAATATCCAATATAATCCTTATACTAATAATTTTTAAAGTAAGCCAATAAATAAAGTAAGTCTAGAGAATAGAGACTCTTATACTCCTAAAAGTGTCTGAGGATTGCATAATCATGTCCGTTGACATATGCAATATTCAAAAGCTATACTTTAAAAACTAAGACTTGAATGAATTTTAAAAACCTAAACTTCTCACTAAACAACCATCCCAATAACAGCTCAGAATTACTAACTCCGGAGGAGGTATCCCCTTGTTTTCATAGTAAAACAGGTGACCCAAGGGAACACCCTCCCCCCCCCCCCCTTTTTCTTGCCCTGGGTCAAATAGCCCAGAGCGAAGAGGGCAGCCGAACGGAGACACTGCCGAAACAGACAGCCTACCTAGCTATAGTAGCAACTGTTAAGTGAATGACAATAGAGGCCTCCAGAAATGGACTCGATATTTCTGAGATAAAATTCATGAATGTGGATGGCTGAGCGCAATGAGCGGCCTTCAAAAATCTATAATATAGACACTATTAATGTAAGCCCAAGAAGTAGAAGAACTCTTACTTCATGAGCCGAAATCTTAAGCACAACTGCTAAGTCAATGATATACCATAAGCAGTACCGATAGTTAATAGAATCCATTAACAATAAAATGGAGCGTAATGTCCTTCTACTAGACATCAAAGACAGAAGAAGCTTACGCCCTTTGTAATAAACAGATATCTGTTTATAAATACATAAACTGTACCCGGAAAGAGTAAAGGCCTATGCCCATATGAAGACGGAAGGACCTTAAAATAATAGGTTCCGGATAATAGGAGCCTAACTCTTATGCAACAATCCAACCTAAATAGTAACGGAAGTATTGAATCCGAAACTATGAAAGTGAAAATCATGCATCGATAGTGCATGAAACTCACTGACTCTACAGTAAAAGAGAAACCAACAGAATTACTGTCTAAAAGGTCAGAATTTGAAAACTACTGTTTCCAGAGGCTCAAATGATTACTTAGCTAAATAAGAACCGAAGTTAAAATCCGTATAGGAATTTAATCTAAAGATTCTAAGTCTATTTATCAAAAAGTTACTAACTGACTTAGATAAAGAGACAAAAGACTCAATTGTAAACTATCGTAGAGTGCATAGGTATGAGGTAACATAAACCTATAACCTAAATAATAACAGGCTGCAGTAGATCTTGTGAAACAAGTATACTAAAAAATAGCAATGAGTAGTATGGAGGGATCAACAATATGAACATAATGATCCCTACACCACGATGGAAGAGCCTCCACTTTAGCCGCATAGAATAGCGAAGAAGAGGATCTCCTATAGTAAGAAATCGCATCCAAAGCTCGTCCAGTACAGTGCTTACAATGCAATACGGACCACACAATGGAATACATGAAGGTTGCGACCTTGCTGGTTGTGATAAAGATGACACGATTTACCCAGTGAAAAAGTTCCTCACATAGAGGAAGATTTCACGTTAAGACCCACAGTAGACAAGAGAGTAAATTACTCATGATCTCTGTGAAGATAGAGATGCTATCAACAGGAATGTATTGTGGTTGTTTATCTTAGCAATACCTGCTAAAACAACAGCGCCGGAGGATACGCGTATCCTATCATTCCGTCCTATAGATCAATAGAGCGTTAACAATATTAGCTCAGAGATCTGGACAAGCCAACACATACGTCTGCAATTGATTAGCAAGCTGTGTCATAAATAAATCATCATTGGGCGCTCCCATAGATAGCAAATCTGATTGAATACTTGTTTGTTGAGAGTCCATTCTGACAGCAACAAGCGACCCGTAAGAGAACGGGAGTCCGATAAAACAATCAGACGACCAGAATATGACGGACCAAAACTGAACTTGGTGTACTATAACCAACAGACGGATTCTTTCCATTAAATTGAATAACGGAAACGAAAGAGTGCCTCCCTGGTTCCGGAGATACGCCACTACTGTCGAATTAAAGGACAGGAATTTGGGCATGCGTTTCTGAATAATGTTCATGCAATGACATAAAGCAAGCCTAAAAAACATTATTCCGCGGAAGAAAACTGATTGCTAAAAGACTGCGGAACCCAAAGACCCTGGCACTTCGAATCCGTAGGGATCAGTATTATATCCCAATCTGTTTGACTGGCAACCGTCATAACAGCCACACTCGGGTCCGGCAACTGCGGCGGCACTCTCTGAGTCAACCACCGAATGTTTGCCCCAGTCTGAATCTCTTGTAACACTAGATAGACAAGAGAACGTGTAAATCGAGCAATTCATGGATTGCCGAAAAGTTGCCGTCGAAGAGAAGCTCCTCCGAGAACGAAGCGACTCTGAGAGAGTTCTTAACCTTACTATCCACACGTGTGGATGTAGCTAGGGCTGCGTCACGTCTAACTAACTCCAATCAGCCACTGAAGGGCGGAGTTATACGTGAACAAACTACTGCCCTCAAAAGAAATTACATTGAGAATAATATCCCGTAAATCTTTTCTTGAAGCTGTAATGATAACGCCTCAGTAAGGCGGATTACGTATAATAAAGCGTCTAAGTTAAGTCTACTATACATAATGTCGTTCCCAACATTGAAATTGGAAAAGACATAAACGGCGAAAAAGAATATATGCAGTCTTTAATCACACCGTCTAGACGCATATGAACTCTCGGTATGCCCTGCTCTGCCAAAATAAACTATTTGTATAAATGATAAAATGGCAGAAATGAGCAACGCGGACAAGAAACTAAACTATCATGCTTAGTAGCAGGCTTGTATATATATATATATAGCGTCGAAAAATAAAACACATGTTGTAATGACAATATTGGACTGCGTCGGTAAGTCAGGGACAATGTCCCTGAACCGATCGAAAAATCCGAGTCCAATGACGCTATAAGTCTCTTATCCAAGATCGCAGCAATGAAGTCCGAAATAATAATCACTGGAAGATAATGCCAGAAGATATGAAAGGCATCTTCCGATACTACTAAAGGGAAAACTCGAAATCTTTCGAATCCCTTTCGCCATACTGTCGGACCCTATAAAGCGTTCGGTCGGCCGTACCTGATGCAACCGCGGACCGCACCGACCCAGCGCCGTCGGATAATTCCTGATTCGACCGAGAAACTGTCAATTGCTGGGATGCTGCGAAACAACTGTGCTAACTCGGATAGCACGTCCGTCACTGAGGCCTGAGGAGAAGCGGTCTTACGATGCATTGCCGCTGGAAGCTCCGTGATCATTACCCCGTGCATACTACCAATATGCGAGCGAACGGAGTGTATAGGCCTCGTGTCCCTTGGCTACCGGATGGCGCGACCTATTCGCCGTGGAATCACTGAATGCCGAAACTGATCGGATACTCGAGGTCACGTAGCCAATGTGCGGTCGTGTGCCCTGCTGTGAGGATGAGGAAGCATTAAAGACAGTCTCTCGGACTGTCAATATAACGGAGCGTCCCGACCAACGGACATATGCTCCGAATGTAAAATATCTGAACCACAACATGCGGTCCCCTATGTTGTTGGGCGAGAGAGGGACCTCTCTCGCTCACAGCCCGGACGGACCTGGACAAGCCAGGAACCGGACTAACAGGCTTCCTCCGATCTGTCCTCAATCTGCCGTCACTGGGTGAGTACTAAAGTAATTAAAGTGCTCGCATCACCCAAATCTCCTTCCTAGACCGCAACGGACGAACCCGGCAGCCGAACCATTCGATGAATGTACGCTACACCGGGTGAGCTAGCGAATGTCACTCCGTAGGCGATAGACATATTCCATGAGCACTTATTGCCGCTAACTCTTCATAAACTATGACGACAGAGGCACACTTTTGAAAGACATCTCCATAATTCTTCGAACAAGAAACCAGAAATGCTTGGTTAGCAAGCATAAAATAATAATATATATAGCGTCGTTCAATAATTCGAAAGTTTGTGTGACATTATTGGACTATGTCGGAACTGAGGGACGATGTCCCTGAACCGAACCAAAAATTTCTAAGTCCACCGACGCTATCAGTTTCTTATCCGGCATCGCAGCATTCTGGTCCGACGAAAGAAGCTGTAGAAGACCAAGTCAGATGACATACACAACAGCATATGTTGTTCCGAAAGGGAAAGCTCGAAATCCTCCGAATCCCTTTCGGTATCCCGCCGGACCGGATGAAACTTTCGGACGTCCGTACCCGCTTCCGCGGAGCGTCCCGGCCCAGCATCGTCGGATAAAATATATGCGACAGATTCAGTTGATGCTGGGATGCTGCAATAAACTGTGCTATTAAGGAAAGCACGTCCGTTCCCGAGGCCTGTGCAGTAGCGGTCTTACGATGCATTGCCGCCGGAAGCTCCGTGTACGTTGACTCCCGCACACTTCCTATGCGAACGTCCGGAGTCTGCAGGCCTCGTGTCCCTGGCTACCGGATGGTGTGACCTGGTCGCCGAAGAATCCTTGATCGGCGAAGCTGGTAATATATCGGCGGTCACGCAGCCAAGGTGCGGTCGTGTGCGCTGACGAGAAGAGGAAGCCTTAGCAGTCTCAGCGGACTGCTTATACAACGGAGCGTCCCGAGCGACGGACGTATGCTCCGCTTGCGACACATTTTGTACCACAACATCTGGGGCCAGATGTTGTTGAACGAGAGAGGGGCCTCTCTCGCTTGCCGTCCGGATGGACCGGAACGAGCTATGAACCGGACTAAAAGGCTTCCTGCGTTCTCCCTCCGATCCGCCGTCACTGGGTGTGCATTAGGTTAATTTATAGTGCTCGCATCACCCCAAAATTCCTTCTAGACCACAACGGACGAACCCGGCTGCCGAACCATTCGGTGAATGGACGCTACACCGGGCGAGCTAGCGGACGTCAAAGGCCGTCGAACCTACTAGGGTCCTCTTAGGCAATTGGCGTATTTACATGAGCACTTTTCCGCTAGCCCTTCATTAATTGTGACGACGGAGGCACACTGTTGGAAGACATCACAGATACATCACCCTAATCTTGATCGTCTGAAATAGAAATTGATAAAGTAGAGTGACCCTGCGGGGAAAGGACCGGAGTGTCCAAATCCCCAACAACATACCGTGACATACGCTTCCCATATTGTCATCGAAATCATACGATACAGAACAGGAGTTAATGCGAGTACACTGACCACATATAGAATGATAATAAAGTCAGAGGAAGACTTCCTCTTAAAACAATTGATCAATATCCTTTCAATGTGAAAAGAAAACAAGTCCTGGTACTCGCACTAACCCCTGGCAATCAAAATACATAATAATAATATGATCCATTAATATAGAAAAAATAATTGAAATCAAAATATTTTGAAAAAATATTTTTTCAGAACAGCCCAAGTTTATGAAAAGTAACGTTGAGCCCCAATGGATCCCAAGCCTAAGTGTGGACAAAAATTTTAAAAATATTTTAAACAATTTATTCAACACTTACGAACAATAATAATGTATCTAGTTATGATTAAAATAACATCAAGATATTATTTTTTAGAAATCCCCCCCTCACACAGAGGGCTGTTGTAAATGTAAACAATGAGTGTAAAAACACTAAAATAAGACTCCAGGCACCCAGGCCCGAAATCAGTTACCAAAAATACACTATCTGATGCAAAACAGAGACTTCCAGGGAAGAAACTGCAGAACATCAGATGGTAGATGCAGAACACAACGCCTAACCACCCGTAGGTGAAGACGTAAACATGGGGAAAGAACAGAATTCATTCTGTTATTCAGCTAAAACTCCCAAGAAAATTTAGTAATAATAATTACAAAAACTATGCCAAAAGCATGGGAGAATAGCAAGGGGGAACTTAAAGGACAGGGAGAGAGGAAAACACTTAAAAAACAGTGTAACTAAATAATCAGAATGACAACAAAATGGCTGCTGCCTTGAAAATAGGTAACTTAACATAATTTCATTAAAAAATTTTAAGTTACAGCCCTGATAATATTCTGTCACACATTCTTTTCCTCTCCTCCTTCTCTATCCTCCTTAGAATCACCATTTCACTAATATTTATGTGTCTGGCATCATTTAAACTGAGATTTATAAGCACAAAGATCAGTCAGATGTTAACTGATGAAGGGCCAAACTTAGAATGATTAATGGCGCCAATTTCGGAACGTCCTTGACACTGCGCATGCGCAGTAGGGGCGAAGTGTGGAGGGCCTTTCAGGACATGTTTTCTTTAGTTTTAGATGCAAATTTTGGGGATTGGGGGACAAAATTTGTGTTTGGCCCTATATTTTAAGAGTTAGCACCAGCTATGTCTGGGTCATTGGTACAGTATAAAAATATAGATTCTTGCAGGAGTTCGTGAGAATCAAAAGTGATTCTCGCAAATTGGGACAAAATTTAAGGTCTGAGCAGAAGTCGAAACAAACTGTTAGAGAAATACAACAAATTCTCTGACCACTATCATTTCTCTAGCAATGAAAACCTGTTCCCTGACAAAGAGTCTCAAAATCTCCCCAAAGATCTTTCCACAAATCAAGGCCAAAGACCCGTACCACCCGCAGACCTTTAGATTACCCCAATTTCACACCGTTTACAGGTGTGCCCAAATTTGAAATAAAAGGTGCAAGATATCAAGAAAAATATATAAATTATTGGTGCCTCTTCTGCATTTGTGAATAACTTCCAACATATTTGACCATAGAAACACAAAGAAAAGCATAGCAATAAAATATACTAGGATAAAACTGTTATTTCTGGTTTTAATGTGCCCAAATTAGGGCAAAATGGTGTGCCCAAAATAAATGAATTTAAGGGCCAGTCACCAGTGAAGGAAAAGAAATCTTGACAGGATTCTCTAAATATTTGATCAGCCTTTAGACTGGCTGTAAGTGTATTTGAGGACACTGAGATTGATTGAATGTTGGGGCACTAGTCCCCCACCAGAGTGACCATGGGATCCAGTGCTTCCAAATTCAGCCAGATTTTAGGGCGATGAAAATTTTAAAACTGGAGTTGAAACGGTTAAAGGGTTTTCTCAATCGAATAATCACATGGATTAACCTTGGTTAACCGATTAATCACTTACCCTAATAAGTAGCTGAATAATTGCCGTACCGTTGATTTACAGCATATTAACTCTTTACCAAACATAATGGGAAAAAATGGCCAGCGTTATATACAAAAGTCTCCATTCAAATTTTATTATGTTTTCAGTTTTTGTCTAAAAAGCACAGCTTATGACCTCTCTTTGGGACAAGCTTGTTGAGCTCGTCCCAATGAGGGAATAAAAGCTATGTTTTTGAGACAAAAATTGAAATTTTTTAGTAATTTAGGAATATATCTTGCAAGTATCATCTTTCAACCACATTGGATAAAGGGTTAAGAATGACCATTTCCAGCTAGCTACTGATACATGCATGTGAACAAGTATGTCAGCACATAACTTGCATGCTTTACTCTGTCTCATATAATTGATGTGATTCAGTGTGACAACATGGGCCTGTTTTGGAGCAAGTTTGTTCCTTTGTTAACCAAAATAATACAATAGTTCAACAGTAACGGTTAATCGATCAATCAAGACGTTGATCACTGGTTAATCGATTCATCAATTAACCATTTCAGGTCAATCTAAAACATGTAACCAAACAGTCCTGAAATTCCCTCTGTGCAGATCTGAAAATCATTTTCACCATAAGAGGATAGCTGCATGATCAGTCATATCAAATGTGTAACCTTCAAATACCGCAATGCACTTGTAGCCTTTACAATTCAACATTTTTGAAACATCATAATCTGCACTTAGGATCACGACATGAATAGTACTGGAAGAAAAAATAGGTTAATCTAAATCACATCAGCTTATAAATCAGGGCTGGAAATGAAAGAAATTGATGGGTGCAGTTTTAAGCTCCCGAGAATTCAGAGATGGGAGTAAATTACACCCATAAAATGCTAGTATATGAATTTTCGAGGGAATACGGTCACCAAACACCAGAAACCGTAACCCTTTGAACTCTAGTGGTATATTCCATGCCAGTTCAATGGCAGGAATTAGAAGAGTCCATATTCATTATTTGGGGTAGAGCAATCAATATTTTCAACATGCAGCCTCAGGGCTGCACGTTGAAAATATTGACTGCTCTACCCCCACACATTTACTGAACAGCCATACTATTTAATACCGTTATAACGCACATGGATCATGTTCCTGACCAGAAAAGCGGCTGATCGGGTTCAAGGGGATAAATGTATAAGGAACTGCTGAATTATGACAGTAACTTGCCACTGGCTGAAAAGTGCTGCTTTTTCAAAGCAAGACACATTTATATGCCCTAACAGTATATTAGTGCTCCACAATATTTTTCAACAAGTGCATTTTTTAGCTCCCGTAAAATAGAAAACACGGGTGCTGACGGGAGCTATTGCACTCGCACCCGTCTCGTTTCCAGGACTGATAAATCTCAGTTATCAAAAGAAGTTAACAATTACTTACACCTGAGGAAAACTCTCTTGCTTGTTTCAGACAAACTAAAGAACTTCTTTTCTGAAACTAGATAATCAAAACAACTTGAATACACACCAAAGGATTCAAAATAATAAAAGAGAAATAGCTGCTGTGTTTAACAAACTAATTGGAGACTGAAACTTTTCGATGTCAAAGTTGAAAGTTAGAAGGATGCCTTTTTTTTCTCTTAGAAAAGAATATGCTGTATTTTACTAAGACAGCAAAGTTGCTGTTTCGGACTGATGGTCAGTTTTCCAAACACTATATTGATATGAGGTCTGTTGTATGGTAAGGACATACCATGCTAATAAAATTATTTTACAGTCTTCCTATCCCAACTTTAAACTTGACATTGCATACATGTATGGTTAGTGCAACTTGCTGTCAAATATGCTTTCACTATTAGTAGGTTTAGCATGAATTTGTTTATTGATCATTCCACGATTAATATTCAAGGGCCATGTGAAGCTTCAAAATTTGATTTGAGTTGAAATGCTCATGATGATTCAATTCCAGACATGTTGATCTAGAAATTTTTGAATCATCCTATTGTTCACAAAACCCTACCAGGTGGCTCTCCTTGAACCCTTCTCCTACCATTAGGTCTCCTGTACAGCAGACTTGATAATAAAAGAGGAGTTTACTAGTAAGAAGGTTCTGCTTGTTATACTGCTTTCTGGTATATTCTGCATTTTTCATTGAGTTATGGAACATCAGTGTGGAGAATTTCGAAGTAAACAAATTTCTCTTAATTATATACTGGTAGCACCTTAAGGTGCTATATATAAGAAAGAGAAATTTGTTTACTTTGAAATAAGCACTTTTGATGTTCCATAACTACAAATTAAATATACACAAATTATGCATCAAAATGAAGATTGTGATGTACAGAACAAGAAAAATATATGAAATCAACTCACAGAGTTGATAGCAGGCACCAGTAGTTCCAGGAAGCCTGCTACCGTATTCGTACCAGAACTGATAACAAATAATATATCAGGAGAACAACTCATGTCCAAATGTGCTACATATATCCAAGAACAAAGCCAGGAAATCAAAATTCTTAAAAACACAGCGAGGAAATCAAAATTCTTTAATACGCAAATTATACACCAAAATGGAGGTTGTGATGTATAGAACACAAAAAATATATTGCCTTCAACTCATACAGTTGACAGCAGGCACCAGTGGTTCCTGGAAATCAGCTGCCACATTTGTACCAGAACTGATAATAAAATAATATTTTCAGGCAAACAACTCATGGCCAAATTTGCTTCAGATATCTAAGAACAAAGCTAGACTATCAAAATTCTTCAAAACGCAGCAACAGAGCTGCATGGGGTAAATTCCCAAACAGACGGCTTTGTTTACATTGTAGGTTTGTTTCTGGTCATCGACAGAAAAAGCATGGACATACAATGCCATCTAAAATCAAATAAGAAAAATCGCCTTAATATAGCATACAATTATTAGATAGCGACTAGTTGCCATATTCTATGCAAGGTATCGTGACACCTCTTGAAAGTTAAAAAATTTATAGTAATTTCTATATTTTTTATACTTACCAATGACCCAGACATAGCTGGTGCTAACTCCTAAAATATAGGGCCAAACACAAATTTTGCCCCCCAATCCCCAAAATTTGCATCTAAAACCAAAGAAAACATGTCCTGAGTGGCCCTCCACACTTCACCTCTACTGCGCATGCGCAGTGTCAAGGACGTTCCAAAATTGGCGCCATTAATCATTCTAATAACCAGTGCCTGGTAAGCGCTATGTACTCAGCGGGGAGGCAAGAGTTCCCAACTCCTGGGAGGGCCATCCCCGTCTGGGTCATTGGTAAGTATAAAAAATATAGAAATTACTATAAATTTTTTAACATTTTTATACTGTACCAATGACCCAGACATAGCTGAATAGTAAAAAGGCTGGAGGGCCAAGGACATAGAGCAAAATGGAATACGTTCAATAATATACAATAGAGTTATCCCCTCTAGGGAAAAAGAAGTAATAGGCCTTACATGTATCTTTCTTATTTATGATAAATTAGAAAGATACAACACCTTCCAAAATTGAGCACCATACATCCATGTACTCTATTAATATCCAATATAATCCTTATATTAATAATTTTTAAAGTAAGCCAATAATAAAGAAAGTCTAGAGAATAGAGACTCTTATACTCCTTAAAAGTGTCTGAGGATTGCATAATCATGTCCGTTGACACATGCAATATTCAAAAGCTATACTTTAAAAACTAAGACTTGAATGAATTTTTAAAACATAAACTTCTCACTAAACAACCATCCCAATAACAGCTCAGAATTACTAACTCCGGAGGAGGTATCCCCTTGTTTTCATAGTAAAACAGGTGACGCAAGGGAACACCCTCCCCCCCCCCTTTTTCTTGCCCTGGGTTAAATAGCCCAGAGCGAAGAGGGCAGCAGAACGGAGTCACTGTCGAAACAGACAGCCTACCTAGCTATAGTAGCAACTGTTAAGTGAATGATATTCTGAGCAGTAGATAATAGACCTAACAATAGAGGCCTCCAGAAATGGACTCGATATTTCTGAGATAAAAATTCATGAATGTGGATGGATGAGCAGCCTTCAAAAATCTATAATAGCGACACTATTAATGTAAGCCCAAGATGTAGAAGAACTCTACTTCATGAGCCGAAATCTTAAGCACAACTGCTGAGTCAATGATATACCATAAGCAGTACCGATAGTTAATAGAATCCATTATCAATAAAATGGAGCGTAACGTCCTTATATTAGGCATCAAAGACAGAAGAAGCTTACGCCTGTAGTAATAAACAGATATCTGTTTATAAATACATAAACTCTAACCGGAGAGAGTAAAGGCCTATGCCCGTACGAAGACGGAAGGACCTTAATAACAATAGGTTCCGGATATTAGGAGCCTAACTCTTATGCAAAAATCCAACCTAAATAGTAAAGGAAGTAGTGATTCCGAAACTACGAAAGTGAAAATCATCCATCGATAGTGGATGAAACTCACTGACTCTTCAGTAAAAGAGAAGCCAACAGAATTACTGTCTAAAAGGTCAGAATTTGAAAACTACTGTTTCCAGAGGCTCAAATGATTACTTAGCTAAATAAGAACCGAAGTTAAATTCCATATAGGAATTTAATCTAAAGATTCTAAGTCTATTTATCAAAAAGTTACTAACTGACTTAGATAAAGAGACATAAGACTCAATTGTAAACTATCCTAGAGTGCATAGGTATGAGGTAACATAAACCTATAACCTAAATAACAGGCTGCAGTAGATCTTGTGAAACAAGTATACTAAAAAGTTGCAATGAGTAGTATGGAGGGATCAACAATATGAACATAATGATCCCTACACCAACGACGGAAGAGCCTCCACTTTAGCCGCATAGAATAGCGAAGAAGAGGATCTCCTATAGTAAGAAATCGAGTCCAAAAGCTTGTCCAGTACAATGCTTACAATGCAATACGGAACCACACAACGGAATACGTGAAGGTTGCGACCTTGCGGGTTGTGATAAAGATGACACGATTTACCCAGCGAAAAAAGATCCTCTCATTGAGGAAGATTTCACGTTAAGTCCCACAGTAGACAACAGAGTAAATTACCCATGGTCTCTGTGAAGATAGAGATGCTATCAACAGAAATGTATTATGGTTGTTTATCTTAGCAATACCTGCTGAAACAACAGCGCCGGAGGATACGCGTATCCTATCATTCCGTCCTATAGATCAATAGAGCGTTAACAACATTAGCTCAGAGATCCGGACAAGCCAACACATACGTCTGCAATTGATTAGCAAGCTGTGTCGTAAATAAATCATCATTGGGCGCTCCCATAGATAGCAAATACTTGTTTGTTGAGAGTCCATTCTGACAGCAACAAGCGACCCCCAAGTGAACGGGAGTCCGGTAAAACAATCAGACGACCCGGAATATGACGGACCGAAACAGAACTTGGTGTACTATAACCAACAGACGGATTCTTCCATTAAATAGAATAACGGAAACGAATGAGTGCCTCCCTGGTTCCGGAGATACGCCACTACTGTCGAATTAACGGACAGGATTTGGGCATGCATTTCTGAATAATGTTCATGCAATGACATAAAGCAAGCCTAAAAAACATTATTCCGCGGAAGATAATTGGTTGCTAAGAGACTGCGGAACCCAAAGACCCTGGCACTTCGAATCCGTTGGGATCAATATATATCCCAATCTGTTTGACTGGCAACCGTCATAACTGCAACACTCGGGTCCGGCAACTGCAGTGGCACTCTCTGAGTCAACAACCGAATGTTTGCCTCAGTCTGCATCTCTTGTAACACTAGATAGACAAGAGAACATGTAAATCGAGCAATTCATGGATTGCTGAAAAGTTGCCGTCGAAGAGAAGCTTCTCCGAGAACGAAGCGACTCTGAGAGAGTTCCTAACCTTACTATCCACGCGCGTGGATGTAGCTAGGGCTGCGTCACGTCTAACCAACTCCAATCAGCCACTGAAAGGCGGAGTTATACGTGAACAAACTACTGCCCTCAAAAGAAATCAGATTGAGAATAAAATCCCGTAAATCTTTTCTTGAAGACATAATGATAACGCCTCAGTAAGGTGGATTACGTATGATAAAGCGTCTAAGTTAAGTCTACTAGACATCATTGTCGTTTCCAACATTGAGGTTGGAAAAGACATAGACGGCGAAAAAGAATATTTCCAGTCTTTAACCACACTGTCTAGATGCATATGAACTCTTGGTATGCCCTGCTCTGCCAAAATAAACTATTCGTATAAATGATAAAACGGCAGAAATGAGCAACGCGGACAAGAAACTAAACTATCATGCTTGATAGCAGACTTGTATGCATATATAGCGTCGAAAAATAAAACACATGTTGTAATGAAATTATTGGACTGCGTCGGTAAGTCAGGGACAATGTCCCTGAACTGATCCAAAATTCCGAGTCCAATGACGCTATAAGTCTCTTATCCAACATCGCAGCAATGTAGTCCGAAATAACAATCACTGGAAGATAATGCCAGAAGATATAAATGGCAGCTTCCGATACTACGAAAGGGAAAACTCGAAATCTTTCGAATCCCTTTCGCCATCCTGTCGGACCCTATAAAGCGTTCGGTCGTCCGTACCTGATGCAACGGCGGACCGCACCGACCCAGCGCCGTCGGATAATTCCTGATTCGACCAAGAAATTGTCGATTGCTGGGATGCTGCGAAACAACTGTGCTAACTCGGATAGCACGTCCATCACTGAGGCCTAAGGAGAAGCGGTCCTACAATGCATTGCCGTTGGAAGCTCCGAGATCGTTACCCCGTACATACTACCAAAATGCGAGCGAACGGAGTGTAT
This sequence comes from Pictodentalium vernedei, assembly GCA_031216915.1. Taxonomy (NCBI): domain Eukaryota; kingdom Metazoa; phylum Mollusca; class Scaphopoda; order Dentaliida; family Dentaliidae; genus Pictodentalium; species Pictodentalium vernedei. The sequence goes on from CM062293.1 coordinate 169,083,221, forward strand.
AGGCCTCGTGTCCCTTGGCTACCGGATGGCGTGACCTATTCGCCGTGAAATCACTGAATGACGAAACTGATCGGATACTCGAGGTCACGTAGCCAATGTGCGGTCGTGTGCCCTGCTGTGAGGATGAGGAAGCATTATGGACAGTCTCTCGGACTGTCAATATAACGGAGCGTCCCGACCGACAGACGTATGCTCCGAATGTAAAATATCTGAACCACAACATGCGGTCCCCTATGTTGTTGGACGAGAGAAGGACCTCTCTCGCTCACAGCCCGGACGGACCTGGACAAGCCAGGAACCGGACTAACAGGCTTCCCCCGATCTGTCCTCAATCTGCCGTCACTGGGTGAGTACTAAAGTAATTAAAGTGCTCGCATCACCCAAATCTCCTTCCTAGACCGCAACGGACGAACCCGGCAGCCGAACCATTCGATGAATGCACGCTACACCGGGTGAGCTAGCGAATGTCACTCCGTCGATCCTACAAGGGATCTCTTAGGCGATAGACATATTCCATGAGCACTTATTGCCGCTAGCTCTTCATTAACTATGACGACAGAGGCACACTTTTGAAAGACATCTCCGTAACTTTGCGAACAAGAAACCAGAAATGCTTGGTTAGCAACCATATAATAATATATATAGCGTCGTTCAATAATTCGAAAGTTTGTGTGACATTATTGGACTATGTCGGAACTGAGGGACGAAGTCCCTGAACCGAACCAAAAATTTCTAAGTCCACCGACGCTATCAGTTTCTTATCCGGCATCGCAGCATTCTGGTCCGACGAAAGAAGCTGTAGAAGACCAAGTCAGATGACATACACAACAGCATATGTTGTTCCGAAAGGGAAAGCTCGAAATCCTCCAAATCCCTTTCGGTATCCCGTCGGACCGGATGAAATTTTCGGACGTCCGTACCCGCTTCCGCGGAGCGTCCCAACCCAGCATCGCCGGATAAAAAATATGCGACAGATTCAGTTGATGCTGCGATAAACTGTGCTATTTAGGAAAGCACGTCCGTTCCCGAGGCCTGTGCAGTAGCGGTCTTACGATGCATTGCCGCCGGAAGCTCCGTGTACGTTGACTCCCGCACACTTACCATGTGAACGTCCGGAGTCTGCAGGCCTCGTATCCCTGGCTACCGGATGGTGTGACCTGGTCGCCGATGATTCTCTGACTGGCGAAGCTGACTGGATATCGGAGGTCACGTAGCCAAGAGCGGTCGTGTGCGCTACTATGAGAATGAGGAAGCCTATTGACAGTCTACTCCGGACTGACTATATGTCGGAGCGTCCCGAGCGATGGACGTATGCTCCGTATGCGAAACATTTTGTACCACAACATCTGGGGCCAGATGTTGTAGTACGAGAGAGGGGTCTCTCTCGCTCGCCGTCCGGATGGACCAGAACAAGCTATGAACCAGACTAAAAGGCTTCCTCCGTTCTCCCTCTGATCCGCCGTCACTGGGTGTGCATCTGGTTGATTTATAGTGCTTGCATCACCCCAAAATTCCTTCTAGACCGCAACGGACGAACCCGGCTGCCGAACCATTCGGTGAATGGACGCTACACTGGGCGAGCTAGCGGACATCAAAGGCCGTCGAACCTACTAGGGTCCTCTTAGGCAACTGGCGTATTTACATGAGCACTTTTCCGCTAGCCCTTCATTAATTGTGACGACGGAGGCACACTGTTGGAAGACATCACAGATACATCACCCTAATCTTGATCGTCTGAAATAGAAATTGATAAAGTAGAGTGACCCTGCGGGGAAAGGACCGGAGTGTCCAATTCCCCCCTAACATACCGTGACATACGCTTCCCATATTGTCATCGAAATCATACGATACAGAACAGGAGTTAATGCGAGTACACTGACCACATATAGAATGATTATAAAAGTCAGAGGAAGACTTCCTCTTATTACAATTGATCAATATCCTTTCAATGTGAAAAGAAAACAAGTCCAGGTACTCGCACTAACCCCTGGCAATCAAAATACATAATAATAATATGATCCATTAATATAGAAAAAATAATTGAAATCAAAATATTTTGAAAAAATATTTTTTCAGAACAGCCCAAGTTTCTGAAAAGTAACGTTGAGCCCCAATGGATCCCAAGCCTAAGTGTGGACAAAAATTTTAAAAATATTTTAAACAATTTATTCAACACTTACGAACAATAATAATGTATCTAGTTATGATTAAAATAACATCAAGATATTATTTTCCAGAAATCCCCCCCTCACACAGAGGGCTTTTGTAAATGTAAACAATGAATGTAAACACTAAAATAAGACTCCAGGCACCCAGGCCCGGAATCAGTTACCAAAAATACACTATCTGATGCAAAACAGAGACTTCCAGGGAAGAAACTGCAGAACATCAGATGAAAGATGCAGAACACAACGCCTAACCACCCGTAGGTGAAGACGTAAACATGGGGAAAAGAACAGAATTCATTCTGTTATTCAGCTAAAACTCCCAAGAAAATTTAGTAATAATAATTACAAAAACTATGCCAAAAGCATGGGAGAATAGCAAGGGGGGACTTAAAGGACAGGGAGAGAGGAAAACACTGAAAAAACAGTGTAACTAAATAATCAGAATGACAACAAAATGGCTGCTGCCTCGAAAATAGGTAACTTAACATAATTTCATTAAAAAATTTTAAGTTACAGCCCTGATAATATTCTGTCACACATTTTTCCTCTCCTCCTTCTCTATCCTCCTTAGAATCACCATTTCACTAATATTTATGTGTCTGGCATCATTTAAACTGAGATTTACAAGCACAAAGATCAGTCAGATGTCAACTGATGAAGGGCCAAACTTAGAATGATTAATGGCGCCAATTTCGGAACGTCCTTGACACTGCGCATGCGCAGTAGAGGTGAAGTGTGGAGGGCCACTCAGGACATGTTTTCTTTGGTTTTAGATGCAAATTTTGGGGATTGGGGGGCAAAATTTGTGTTTGGCCCTATATTTTAAGAGTTAGCACCAGCTATGTCTGGGTCATTGGTACAGTATAAAAATATTCCTAGAATTATGATTTTGTTTTTCGATGGAAATTTGTGGTATCGGGTGATTGGAGCATTTCCGTTGAACGTGGAATCCATCTTCAATAGAAAATGCAGAGAGTGTTGTCTTTACTTCAAATGCAGTCCTATTGCTGCATCCTAAAATGTTTTAAATACCTGGCTTTGTTATTGGATATCTGAAGCACATTTGGCCACAAGTTTTTCTCTGGAAATATTATTTTATTATCAGTTCTGGTACGAATATGGTAGCCGACTTCCAGGAACCAGTGGTGCCTGTTGTCAACTCGATGAGTTCATTACATGAATTTTTCGTGTTCTGTATCTCCCAACATTCATTTTGATGTATACTTTGTGTATATTTAATTTGAATTTATGGAATATCAGAGATGCGAATTTCAAAGTAAACAAATTTCTTTCACTTATACAGTCATTCAGGCAGTAATGGGTCACAGGCAGTAATGGGTCAGGCGATGTTGAGCCTTAAAAAACTTGACTTTGAAGAGCATTTCAAACTAAAATTTTACTCTGAGTTTGTGAAGTAATATGATGCCAATCGTCTTTGAAAGTTTTGCGAGTTCATTGTTGTTTTTTGTTGACAAAAGCAATGTTTTTTAAAAAAGACTGAATGTGCGCCGGAAGATAATTTCGACACGCAAAACTGCAAAAAAAGTTTTCTTCTCAACTACGGGAAGAAAAATATAAAGAGTGTGAATGTGAGAATTATTATTTGAACAGGTTTTTCTACGCTTCAAATTCATGATAAAATAAGTGGGGTGAATATCGGGCATCATGATAATTTATTCCGTTTCAACAGGGAGTTGAGTTGTCAATACCGGGTCACTGTTAGACATGCAAACTAAAAGCTATTGGAACACTGCTCAAGTTGATCTGTTTTTAGAAAATTAAAGCAAAAGTACTGTATTTGATCCACTTCATTTTCACTTCTTTCTACTGTAAAGGTTATGACTAGTGTGTTGAAACTAATTCAGAGAAGACACAAAAGACTTTTTGAGTCCAATAAATCCATATAAAGTGGGAAAATAGATCGCCAGTGGGTGCCAAAGATGGTGGGTCGTACTAAATACAGCAACTCCCTAATAAGTCCCCTTAGATACCAAATACAGAAAGTCCATCTAAAACACATCGTTTATCATGCAGAGCACAAATAATTTAACCTGAGGTGTGGATTTATAAAGTGACTATATAATTTTGTTTATTATGTGCAATTATTTAATATTTATTGAGAATTTTCAACGACAAATTCACAACTTTTTTGACAGTAAACAAACATTTCGTGAATTTGGGATGGGTTGACGATTTGGTTGTCTATAATTATTTGGTACATTAGGCTTTATCAGCAATTATTATCACTTTATAGGGCACTCCCTGGTGAATATTTTCATTTTCTGGGGCTGCACAAAGCTCATATGTTTCTGGCTACATCCGAGGTACCAGGCCATAATGAAAATTTAATTTCAATATGGCCTGCACTTTTTTATCGGTCTGAAGTTACGTCCTGGATTCGATTGTCATTTCCGGCGAACGAGTTTTCAAAAATAAAAATTATTATGTTGATATAGTCATTTATCCTTAAACAGATGGCTTCATAATTGCTCATAAAATTTTACGACACATCCAGGGCAAGTTATAGGCCTAATTAGTCAGCGCATTTATGAACTGTATTTAGCTCTTGTTGTCACCCCCCACTTTGGCTTTGGTTGGGTTTGTAGTTTTGGGTGTAATTGTTTAAACTTTAGTTCACGACGGTGTCAGCTGATTTATCTTTGGGGTAAGTGTAACCTCTGTGAATTGTGATGATAATACGAGTAACATTATTTTTTACAGGCGCTATTGTTCATTATTACCACTAAATCTATAAGTTACTAGTAGATTAACATGATTTTGAAGGGCTGTTAAAACTCCATAATTTCAGGGACGTCATTCGACGAAGCCGGGCCACGGGCGTATAATGGTATAAATAGCCATTAGCGGCTCGCGGCCCGGCTATTTTTAGAGTTCATGGTCTAATGAATTACTCCCATTCGGATGAAGTCCCTTTGTATTTCCGAACGGAAGTCGAACGCGCGATCGAAACAGAAATATCGAACCGACTTACTGATTATTTCTTCCAGCAATTCCCTCGTGTGGTTAGCTGTAACAGGGAGTGGTAATAATAGTAATAACATAATTGTTGTCAGGCATCATGATTCATTAGTGGCCCTGTAGCAATGATGAACAGCCCTTGGGCTTAATATCGGCCCTCGACTTCGTCTTGGGCCTTTAATAAACCCTCGGGCTGTTCATCATTGCTGCAGGGCCGCAAATGAACCATAATGCCCTCCAAAATCATTATTATTATTATTATTATAAAAGCATTTTTATAGCGCCTTTTTTACTATACAGTATTCAAAGGCGCTTGGTATGGTGAATACAGATTATAGTGAAAATTTATAGACATTTACCTATTAAAGGCTTGTTTAAATAAATGAGTTTTAATTGCTTTTCGAAATTTATATAAACCGTTTTCTTTGCGGACATCAATGGGAAGAGAATTCCACAGTTTTGAACCTGCCACGGAAAATGCTCTGTCTGCGAAGGTTTTACAATTACTTCTCGGTACAAAAAGTTCACAAGTGTTCTTTGATCTTAGATTTCGCGTGTGTCGAATTTTGTGGATCATGTTTTTCAAATAGTCTGGGGCGCCTCCATAGATACATTTGTGAACAAATGTCAAAATTTTAAACTGAATTCTTTTCACTACTGGCAACCAATGTAATAATTTCAATGCCGCTGTACTGCTATCATATCTTGATTTTCCCAGAATAAGTTCAGCTGACATATTTTGAATTTTTTGAAGTTTTGACAGAAGATTTTGTGAAATGCCAAATAGAAGTGCATTCCCATAGTCCAGATGAGAAATTACCAATGCCTGAACTATGAGTCTGCAGGAATCTGTGGTGAGATGTTTTCTAATTTTCCTGATGTTATATAAATTATATGAAGCTATCCTACATTTTTCCATCACATGTTTTTCTAGTTTCATATTCTCGTCAATATGGAAACCAAGGTACTTTACGGAATCACTTTTACTAATGTTGGTGGAACCAACGCAAATGCCATTACGATTATTCTTACGCAATTGATCGTGGGAACCAAAGAAGATTACTTCTGTTTTTGAATCGTTCATTTTTAACTTGTTCTCGGACATCCACACACGTACCTCATCCAAACACGCTTCCAACCCATTGCACACCTTCTCTTCCTTGATAGCATCACCTGATAAGAAACTGTCGTAGAATGAGTGGTCATCCGCATACCCAAGTATATTTACTTTACTTTGAATAAACTGAAGTGTGCTCGCATAAACAGTGTAAAGGACTGGGCCTGCAAAGGAACCTTGGGGGACAGAGAAATTTAGCAGTTTTGATGTTGATTTGTGTTTTCCTACAACCACGATCTGCTTACGTAAACATAAGTATGACTTAAACCAACTGAGAGCTGTATCTGACACTCCAAAGTTGTCGTGTAGAACGTTAAGCAGTATTTCATGATCTACTGTATCAAATGCAACGGATAGATCTATGAGGGCCATAACAGTTATCTTTTTTGAATCCATATTTAGAAGAATGTCATTATGTATTTTAATTAGTACCGTTTCAGTACTATAATTATTTCTATATGCACTTTGATAATCAGGAAGTAGATCGTTGCTTTCCATATGGGAAGTGAACTGAGCCAAAACAGCTTTTTCAACTAATTTAGACAGGTACGATAAATTACTTACAGGCCTGTAATTTGATGGTATTAGATCGAGTCCTGTTTTTTTTAGTAATGGATGGACGTAAGCAATTTTCCATGCATCACAGAACTCTCCAGATGATAGAGATAGGTTGATAATCATTGTTAACAGTGGTATCAGGATATCAATATTATCTCTAATCAACCAGGAAGGCACTGGATCTGAGAAACATGTTGTTGGCTTGGAGCGCTTGACAATATTCAACACATCTTCCTCGGTGACAGTATGAAAACAAGAGAAGGGAGACCCCTCAAATGTTGGGGTAGTTTTGAAATTGGCACAGTGTTTCAGTGCATTCCGGATTTTATCAATTTTATCTATAAAAAATGAGGAGAATTCCTCAGCAAGCTTTTCACTTTCAATACCAGGTAATGGGTTTGATTTTTCTCGACCAGTCAGTTTATTAACTATGTCAAAGATTTTTTTGGAATCTTTTCCACAGTTTGACACCACAGTATTGATATATGTGGTTCGGGATCTTTGAAGTGCGGTGCTATAACCATTTCTTTTTTCTTTAAAGTTAATTTTATCACATTCAAGGCCAGTTCGTTTCCATCTTCTCTCTGCAGCTCTGCGTGATTTTTTCATTTTCCGAATCGACTCATCGTACCATGGAATTTTCGGCCGAACTGTGACTGATTTGGTTTGCAATGGTGCATGCTTGTTGATTATATTGTTATTGTTATTGTTATATTAATGGCCCTACGAAAATTATTAACAGCCCTTGGGCCTATTAGCGGTCCTCGACTTCATCTCGGCTTCATCTCGGGCTGCTAATAGACCCTTGGGCTGTTCATCATTTTCGAAGGGCCATTAATGAACCATAATGCCCTCAAAATTGATGTTACTGTATAATTATTTACTGAAAAATGCAATTCTCAAATAACTCTTCTCAGTGATGATTTTCGTAAATTTATTTCCAGATTGAATTCACAAAACATATGATGATATTAAAGCAAGCTAGCTTTTCAGTTTTATTTATTTATTTGTTTATGCACTTTTAGCAGCCAGTGTCGTGCCATAGAGATTTATTTGTGAGGGAAAGCCAGACATACAGTACGTGGAGAGTGCATTATCACCAAATCACCCGCAGAGTGGAGATTCCACCCAAGCGATAATTGCAAATTTGTTGCAAGCCAAACCAGCACAAGCAAAGTTTCAGCCAATGGACCTCCGGGTTAAACCCGGAGGTCCATTGGATGAAATATTGCTTGTGTTTTTTGCCGATATGTATAAAATATGAAAGTTATAGCTTGGGTGATAACTACCTTCCATGGGTGATTTAGTTACAATCCACTCTCCTCGTACTGTAGAACTTAAAAACTAGATTGTTTTGAATGGGTAAAATGTGAGAGTGCTCAAGTCGATCGACCTTCTTGTAACATGATAAAATAAACAAAAACCAAGTATCAACGAAACATTATCACACATCCTTCCAAAAGGAGCTCTTTTCAAGATTAAACTTCAATTTTATGCACACGCGAGATCACTGGAGCTTTTCAAAGATTCAGCTAGAACTGACAAGAATGTTGTTCAAAACCACAAATGATTGTCAAGGGTTTACTGCTTTTAATTTGGCAAAAAAAATGAAATAAAAACAAAAATAAACAGCATGTAATTCTATGGGAACGGCTCAACTCGCCCTCTGGTCAACTCGCCCTCGGGTCATGTCGCCCCGGGTCAAGTTGGCTCGGGTCAACTTGCCCCGGGTCAAGTCGCCCCCAGTTAAAAAAAACGTAACTCCAGTTATATCAGCAATTTTTTTTTTTTTTTAATACTATAATCTATTATTTACAACAATATTATGAAGTCCAGCCAGACCAGCATTTTTTATTTCAATAATATATATTTTATTATTTTACGATATAAAGTTGGTTACAGCACTTGTACAAAACACGTAAAGACACATTTATACTAATTAAACATGAAAATGTATTGAAATCGTCGAGAAATATATGACGAACAATGGGAAAGTAAAACCTATTTCCTTTTCGCTGAGGAATGGGGAAACGTTTGTTTTTTTCCGAAGTTCAAGAAAATGTATTGAAATCACAAATGATTTTCGCCGAGGAATATCATGTGGAATGGAGAAACGTAGGTTCTGATTTTAATACATTTTTTGGAACTCAGGAAAAGACAAATGAAAGGCAAGATGCATTTCATTTGTTTTTTCTGAAGTTCAAGAAAATGTATTGAAATCGCAAATGTTTTTCGCCGAGGGATATTTGATGAGGAATGGGGAAACGTAGGTTCAGATTTTAATACATTTTATGTTGATCAAGTTCTGAATAATGAAAATACACATGAGTTCAGGAAAATTAAATACTCCCGTTATATGAATAATGATTAAAGTTTATAAATGTACAAAAAAATATGACATTAGATTCGATGCATCAAAAATAAACTGTATATAAATGCTTACCGTTATACCCTTTGAATAACCTTTAGTACTTACTGTTAATTATTCCTGTTATTTGAATAATGATTAAAGTTTATAAATGTACAAAAATATGATAAAAGTGATGCCTAATCAACACTTTCAAACATGATGATGAAAGGCAACCAGCCACACAATCAATCTCAACTAAACACCAACTGGTGTGTGATTACTGTAAAAACAAACATCTTGACTGTTAACAAAAAAATAATTCATCAAAGATGTTTTGAAGAACCGCTATTCAGTTTGAGTAATTCGTGTCAACTCGGTCCCTGTAGATTTGTTTTTTATTCAATCATTGTATCGTCTGCCTTCAAGATGTTGTGTTTATGTGCTCCCTGTTATTCCATGGCTTTTCTATGAAAGGATTTACGTTTTTGATTCTTGGATTTTCTAAAAGGATGATTAAAAATTTTGAAGGTAAGTACTTCAGTTATTATTTTTCAGTTTTTCTCGGCAATTTAACAACAACAAAAAAATACCCCTCCCCCAATTTTGTAAAAAAAATTACCCACCCCCCCAAAAAATTTTCCCGGGTCAACTCGCACCTCAAATGCGGTCAACTCCCCCCCCCCCCCCCACCCCCCGATCAGGGGCAAGTTGACACGGGAAAACTGGCGGGGGCAAGTTGACCCGAGGGCGAGTTGACCTGGAACCAATTCTATGACCAAGTATCTCATTTTTAATTTTTTGATGCTAATAACGATGTGTTTTAGAGAGACTTGCTGTATTTAGTAACCGATGGGACTTAGGGACTTATTAGGGACCTGCTGTATTTAGTACAACTGAAGATTGTGATTTGTTATAGACACAAGCAACCAGTTACTGACCAAATTGCGACAGTCAAATGATCTAATTTTATAAAATAAATAGAAGCTTTATCTGAAGATTTCCGCTGCAATATATGAGTGTCAGATACCTGTCTCAGTGTCTGTCAATAACAAAAAACAAAATTTGGATAACTTCTTTTATTTGAGATATATAAACAAAAATATGAAAGGTGACCCGTTATACCTGAATGACTGTATAGCGCCGTGATGCTTTCCATATTATATAGGTTTTTAACTCGGGTCCTTTCCAATATTGACCGGTTTTCAATTGAATGAACTTTGGGATCTCTAGACTGAGTCAAGTGGTAAATCGAGGCGACGTTTTATACCATTCATTTATTTTACTTTTATCCGAGGCTCAATAATCAGATTTCGACCAAAGCGGTAGGATAGCGGTTTTAAATGAGGATCTTGATAAATTGTTATCACCTGATTGTTTATAAGAGAAAAAACTTTCGTCATGTGCCGGCAAGCCATCGTCCTTCGCGAAGACCGGTAACCTTTTTGTTTTGAAGGTTACATGGATACTGCCATGGAACTGCAAAATTAAACAAAATACGACATGAATGTAATCGTGGAGTCCAGCACCCATGAAGATGGTGAAATAATGTCAAACATTGAGAATACCATCAATAAAAACAGAATTGTAATTATTAACAAGAAATCATTAAACTTGAAATATATATTTTAAAATAGCAGCATAACAGCACCCGACAGAAAAAGCGGATCAACCAATCGCTCTGAATGGTGCAGAAATCGGGTCCATGAAGATTCGGCCCCATCAAAATAAGTGGGAAGATTCGGCCTCAACGGAGGCCGAATCTTCCCACTTTCGAGGCCGAATCTTCCCGATTTTCTTTTTTAATTTGGGTCCTTTAAACTTTTTGTAAAAATTTTTTAACGCTTCTTGTAATTATTTTACGCTTTAAATTGGGATAGAACTGAAAATAATTACTAACCTTTACGTAAAAATCTTTCATCTTTCCACAGAAATCCGATAAATCCCCCAGAACACTGTTTATTGTTCACTGGACAAAAAGCTACTGAGTTACTTTTTTTTGTTCGTTTCTACTGCTGTATTGCACAAATCTGATTAAAGTTAACTTTAGAAATGTTTGGTAATGTGTTTATACAATGCAACAAAGTGAGACAGTAATTAACAGCTTGATGACTGTGAAGTGTTGAATTGAAAGTTATGATTGTTCTTGCCCTCAAAGTACAAGTCCGACATTGTTCTTCTGTTTGTTTACACAGTGGTATGCATAGTTTTGATTCGGAAAAAGAAAAGATGAGAAACGTTTACGTCTTTTAATCTCCCGACAGATAAGTGAATGTTGTGGATGAATCGAATTGTGTCAAAGATGGAGGGAAGGTATGTGGCGAAAGCTCGAGGGCATCGGACTGGGGGGTGACTTTGTGGGAATCATGAAAGCACTGTATACAGATGTGCAAAGCCAACTCAGTCTAGGGAGTATCACTACAAAACGAGTCCCTATGGATATAGGCCTCAAGCAGGGGTGTATCTTTTCACCGATTTTGTTTGCATTGTATGTTAAAGATTTAGGGGACGAACTAATTCAGAGTGTGGAGGGGGTAAATGTTGGAGACATAAAGGTACCAGGCTTATTCTTTGCGGACGACATGGTGTTAATGTCTAGAACTGAACTGGGGCTAGAGAAATTGCTGGAAATTGTTGGTAGATATGGGAACACTTGGCGGCTCGAACTAAATGAAAATAAAAGCAAGGTAATACCCGTTGGACGCAAGGTAGATATGACGAAGAGATGGAGAGTGGGGGAGTTCTCAATCCCCGAAGGGGAAAGCAAACAAATCACTGTAGGAGAAACGGGAGAGTATGAGTATCTAGGGGTAAGCATAAATATAACGGGAAGAGGGGTGTACAGAAATTACTCAGCCAAACTGATTCTGAAGGGGAAAAGAATTCTGAACCAACTAAAACGTTTAGGGAAAAATAGTTTCAACAAGGTCTTTGTGGGGAAAACACTGTGGGAGAGGGTGGGTTTACCAAGTATAACGTATGGCACGGACGTGATTCCATTAAACCAAACCGTTATTAAAAAGTTGGAAAGTACTCAGAATGATGCCGGCAGATGGATAACAGGGTCGAGTAATGCTGCAGCTTTGGAAGCAGTAAGGGGGGAGCTTGGGTGGATGAAAATCAAGGACAGGGTAGATTTGGGAAAACTGTGTTACTTTAACTACTTGAGAAACCTGCCTGACAACCGGTGGTGCAAATTGATGCTCGATACCATTTGGAATTCTAATATAGAAACGGGGTGGTCAAAACATGTGAGGGAACTAATGGACAATTACTCTATAGAGGTCACAAACATAGAAGTAGGAATGAAAGAAGGCAAAAGGTTTGTCAAAGAGAGAGTCATGGAAGATTGCAATCGAAACTGGCGAGCAGGGGTTAGCGTGAAAAGATCACTGCAGGGGTTACAATATAAAGAAAAGCCAGCTTTTGAGAAGTACCTAGATGGCACCTTTGGAGGGTCACTGCTGTTCAAACTGAGATCAAGATCACTGGAGCTTCGGGGAAAAATTGGGAGAGATGGGGAAAAGGGATGCCAAATGTGCCACTCTGGAGTAGTGGAGACCCTGGAACATTTTCTCTTGGAATGCCCACAGTATATACCTCATAGAATAAAATTTACTGGAAGAATAATGCAGAAGTGGGGTGAAGAAACAAAGGATAGATGGCTGAAGGCGGACACGAGGGAGAGGGTAGGAATGCTTATTGAAGAAATTGAAAAAGAGGAAGTGAGGGACACTATTAAGCAGTTTATATCTGAATGCTGGGAGGAGAGGAGGGGAAGAGGGGGTGGGGTGCTGGGGGAATGATGGCCTTCTCTTATGAGGACCGCGACAAATCAGCGGCTGGCCAAAGAGTTATTATTATTACAAAAACATGGACGATTTCGAAATATTCGTTGACGCTTCGAGAGTATTCAAATAACGATAATTAAAGGATAAAGCATAGTTTGGATCAATAAACTCTGCCCAAATGTAAGGAAATACGCGTACTATCGATTGCAGCCGTTAATAAGGGCGAAAGCTTTATATATATTCCTATTTTCGAGTTCCCATAAAAACTTGATGGGAACTTTTTCTATAGGATTGAATGGGAAGAATCTGAACGTAGAGGGGTAGCCACTACGTTCAGATCGCTGAGCTAGTATACAATGTATATACATCACATGCAGCACAGGCTGGGTATGGTGATATGTGCTTGTGTGCTTATGCACGCCGTGTGCACAAGACATACCGCTCTGCAACTCATCTCAGTATTTGAGAATACCTGCGACACGGCTCCTATACAATTCCCAGCTCCTATATGGCTCCCAACTACTATGTAACTCCCAGTAGTCGTACTATTGCCATTCACCATATCTCAAGCTATCTACCCTAGGATCAACCTCCATTGTAACCACCGTTACTATAGTCTTCTACCACCCTTTCAGCCTTGGACCATACCGCTGACTTGCCAGCGATGTCTGACCCTGTTCCAATCTCTTCTCCAGACCAAGTCTTCAATAAGTTCATTCAGATCGCTCCATCAAAAAACTGCATCGGCTCATACAGTTTTGGTGCATGCTAGGGTACCATACATATAAGACGTCCTCTGCTGACCTTGTGTGATAGTGCACAATGTGTTCACATCACATGCTACGCATCATTTATTATTATTTATTGATGTTTAAGGTCACATATTTATGCACAATGGCTAATCATGACCGTGAGAGTTTTACAGGTGGAGGAAGCCGGAGTACCTGGAGAGAACCACCGAGCAACGACGAGCAGCTGCCAGCTCCCCAACATCGTAACTCCGCACTGCAGCACAGGCAGGGTTAGATTGGTTGAAGACATGCGTACCATCGGCGTACTGTACGCCTTAGTACACAGCGTCATCGTGCCCCCACGCGGGCAATGGAGATGAAGTGTCTTGCCCAAGGACACAACGCGGTTGCCGCAGGTGGGATTCGAACTGAGGACCTCTCGGCTTGCAGCCTGCACCTCTACCTACTGAGCCACCACACTCCAGTACTGTGATTGATTAACTCTTTACCCAATGTAATGGCCAAAACCGAAGAACGCTATTCACAAAAATCACCAATTAAATTTCGTTATATTTTCATTTTTTGTCTCAAAAACATAGGTTATGACCCATCTTTGGAACAAGCTCATTCCAATGAGGGGTCTGGAACAAGCTCATTCCAATGAGGGGTCATAACCTATGTTTTTGAGACAAAAAATGAAACAAATTAGTTATTTGGGATTTTTGTTTGCAAGTGTCGTCAACTTTTCATTTTAGGTAAAAGGTTAATAAAATTCTTGAACACTGAACTTTATTTCTATTTCATCAGTTTCTGTCAGCAATCTGATGACATGATGCGATGTAATACACTTCTTGAAAAGGCTCTGAGGGCCTGATCCAATACTCTGTACCATTGTTATCACAATACCTGAAGTCCATCTAGGCTTAGATGAGCCCATGTTTACAGGGGTGGCACCATCAGGTCAGGGGCTACAGCCGTCTGTCAGGGAGGTTTAGTCACCATATTGGGGCAACTTCCCTTGTTTTTGTGGGTTTGTCAGGGAATACCCTAGACTTCCCAGTTGAGGAAAACTGCCCACCCCTTGTTGGGGGAATCCTGGCATCACCCCTGCCAAGGTAGACCTAGCTGGGGCAACTCCTATAGAGACTATGTTATTTACATGTACATGTAGTTATTAACCTTCAGGTTTTTGATATTGTTTGATATGCAGTGTTTGTGAAAAATCAGCATTTTCAAATCTGACAGCACCTCAAACAGTTTTGCATTTGATACTGCTATAGCTGGTGTGTCTTATGTCTACCCATCTCGGACTGAGATGTAACAACATATTCAATGACTTCAAGTACCTTGAGCCTTTTTAACAGTGTCTCAAATAACATAGTATAATCATTTTTACTATTTACATGATTCAACAAGTAGTAAACACCCTCATAAAGGAGAACAAATTTTCTTTTTTTGCCCCCAAAACATAGCTTTTAAACTCTCACTGAAATGACCCTGGTGAGCTCATTTCTGTGAGGGAGTTTTAGGGTAAAAAATTGAGAAAATAAAACCTGAATGGTTTTCATGAACAGCAGATATGGCTATCACTTTTAGCAATAGGTTGAGGAATACAACAAACTCTTGTTTATTGAAAAATATTTAATTAACAGGAGGATTCAATTAACAGAATTTTGTCAATTTCCTAAAGTGCTGTGAATAAATGATTATTTAAACTATATCTTTTTGACAGAGATCATGAAACCCACCAAACAAGATATAACAGATAAAATGATCATATTATAAGTACTTTAGCATGAAATGTTGTTAAATCAGGAAAGTTTGGAGATATCAGAGTCATTTACTACACACATAATATTTTTATTCAATTAATTCGGATTTACTCCATTACCTAGATGCAATTAACAGCAAGGTTTAAAATTAATGAGAGAATCAATTCTCGCAAAAAAACACATCAAGAATCAACTTTGATTCTCGAAAAATATTCATTTGATTCTTGTCATAGATTCTATAAGTGTCCTCAAAGCCCTGGAGATTTCTATTTTCTGCTCCCTCATATTATGGTAACATTTGGCAGTGGTGTCTCAAGAAGTCTTGGCTGCCTGTACTTAACAAGAAACCACTGCCATGATATTCTAATTTTCATGAGCAAGACCACCCCGCCAAAAACCTGTATGCTGGAACCTATATTCTGCAAGCAAGACAAGAAAATGCAATAAACTGGAAATTTGGCTCTAAAGGCTTCAAATCTTGGAAATATGAGGTTTGTTTTTTACTATGAAAAGTTAAAAAATTTATAGTAATTTATATATTTTTTATACTTACCAATGACCCAGACATAGCTGGTGCTAACTCTTAAAATATAGGGCCAAACACAAATTTTGCCCCCCAATCCCCAAAATTTGCATCTAAAACCAAAGAAAACATGTCCTGAAAGGCCCTCCACACTTCGCCCCTACTGCGCATGCGCAGTGTCAAGGACGTTCCGAAATTGGCGCCATTAATCATTCTAATAACCAGTGCCTGGTAAGCGCTATGTACTCAGCGGGGAGGCAAGAGTTCCCAACTCCTGGGAGGGTCATCCCCGTCTGGGTCATTGGTAAGTATAAAAAATATATAAATTACTATAAATTTTTTAACATTTTTATACTGTACCAATGACCCAGACATAGCTGAATAGTAAAAAGGCTGGAGGGCCAAGGACATAGAGCAAAATGGAATACGCTCAATAAAATAAAATAGAGTCATTCCCTGTAGGGAAAAAGAAGTAATAGGCCTTACATGTATCTTTCTTATTTATGATAAATTAGAAAGATACAACAGCTTCCAAAATTGAGCTTCATACATCCATGTACTCTATTAATATCCAATATAATCCTTATACTAATAATTTTTAAAGTAAGCCAATAAATAAAGTAAGTCTAGAGAATAGAGACTCTTATACTCCTAAAAGTGTCTGAGGATTGCATAATCATGTCCGTTGACATATGCAATATTCAAAAGCTATACTTTAAAAACTAAGACTTGAATGAATTTTAAAAACCTAAACTTCTCACTAAACAACCATCCCAATAACAGCTCAGAATTACTAACTCCGGAGGAGGTATCCCCTTGTTTTCATAGCAAAACAGGTGACCCAAGGGAACACCCTTCCCCCCCCCCCCTTTTTCTTGCCCTGAGTCAAATAGCCCAGAGCGAAGAGGGCAGCAGAACGGAGACACTGCCGAAACAGACAGCCTACCTAGCTATAGTAGCAACTGTTAAGTGAATGACATTCTGAGCAGTAGATAATAGACCTAACAATAGAGGCCTCCAGAAATGGACTCGATATTTCTGAGATAAAATTCATGAATGTGGATGGCTGAGCGCAATGAGCGGCCTTCAAAAATCTATAATAGCGACACTATTAATGTAAGCCCAAGAAGTAGAAGAACTCTTACTTCATGAGCCGAAATCTTAAGCACAACTGCTAAGTCAATGATATACCATAAGCAGTACCGATAGTTAATAGAATCCATTAACAATAAAATGGAGCGTAACGTCCTTCTACTAGGCATCAAAGACAGAAGAAGCTTACGCCCATAGTAATAAACAGATATCTGTTTATAAATACATAAACTGTACCCGGAAAGAGTAAAGGCCTATGCCCATACGAAGACGGAAGGACCTTAAAAATAATAGGTTCCGGATAATAGGAGCCTAACTCTTATGCAAAAATCCAACCTAAATAGTAACGGAAGTAGTGATTCCGAAACTACGAAAGTGAAAATCATCCATCGATAGTGCATGAAACTCACTGACTCTACAGTAAAAGAGAAACCAACAGAATTACTGTCTAAAAGGTCAGAATTTGAAAACTACTGTTTCCAGAGGCTCAAATGATTACTTAGCTAAATAAGAACCGAAGTTAAAATCCATATAGGAATTTAATCTAAAGATTCTAAGTCTATTTATCAAAAAGTTACTAAATGACTTAGATAAAGAGACAAAAGACTCAATTGTAAACTATCATAGAGTGCATAGGTATGAGGTAACATAAACCTATAACCTTAATAATAACAGGCTGCAGTAGATCTTGTGAAACAAGCATACTAAAAAATTGCAATGAGAAGTATGGAGGGATCAACAATATGAACATAATGATCCCTACACCAACGACGGAAGAGCCTCCACTTTAGCCGCATAAAATAGCGAAGAAGAGGATCTCCTATAGTAAGAAATCGCGTCCAAAGCTCATCCAGTACAGTGCTTACAATGCAATACGGACCACACAACGGAATACATGAAGGTTGCGACCTTGCGGGTTGTGATAAAGATGACACGTTTTACCCAGTGAAAAAAAGATCCTCACATAGAGGAAGATTTCACGTTAAGACCCACAGTAGACAAGAGAGTAAATTACCCATGATCTCTGTGAAGATAGAGATGCTATCAACAGAAATGTATTGTGGTTGTTTATCTTAGCAATACCTGCTGAAACAACAGCGCCGGAGGATACGCGTATCCTATCATTCCGTCCTATAGATCAATAGAGCGTTAACAACATTAGCTCAGAGATCTGGACAAGCCAACACATACGTCTGCAATTGATTAGCAAGCTGTGTCGTAAATAAATCATCATTGGGCGCTCCCATAGATAGCAAATCTGATTGAATACTTGTTTGTTGAGAGTCCATTCTGACAGCAACAAGCGACCCGTAAGAGAACGGGTGTCCGGTAAAACAATCAGACGACCCGGAATATGACGGACCAAAACAGAACTTGGTGTACTATAACCAACAGACGGATTCTTTCCATTAAATTGAATAACGGAAACGAAAGAGTGCCTCCCTGGTTCCGGAGATACGCCACTACTGTCGAATTAAAGGACAGGATTTGGGCATGCGTTTCTGAATAATGTTCATGCAATGACATAAAGCAAGCCTAAAAAACATTATTCTGCGGAAGAAAACTGATTGCTAAGAGACTGCGGAACCCAAAGACCCTGGCACTTCGAATCCGTAGGGATCAGTATTATATCCCAATCTGTTTGACTGGCAACCGTCATAACAGCCACACTCGGGTCCAGCAACTGCGGTGGCACTCTCTGAGTCAACCACCGAATGTTTGCCCCAGTCTGAATCTCTTGTAACACTAGATAGACAAGAGAACGTGTAAATCAAGCAATTCATGGATTGCCGAAAAGTTGCCGTCGAAGAGAAGCTCCTTCGAGAACGAAGCGACTATGAGAGAGTTCTTAACCTTACTATCCACGCGTGTGGATGTAGCTAGGGCTACATCACGTCTAACCAACTCCAATCAGCCACTGAAGGGCGGAGTTATACGTGAACAAACTACTGCCCTCAAAAGAAATTACATTGAGAATAATATCCCGTAAATCTTTTCTTGAAGACGTAATGATAATGCCTCAGTAAGGCGGATTACGTATGATAAAGCGTCTAAGTTAAGTCTACTATACATCATGTCGTTTCCAACATTGAAATTGGAAAAGACATAAACGGCGAAAAAGAATATATCCAGTCTTTAACCACACCGTCTAGACGCATATGAACTCTCGGTATGCCATGCTCTGCCAAAATAAATTATTCGTATAAATGATAAAACGGCAGAAATGAGCATTGCGGACAAGAAACTAAACTATCATGCTTGGTAGCAAGCTTATATATATATATAGCGTCGATAAATAATACACATGTTCTAATGACATTATTGGACTGTGTCGGTAAGTCAGGGACAATGTCCCTGAACCGATCGAAAAATCCGAGTCCAATGACGCTATAAGTCTCTTATCCAAGATCCCAGCAATGAAGTCCGAAATAACAATCACTGGAAGAAAATGCCCGAAGATATGAAAGGCAGCTTCCGATACTACTAAAGGGAAAACTCGAAATCTTTCGAATCCCTTTCGCCATCCTGTCGGCCCCTATAAAGCGTTCGGTCGTCCGTACCTGATGCAACCGCGGACCGCACCGACCCAGCGCCGTCGGATAATTCCTGATTCGACCGAGAAATCTAAATTTTATAGTAAATTTCCTTTCTTATTATACCTACCACAATTGTTTACTACAGGCTTGCACTACAGTGGAAGTCCCTAACTCGGATAAAAATACTCTCTATTTTTGTCTTTCCCAAGCAAGTTGGGAAAGAAAAGTGGTGCAAAAGCACCAATAAAAATAAGCCAAAACTGGGTCGAGTGCAACCGGCGCAGACCCAGTATGGGACACTCTCTCCCAAGTAAAACTCCAAGACTTCCGTTGCCAGTGCGCATATACCGTCTCTAAAGACTCATTCTTTTTGAATCCGTAAACGTTAGAGTTATGTGATCAGCGGGGAGGAAAGATTCTTTACCCGTAAAAAAGACGGGAGGGCCTCCATGTAAACAATTGTGGTAGGTATAATAAGAAAGGAAATTTACTATAAAATTTAGATTTCTTATCAACCTACTCACAATTGTTTACTACAGGCTGAATAGACAAAAGGCTGGAGGGAATCGCATAACCAACCCCCACATAACCCTAGTGCACTGGAACCGTGAAGTAGAAGGGAGAGGTCCCGAGGCTTATCAACCATAATGTCGCAATCATTGGTAAAGGACAATGAAAAGAGACATATGAGCCTGTGTGACACACAGACAGAAAAAGGGCAGTAACAGCATAAGGCTGAAACTGACCTCCAAGAAGCCTAATGGCTATGGCAGACAACAGCCTGAGCAGAAGAAAGAGGACCCAGGGCAAAAAGGTCCTCCGACTGCTCCTGCAACTGGCGCAAATAAAAGGTGGAGAAAGTAGAAGCATTTCTCCAGTAGGCTGCCTGCATAACATCCGACAACTTGACGGAGTTAGAATAAGCCCAAGAGGTAGACAGTGCCCGCACCTCGTGGGCAGAAATACGATTGGTAATACAATCGCCAGTTGCTAAATGACTATAAGCCGTACGAATAGCAAGACAAATCCATCGAGAAATGGATTGAGGAGAGATCTTCTGTCGACCCGGAATGAGAGACAGAAAAAAACGTTTTCTGCCTTTCCGTATGAAGCGTGTCCGATCAAGATAAGTGCGAATAGCACGGACCGGACAGAGCAAAGGGCGAGTACCCTCAACAGAGGGAAGAGCCCTGATACAGATAGGAGGAGGAGTAGTATCTGGTAACTGATTCTTAGCCAAAAAGGAGCAATCAGTGGTAAAAGTAACACTGTTGGGAGAGCTCCTAAAAAAGGCCGGGTCAACCGAGAGGGCGTGAAGCTCACTAACCCGTCTGGCCGAAGCAAATGCCATCAGAAAAGCCGTCTTATATGTGAGAAAATGCATATCCACCTGGGATAAAGGCTCGAACGGCGCCCCCCCCCCCCCCCCCCCCCAAGCAAAGCAGCACCCACGAAAGGTTCCATCGTGGAGTAAGCTGCAAAGTCCGAGGCCTTTTCAAAGAAAAGTGCCGAACAAGCTTGGAGAGGTAAGGATTAGTGCCGATACGACCCTTCACTACATAAGAAAAAGTCTCTGAAAGCATAGACCTGTAACCCTTGATGGTAACAGGCTGGAGACCCCGAGAATCAAACAGATATACCAGAAACTCCGCAATCTGTGAAATCGAAGGATTGGCATAATCAACAGAGTGATCAGCACACCATCGACAGAAGACCTTCCATTTAGCTGCATAAGCTAAACCAGTGGAGTGCCTCCTTGAAGAAGAAATGCACTCCACTGCTCGTCTCGAAAAACCTCTACGGAGGAGACAGGACCTGACAAAAGATATGCTTGAAGGCACAACGAAGTCGGGTCGAAGTGAAACCTCCTCGGGCGACCTTGACAAAGAAGGTCGCGATGTAGCGGGAGACGTGCCGGAACCGCCGCCATCAGCGAGCGGAGCTGATTGATCCACACCCGCTGAGGCGACAGGGGAGCGATCAGAATGATTCGACAACTGCAGGTTCGAATTTTGGCGAGAACCTGAGTAAGAATCGGAACCGGCGGGAAGGCGTAGCCGACTAGACCGTTCCAATCGAGTGACAGAGTGTCCACGGCAAAAGCCAGAGGATCTGGACACGGGGACACGAAAGTGTCCACCTGATGGTTCCAACGAGTCGCAAAGAGGTCGATGTGGGGACGTCCCCAGAGAGCGCAAAGCGACTGGAACACTGCCCTGTGAAGCATCCACTCGGTGGAAATAACCCTGCCCTGTCGGGACAGGGAGTCGGCTAGGACGTTCAGACGACCGGGAATGTGACGAACAACCACTCCGGCGTGAACATCCTGAGCGAGCAGAAGAAGATCCCGAGCTAACTCGTACATCGGAAGCGAGTGCGTGCCGCCATGGTTCCGAATGTAAGCAACCACTGTCAAATTGTCGGATAGTAGAAGGACCTGGCGACTCGACAGGTGAGGGATCCACTGCCTGAAACTCAGAAGAAGAGCAAGAAGCTCCTTCTGGTTGATGTGTAGAGCTGCCTGATCCTGGTCCCACATCCCGTGTAGGGAAAGACCGAGAGGATCCAACGTCGCACCCCATCCGAGATCGCTGGCATCTGCCGTCAGAACGCGATCGGACGTGGGTAAGTCCAGTGGAACACCCTGCGTAATCCACTGAACATCTGTCCAGGGAAGAAGGTGAGGATACAGAGAGTCCGGAAACGGAAGCACCGGATCCAGAGAATCTACATTCGGCCTCCAACGACTGAGCAGAAAGTGTTGGAGAGGTCTGACACGCAGCCGACCTAGAGGAATGAGATCCGTCACCGAACCGCAGAGACTGATCAGCCGGAGAAAACTCCGAGCGGTCGCGGACCTGGACTGGGACAGAGTCAGAGCAAAAGCTGAGAGAATCACAGCCTTGGCCTGGGGAACAGCCACCAAATTGAATTTGGTTTGGAAAGACATCCCCAGATGACAAAACGACTGAGAAGGGACCAGGTCCGACTTCTCCTCGTTGACTCTGAATCCTAGCGACGTGAGCAAGCTCAACAGAGTGGCGACATCCGATTCCAGTAAGGCAGCATTGGAATGCCTCTGGAGGATATTGTCCAGCTATGCCGAAGTAGTCACCCTGGACTGTGTGCGATGGAACGCTATCACATGCGACATCAGTCTGGTGAACGCCCAAGGAGCCAGGTTGAGGCCAAAAGGCATGGCCTTGAACTGGTAAACTCGCCCCAGAAAAGCGAACCTGAGATACTTCCGTGACGCCCGATGCATCGGAACGTGGAAGTAAGCGTCTCGCAGGTCGATGCTGGCTGCGAAATCTCCCTGGTGAATTGATTGGCGGACTGACCTGAAAGTCTCCATGCTGAACTTGGGAGCAATGATAGACTGGTTCAGGATACTCAGATCAATAACCGGTCGGAGTCGGCCGTCCTTCTTCGGCACCAAGAACAGGCGGGAATAGAAACCCACTGACTGAACGTTCTTGACGACCTCGATCGCCCCCTTTGCCAGGAGATTGGCAATCTCCGTGGACAAAAGTTCCCGACGTAAAATGTCTGAAGGAACTGTGGTTGGAAGAGGCACCCTTGACAGAGTGGGGTGCCGTCGGAAGGATATGCGCAGCCCGGACCGAACAACATCTAACACCCATGGATCGGATGTGATGGTGGTCCAATGGTCTGCGAACTCTGCTATCCTTCCTCCAACCTGGGACGAGTCGAGGTGAGGACCTTCATTTCGAGCCCCGACGAGGCCCGCGAGAGGAGAAACCACCTCCTCTGCCAAATGAAGAATCCTGAGACTTCCCTCGATTCTGCCGACCCCTACCTTTACCCCGTGAGTAAGAAGTAGAGGCGGCGGCAGAAGGACCAGCCTTTTGCTTCACAGAGGAAGCAGAAGGATACTTGTTAGGCTTGGAACGGCCCTTGCCTCCCCGAGAAGGCTGATCAAGCTGACGAAACAGCAGCTGATCTTTGGAATGACGTAGGACGTCATCGGACCGTCGACACGGAACCATGGAAAAGTTGCGGACCTGCCAAAGAAGCAGATCGAAGAGTAGCACGCTGCTCCTCGGGAAGGGATCGTCCTGTGTCCAGCACAGCGTCCCTTCGAACTAATTCCAAATTAGCCGTGTTACAGGCATGCGTGTGAGTAAGGTGCATAAGCGCCTTGGACAGCACACGCAAAGGAGCCTGTACCTCGTCAAACTTATCTGGAGGCAGATAAGCAGCCAAAGCTGAGACGACGTGATCTGAGAGAGAAAGCATGCCAAGCATCTCTCTAGATAAGCCCAACGTGGACTCCAGAGTCGTCATTGGAATGACGGCAGACTTGGGCTTGGAAAGCCCGAGGGAAGTGGAGTCCTGATCCAGAACCGTCAAAGTCTGGCAGACTGACGGATTGGCGGAATCGTAGGAACGATAACGCACAGGAGGCAAAAAGGTGTCAACCCTGGTGAAGAACGAAGTCTTCAAAGCCTTGGAATTCAGCTTGGCATCCAATGCTGAAAAAGCTTCAACCACCTGTACCGACTGGCACGGTCGAAGGCGCCCAGAGGCAGGTTGCTCCAAAGGCTGTTGGCGCGCGACCGATGATCGCGGCCAGGCTGACACTGTCGGCTGGTTAGCAGGTTTGAGCTCAGGCAGAAACCCAAACACAAAGTCAAGAGCCGCCCCCAAGTCCGAAGACTGCTGGCCCTCGACCTCAAGCATGTCGGACTCCTCCCCAGAGTCGGAAGACACATAGCCCATCGTGGGCAAACCAGCCGACGCCTCCCATGGTGTCGGGACACCAGAGGAATCGGAAACCGGCCTGTTTCCAATCCCGGGAGGCGGCGCCATAGGAGGCGCCTGGAAACCACCCATAGCCTCGCTGGAAGCAACAGGAAGGCTCTTAGAAAGAACCTGAGTGAGTAAGGAGAGGGCCTCCCTAAGCTCACTGCCTGAACCGACCGGTTCGACAGGGGAGCGAACCGGCAAAGTGGCTTCACCTCTGACCCTCTTAACCAGCGAAGGGTCACGATCCTCCAAAACACCCGGCGCGGGACGACGGGCGGCAGCCGAAACATCTGAAGGCAGACGTGTATAGGGGTACGATGCACCCCGAGGATCAATATTGCGAGAACTCATGAGAGTCACCGCGGACCTCTGCGGGGCAGAAGGTCCAGGCTGCACAAAAGGCGTTGGTCCCCCAAAACTGGTCGTATGACCAGAGTGAGTAGACGGAAACGCCACGGAAGCCATAGTGTTTCCACTACGAACATCCGAATCCAAAGACACAACTGTGGAACTCGACGGCGAAGAGACCACAGCGATGGGCTCGGCCGGCAGCCCCTTCCGACTTCGCCGAGTTGAAGTCAGGGAAGGCTGGGGCCGATATCCCACGTCTACAATATCGGACAGTCCTGCAGTCCCCTGCAGCGAAAAGCTGAGGCCGGCTGAAACAGACAACGAAGCAGACGGACCAGCAGCAGTAGTAGATACGTCGAGAGTCGTTGAGGCTGGTGAAATAGTGGAGAGAGCACACCGGCTCGGCTCCGAAGGAGGAGTCACAACCCTAGTGACAGCCTCAGATGTCGACTGGAGGGGGACCGTAGTCCCGGAACCAGGCATCTCTACACCAGAACACTCAACGGCTCCTGCAGTATCCACCACAGGAAAAGACTACACATCCCCCACGGAGGAGGAATAACTCTCACCAGACAAAGTCGGCTTGGGAGGCCCCGAACGACCACGTTCTCCTTTCCCGCGGGAGCGGGAGGCACGGCCACGAGAACGAACGACACGATTTACTGACGCCCAGAAGGTGGAAGACCATGTTCCACAGACACCACACGGCCGCTCGGCCGAACACCCATTACAGAAGGAACACGACGAATGTACATCGTCCACATGCTTAGGCAGCAGACACTGCCCACAAGGAATTGTCCTAGGCATGAAAGAGGTGAGAGGAGCAGAGAAGGTGAGATCAGAAAACAGAACACCCCCAAAGAGAGAAAGGTGACAGAAACAAAGACCCCAGACGGTCGACCGGGAACCACCCAACAGGAAGACTACTCTCAACAGAAAGAAGAAACACTGTAGGAGTGGTACCCCGCTGACACCTAACTCTAACACAATTAGAAAAATTTGCAAAAAAAGCATGAACAATAATTGTGAAAATCTAAGTCCGAACCGCGTGGCCCGCGAAAATCGCGCGCGACCCGAGAGAGAGCAAATAAATATACATTATGGACATATAATAGAAAAAAGAGAATATAAAACACTGTTCCTGAGAATACAAAGGATACACTGTGGTATAATGAATCAGGAATCATCAAACATCGAGCTGGTGGAACACTGATAAGCGTGCAAAAACATCTCGACACGAAGCGGATTTTAAAAAGAATGAGTCTTTAGAGACGGTATATGCGCACTGGCAACGGAAGTCGTGGAGTTGTACTTGGGAGAGAGCGTCCCGTACTGGGTCTGCGCCGGTTGCACTCGACCCAGTTTTGGCTTATTTTTATTGGTGCTTTTGCACCACTTTTCTTTCCCAACTTGCTTGGGAAAGACAAAAATAGAGAGTATTTTTATCCGAGTTAGGGACTTCCACTGTAGTGCAAGCCTGTAGTAAACAATTGTGAGTAGGTTGATAAGAAACTGTCAATTGCTGGGATGCTGCGAAACAACTGTGCTAACTCGGATAGCACGTCCGTCACTGAGGCCTGAGGAGAAGTAGTCTTACGATGCA
Organism: Pictodentalium vernedei; assembly: GCA_031216915.1. NCBI lineage: Eukaryota > Metazoa > Mollusca > Scaphopoda > Dentaliida > Dentaliidae > Pictodentalium > Pictodentalium vernedei. The sequence continues at coordinate 169,109,560 of CM062293.1, forward strand.
TTGCCGCTGGAAGCTCCGTGATCGTTACCCCGTGCATACTACCAATATGCGAGCGAACGGAGTGTATAGGCCTTGTGTCCCTTGGCTACCGGATGGCGCGACCTATTCGCCGACTGATCGGATACTCGAGGTCACGTAGCCAATGTGCGGTCGTGTGCCCTGCTGTGAGGATGAGGAAGCATTAAGGACAGTCTCTCGGACTGTCAATATAATGGAGCGTCCCGACCGACGGACATATGCTCCGAATGTAAAATATCTGAACCACAACATGCGGTCCCCTATGTTGTTGGACAAGAGAGGGACCTCTCTCGCTCACAGCCCGGACGGACCTGGACAAGCCAGGAACCGGACTAACAGGCTTCCTCCGATCTGTCCTCAATCTGCCGTCACTGGGTGAGTACTAAAGTAATTTAAAGTGCTCGTATCACCCAAATCTCCTTCCTAGACCGCAACGGACGAACCCGGCAGCCGAACCATTCGATGAATGTATGCTACACCGGGTGAGCTAGCGAATGTCACTCCATAGGCGATAGACATATTCCATGAGCACTTATTGCCGCTAGCTCTTCATTAACTATGATGACAGAGGCACACTTTTGAAAGACATCTCCGTAACTCTGCGAACAAGAAACCAGAAATGCTTGGTTATAGCAAGCATAAAATAATAATATATATAGCGTCGTTCAATAATTCGAAAGTTTATGTGACATTATTGGACTATGTCGGAACTAAGGGACGATGTCCCTGAACCGAACCAAAAATTTCTAAGTCCACCGACGCTATCAGTTTCTTATCCGGCATCGCAGCATTCTGGTCCGACGAAAGAAGCTGTAGAAGACCAAGTCAGATGACATACACAACAGCATATGTTGTTCCGAAAGGGAAAGCTCGAAATCCTCCAAATCCCTTTCGGTATCCCGTCGGACCGGATGAAACTTTCGGACGTCCGTACCCGCTTCCGCGGAGCGTCCCGACCCAGCATCGTCGGATAAAATATATGCGACAGATTCAGTTGATGCTGGGATGCTGCGATAAACTGTGCTATTAAGGAAAGCACGTCCGTTCCCGAGGCCTGTGCAGTAGCGGTCTTACGATGCATTGCCGCCGGAAGCTCCGTGTACGTTGACTCCCGCACACTTCCTATGCGAACGTCCGGAGTCTGCAGGCCTCGTGTCCCTGGCTACCGGATGGTGTGACCTGGTTGCCGAAGAATCCTTGATCGGCGAAGCTGGTAATATATCGGCGGTCACGCAGCCAAGGTGCGGTCGTGTGCGCTGACGAGAAGAGGAAGCCTTAGCAGTCTCCGCAGACTGCCTATACAACGGAGCGTCCTGAGCGACGGACGTATGCTCCGCTTGCAACACATTTTGTACCACAACATCTGGGGCCAGATGTTGTTGAACGAGAGAGGGGCCTCTCTCGCTTGCCGTCCGGATGGACCGGAACGAGCTATGAACCGGACTAAAAGGCTTCCTCCGTTCTCCCACCGATCCACCGTCACTGGGTGTGCATTAGGTTAATTTATAGTGCTCGCATCACCCCAAAATTCCTTCTAGACCGCAACGGACGAACCCGGCTGCCGAACCATTCGGTGAATGGACGCTACACCGGGCGAGCTAGCGGACGTCAAAGGCCGTCGAACCTACTAGGGTCCTCTTAGGCAACTGGCGTATTTACATGAGCACTTTTCCGCTAGCCCTTCATTAATTGTGACGACGGAGGCACACTGTTGGAAGACATCACAGATACATCACCCTAATCTTGATCGTCTGAAATAGAAATTGATAAAGTAGAGTGACCCTGCGGGGAAAGGACCGGAGTGTCCAAATCCCCAATAACATACCGTGACATACGCTTCCCATATTGTCATCAAAATCATACGATACAGAACAGGAGTTAATGCGAGTACACTGACCACATATAGAATGATTATAAAGTCAGAGGAAGACTTCCTCTTAATACAATTGATCAATATCCTTTCAATGTGAAAAGAAAACAAGTCCTGGTACTCGCACTAACCCCTGGCAATCAAAATACATAATAATAATATGATCCATTAATATAGAAAAAATAATTGAAATCAAAATATTTTGAAAAAATATTTTTTCAGAACAGCCCAAGTTTCTGAAAAAAAACGTTGAGCCCCAATGGATCCCAAGCCTAAGTGTGGACAAAAATTTTAAAAATATTTTAAACAATTTATTCAACACTTACGAACAATAATAATGTATCTAGTTATGATTAAAATAACATCAAGATATTATTTTCCAGAAATCCCCCCCTCACACAGAGGGCTGTTGTAAATGTAAACAATGAGTGTAAAAACACTAAAATAAGACTCCAGGCACCCAGGCCCGAAATCAGTTACCAAAAATACACTATCTGATGCAAAACAGAGACTTCCAGGGAAGAAACTGCAGAACATCAGATGGTAGATGCAGAACACAACGCCTAACCACCCGTAGGTGAAGACGTAAACATGGGGAAAAGAACAGAATTCATTCTGTTATTCAGCTAAAACTCCCAAGAAAATTTAGTAATAATAATTACAAAAACTATGCCAAAAGCATGGGAGAATAGCAAGGGGGGACTTAAAGGACAGGGAGAGAGGAAAACACTTAAAAAACAGTGTAACTAAATAATCAGAATGACAACAAAATGGCTGCTGCCTCGAAAATAGGTAACTTAACATAATTTCATTAAAAAATTTTAAGTTACAGCCCTGATAATATTCTGTCACACATTTTTTTCCTCTCCTCCTTCTCTATCCTCCTTAGAATCACCATTTCACTAATATTTATGTGTCTGGCATCATTTAAACTGAGATTTATAAGCACAAAGATCAGTCAGATGTTAACTGATGAAGGGCCAAACTTAGAATGATTAATGGCGCCAATTTCGGAACGTCCTTGACACTGCACATGCGCAGTAGGGGCGAAGTGTGGAGGGCCTTTCAGGACATGTTTTCTTTGGTTTTAGATGCAAATTTTGGGGATTGGGGGGCAAAATTTGTGTTTGGCCCTATATTTTAAGAGTTAGCACCAGCTATGTCTGGGTCATTGGTACAGTATAAAAATATGTGCTGTTTACTCTCCTGAGGGTATAACAGTATATCGTAGTCGTAAATGGTAAATTATTCAAGAACTGAAAATTGACTCTTGCAGCAAAAGTTTCCAAGAATTAACTCTCGAATCAGGACAAATTTTAAGGCCTGAACAGGTCACAATTGCTAGCTTAACTTGACACTGGAATTCTGTGAGTCTGCAAGTCTGTTCACATTTTCCTTTAGCACAGGCTACACCTGTAGTTCTTGTCCAATCGTCACAAAATTTCATATGCAGGTTTGAGGTCATGTCTAGATGAGAACGTCCCCTTTTGGTCACGATCAGTCAACCGTGATGGCTGCCAGGGCCCCAAACCCAAAAACCTTTAGCACAGTCTACAGGTTGTATTTATAAAGGGATATCATTGTAACTAGGAATGATGACTCTGTATAACATCTAGATGAGAATGTCCCCTTTTGGACATGATCTGTCAACCATGATGGCTATCCAAGACCGAAACCCAAAAACTTTTAGCACAGTTTACAGGTCATATTAAATATATAGAGGGATTTCATTGTACCTTGGTAGGATGACTCCATATGATATCTAGATGAGAACTTCCCCATTTGATCGCGACCTGTTAACCATGACTGCCATAGCCCGAAACTCCAAAACCTTTAGTACCGTCTACAGTTCGTATTTATGGAGGGATTTCATTGTACCTTGGTAGGATGACTCCATATGACATCTAGATGGGAACTTCCCCATTTGATTGCGACCTGTCGACCATGATGACTGCCAGAGCCCAAAACCTGAAAACCTTTAGTACAGTCTACAGTTTGTATTTATGGAGGGATTTCATTGTAACTTGGTAAGATGACTCCATATAATGTCCCGATGATGAGAAGGTCCCCTTTTGGTTGTGATTGGTCAATTGTGACAGCAACAGGGGCCTGAAGCCCAAAAACCTTTAGTCTACAGGTCGTATTTGTGAAGGAATTTCATTGTAACTTGGTAGGATGACTCCAGATAACATCGAGATGAGAACATCCCCTTTTGATTACGATCATTCAATCATGATGACTGGACGGGCCCAAAACCCAAAAACCTTTAGCACAGACTACAGGTCCTATTTACACAGGGTTTTCACTGTAACCTGGAAAGATGACTCAGTATAATGTCTAGATGAGGACATCCCCTTTTGGTTGCGATCGATCAACCGTGATGGTTACACAGGCCGGAAGTCCAAAAATCTTTAGCACAGTCCGTCTACAGGCTATATTTATGAAGAGATTTCATCGTAACTTGATAGGATGGCTCATTTTGGAATAATTTCACTATAACTTGGTAGCTTTGGTTGACATACATTAACTGTGAGGGTCATAACCCACCCCTCAATTCTTTAGTACAGTGTCCACCTACAATTATTTTTACTGAAAACATAGCAAATAGGGAACAGAAATTAAACATATTCTCAATTATCACAATTCTTGTTGTATTTCATAATCTTTTCATAAACATTGAACAGTATCCTTTTCATCAAACACAACATACAGTCAAGTTAAGCTACAGTGTCACTGACACTTTCATTTTAAAGACATGGTGGATGGATTGTTTGGAGTTTGTATGCAAATAAGGTTTTTCCATTAACCCTTTACCCGATGCTTCAGCCACATCTACCAATGTAACTTACAAATTTGAGCAGTTGAAAAAAATTATTTTTAAAAAAATGTCAACAAATTCATATACTTTTCTGAAATATTTTGAAAAATATTAACAAATTTTGATATCCTCCTGAGCATTGGGTAAATGGTTAAACAATACCCACTTCACTGGGACCCAATGCATTTTTGACTGGTTAACCCTTTAACTTACGAGTCATCTGCATCTGCCCGCATAAGTTACAAATTAGGCAGTTGAAAAAAAAATGTTTTCAAACAATTTCAATGAAAGTGTCAATGACACTGTAGCTCAACTTGACAAACTTGAACTTGGTAAGTTATAAATGAAATGACAAAATTGAAGATCATTGGGACCAATGTCAGTTTTTTTTGCCAGTGGCAACATTTTTTGACAGAAACCGAAGAAAATCGATAGCTCCCATCTAGAGGCCTCCCCAAACAAGCATGCTAGGTTTCAAAGCAATCCGATCCTAAATGTGCCCTGTAGGGTAAACAAAAGGGAAATATTGTGGTCTGACTAGACTAAATTCTAAGAACGTTGGCCGTGGCAACATTTTTTGACGGAAATGGAAGAAAATCGATAGCTCCCATCTAGAGGTCACCCTAAATAAGCATACCAGGTTTCAAAGCAATCAAATCATAAATGTGCCCTGTAGGGTGTGCCAAAGGGAAATATTGTGGTTTGACTAAACTAAGTTCTAAGAACGTTGGCCGCAGCAAGATTTTTTGACAGAAGTTGAAGAAAATCGATAGCTCCCATCTAGAGGCCACCAAACAAGCATGCCAGGTTTCAAAGCAATCCAATCATAAATGTACCCTGTAGGGAGTGCCAAAGGGAAATATTGAGTCTTCTGACTAAACTAAGTTCTAAGAACGTTGGCCGCGGCAACATTTTTTGACAGAAATTGAAGAAAATCGATAGCTCCCATCTAGAGGTCTCCCCAAACAAGCATACCAGGTTTCAAAGCAATCTGATCGTAAATGTACCCTGTAGGGTGTGCCAAAGGGAAATATTGAGGTCTGACTAAACTAAGTTCTACGAACGTTGGCCGTGACAACATTTTTTGCCGGAAATTGAAGAAAATCGATAGTCGTAAATGGTAAATTATTCAAGAACTGAAAATTGACTCTTGCAGCAAAAGTTTCCAAGAATTAACTCTCGAATCAGGACAAATTTTAAGGCCTGAACAGGTCACAATTGCTAGCTTAACTTGACACTGGAATTCTGTGAGTCTGCAAGTCTGTTCACATTTTCCTTTAGCACAGGCTACACCTGTAGTTCTTGTCCAATCGTCACAAAATTTCATATGCAGGTTTGAGGTCATGTCTAGATGAGAACGTCCCCTTTTGGTCACGATCAGTCAACCGTGATGGCTGCCAGGGCCCCAAACCCAAAAACCTTTAGCACAGTCTACAGGTTGTATTTATAAAGGGATATCATTGTAACTAGGAATGATGACTCTGTATAACATCTAGATGAGAATGTCCCCTTTTGGACATGATCTGTCAACCATGATGGCTATCCAAGACCGAAACCCAAAAACTTTTAGCACAGTTTACAGGTCATATTAAATATATAGAGGGATTTCATTGTACCTTGGTAGGATGACTCCATATGATATCTAGATGAGAACTTCCCCATTTGATCGCGACCTGTTAACCATGACTGCCATAGCCCGAAACTCCAAAACCTTTAGTACCGTCTACAGTTCGTATTTATGGAGGGATTTCATTGTACCTTGGTAGGATGACTCCATATGACATCTAGATGGGAACTTCCCCATTTGATTGCGACCTGTCGACCAAGATGACTGCCAGAGCCCAAAACCTGAAAACCTTTAGTACAGTCTACAGTTTGTATTTATGGAGGGATTTCATTGTAACTTGGTAAGATGACTCCATATAATGTCCCGATGATGAGAAGGTCCCCTTTTGGTTGTGATTGGTCAATTGTGACAGCAACAGGGGCCTGAAGCCCAAAAACCTTTAGTCTACAGGTCGTATTTGTGAAGGAATTTCATTGTAACTTGGTAGGATGACTCCAGATAACATCGAGATGAGAACATCCCCTTTTGATTACGATCATTCAATCATGATGACTGGACGGGCCCAAAACCCAAAAACCTTTAGCACAGACTACAGGTCCTATTTACAAAGGGTTTTCACTGTAACCTGGAAAGATGACTCAGTATAATGTCTAGATGAGGACATCCTCTTTTGGTTGCGATCGATCAACCGTGATGGTTACACAGGCCCGAAGCACAAAAATCTTTAGCACAGTCAGTCTACAGGCTATATTTATGAAGAGATTTCATCGTAACTTGATAGGATGGCTCATTTTGGAATAATTTCACTATAACTTGGTAGCTTTGGTTGACATACATTAACTGTGAGGGTCATAACCCACCCCTCAATTCTTTAGTACAGTGTCCACCTACAATTATTTTTACTGAAAACATAGCAAATAGGGAACAGAAATTAAACATATTCTCAATTATCACAATTCTTGTCGTATTTCATAATCTTTTCATAAACATTGAACAGTATCCTTTTCATCAAACACAACATACAGTCAAGTTAAGCTACCGTGTCACTGACACTTTCATTTTAAAGACATGGTGGATGGATTGTTTGGAGTTTGTATGCAAATAAGGTTTTTCCATTAACCCTTTACCCAGGGACCAGCCTAGGGGGGAATTTTAGAGAGACTTCAAGTCTCCCTCCAGAAAAAATAGGGAGACTGCAGAGTCATGTAGGGAGACTTCATAGGCAAGTGGGGAAAATTAAGAATATTCACGTACCACCCCCACCGCCCCTTCATATTTTCAATGTGTCTTTATTGACTGAAAATCCCCCCACTGCTACCCTCTCCTTCATGACCCCTCCCCTCTTCCTCATGTCAATCCCCCGGCACCCTCCTGTGGTTGCCTTTCACCAAAGTCTACTGAACTAATAATTTCCTAAGTCTGAAATTGTGAACAGGACCAGATGTAAGAAGGTTGCTTGGGAGGTACTTTGTTAGTTAATAAACAAAATACATTCTGGGGTCGAGTATTTTGTAAAAGAAATGTCATTTCGCATCATTTTTAAGGCATTCCGGTGTCATACCGTGTCATTTCGTGTCATTCCAGTGTTTAGGAGGACCTTTTTTCAAGATCGTCCACATGCACACTTGTGTCCTGTACAAAGCTTTTCTTGTCATCACCAAAGCTTTTTTTTCATGTGTTTCAATTCCATTCGTGTTTTTCTGGGAATAGACAGTCCAACTGTTAACAGTCATCAGCAAAACGAAATGAAAATACTGTGTTATAAAATACGTCCATTGTGTATACATTTTCGGCATCCTAAGCGACGTAACCTACTTTCAAATTGGGTTATTTTGTTGAGTCGCGTAAGTCACCTATTTTCGTTTCGACAATTGAAGCTCCGACTGAAACGCAACAAAACAGAAATAAAAAAAAATCTGCCAAAAGCGACAATAGATAACTGATTGTCGTGTGATTTCAAATAAATGGACGTTTATTTGACGAATTAACATGCCCATTTATCACGCTCGAGCACATTCGATTTTTGAAAATAATCGTTTTCATGTAATTGTAAACCTCGCATCACTCAGTTCAGCCTTTCCTCATTTTTTGGCCAATTTTTAGAGGGCGACTTGTAATCGCCCCTACTATTTTTCTAGGCGACTTTGGGCTTAGAAGGGCGACATAATCGCCCTAGTCACCCTCACGGCTGGTCCCTGCCTTTACCCGATGCTTCAGCCACATCTACCAATGTAACTTACAAATTTGAGCAGTTGAAAAAAATTATTTTTAAAAAAATGTCAACAAATTCATATACTTTTCTGAAATATTTTGAAAAATATTAACAAATTTTGATATCCTCCTGAGCATTGGGTAAATGGTTAAACAATACCCACTTCACTGGGACCCAATGCATTTTTGACTGGTTAACCCTTTAACTTACGAGTCATCTGCATCTGCCCGCATAAGTTACAAATTAGGCAGTTGAAAAAAAAATGTTTTCAAACAATTTCAATGAAAGTGTCAATGACACTGTAGCTCAACTTGACAAACTTGAACTTGGTAAGTTATAAATGAAATGACAAAACTGAAGATCATTGGGACCAATGTCAGTTTTTTTGCCAGTGGCAACATTTTTTGACAGAAACCGAAGAAAATCGATAGCTCCCATCTAGAGGCCTCCCCAAACAAGCATGCTAGGTTTCAAAGCAATCCGATCCTAAATGTGCCCTGTAGGGTAAACAAAAGGGAAATATTGTGGTCTGACTAGACTAAATTCTAAGAACGTTGGCCGTGGCAACATTTTTTGACGGAAATGGAAGAAAATCGATAGCTCCCATCTAGAGGTCACCCTAAATAAGCATACCAGGTTTCAAAGCAATCAAATCATAAATGTGCCCTGTAGGGTGTGCCAAAGGGAAATATTGTGGTTTGACTGAACTGAGTTCTAAGAACGTTGGCCGCAGCAACATTTTTTGACAGAAGTTGAAGAAAATCGATAGCTCCCATCTAGAGGCCAACCCAAACAAGCATGCCAGGTTTCAAAGCAATCCGATCATAAATGTACCCTGTAGGGAGTGCCAAAGGGAAATATTGAGTCTTCTGACTAAACTAAGTTCTAAGAACGTTGGCCGCGGCAACATTTTTTGACAGAAATTGAAGAAAATCGATAGCTCCCATCTAGAGGTCTCCCCAAACAAGCATACCAGGTTTCAAAGCAATCTGATCGTAAATGTACCCTGTAGGGTGTGCCAAAGGGAAATATTGAGGTCTGACTAAACTAAGTTCTACGAACGTTGGCCGTGGCAACATTTTTTGCCGGAAATTGAAGAAAATCGATAGCTCCCATCTAGAGGTCACCCTAAATAAGCGTATCAGGTTTCAAAGCAAGCAAACCATAAATGTGCCCTGTAGGGTGTGCCAAAGGGAAATATTGTGGTTTGACTAAACTAAGTTCTAAGAACGTTGGCCGCGGCAACATTTTTTGATGGAAATTGAAGAAAATCGATAGCTCCCATCTAGAGGTCACCCCAAACAAGCATAAGAAGTTTCAAAGTAATCTGATCATAAATGCGACCTGTGAGGTGTGCCAAAGTAAATTGTGGACGTACGTACTAACATACGTACGTACGTACGTACGTACGCCGACGGACGAGAAGTGATGGCAATAGCTCAGCTTGACTTTGTCAAGTTGAGCTAATAAAACCATATCATGTGAACCCCTTATTGGAATGAACTAATCAAGCTCATTCCATTAGGGGTCACATGATATCTTTATATCAAAAATATTTGAAAAATCTTGAAAAACAATAATTAAAATAATAAACTTTGGTACTCTGTGTGCTGGGTAAAGGGTTAAAGTTAAACAGGCCTGGCATTCTTAAAAATGCAGGAGGGCTAAACATCGCTCCCATCGCATGGTCTAGGGGAGTGATTAGCTCCCCTCAGGCTTGCAAAAGCTAAAAGTGGCAAAATGAAGTATTACTACTAATCAATTCTGCCTTGTGGGTTTTGTACATTTTATTTGGCGCTGCCAACAAGGTAGTCTCTGTGAGACGACTACGCTGCCCCTCCCACACCTCTGGGCCTCGACATGGCCCGGAGGTGTGGGAGGGGAAGTGTGGCCATCTTACACAGACCACTAACATAGCAGCGATCTAAAAGGTGTGTGCTTTAGGAATAGGCTGTTATGGTAATCATCATTTTCTGAGGCCAGGAGAGCTAGTTTTCACCCTCATTAATATTTTTAAGGCGAGCTATAGGCAAGCGAATAAATCGCTCTCCTGAAAATGCCAGGCCTGGTGAAACCAACATTAAATAATTGAACTTCAGATATAAAACAAAAAAGTTAATGTGCATGAAATTATTGTTTTATTAAAAATAATCAATTCTTTCTTCTTCTTCGATTCCGGACAACTGATGCATTCGATTCTATTTTAATAGGCTTCTGATGGAAGGCATTGAAACCATATATTTTTGTGTCAGAAGAAGGTAGCATCTTAGTTATAACACCTGAAATAACAGTGAGAAAGTTTTCTCTAATTGTGAATCTCTGAGCTGGTCGAAGAACCATTGGTTTACGAAGCAACACATGAACACATGCGGTATCTCCTGGCATGAGCATCTTGACTCCTTTTGGTAATTCAACATAACAAGCCATATCAAACGTATCACAGAAAATATGTTGAATATATGTATGACTGTCTAAAATAGGTTTAGTTCTGCCACCTTCTGCTTTCGTTAAAAGATAAATCTGGGCTTCAAATGTGTTCCATAAGTTGTAAGAATCAACCGCACACAAATACATTCCTCTACACACCAGTTCTTGTTTGACACCCCGTAACAAAATTCCAACATTATCCCCCGCCTGACAAGATGATACAGATTTGTGAAAAAGTTGTATATCCGTAGCAACAGTTGGTAGTTTATTTCCAAAACCCAGCAATTCAGCTTTGACACCTTTTTCTATTTTGCCATTTAGCACTGTACCAATTGCTACAGTTCCACGACCTGGAACATTGAATGCAGAATCTATCGGTAAAAGAAAGGGTCCACTTATGTCTCTTTCAGGAATGGAGAAATATGAGTCTAATGTATCAACAAGTTTTTTAATAGATGGAGTACCATTTGTCTCATTACTGTCCCTCAGAGCTTGTAAAGCAGAGCCTGATATCACAGGTGTCTCTATACTACTGTATCCAAACTCCTCTAACAATTCCTCTACTTCTAGTTTCACCAACTCAACAAGCTCACTATCAACAGCATCAGCTTTATTTATGTACACTATTACTTTTTTAATGCCTATCTGTTTTGCTAGTATTAAATGTTCCCGAGTTTGTGGCATTGCTCCATCTGTTGCTGCAATTACTAAAATAGCACCATCCATCTGCGAAGTACCTGTTATCATATTTTTTATGAAATCTATGTGTCCAGGACAGTCAGTATGGGCATAATGCCGGCTTTTTGTTTCATATTCAACATATGTAGCATTGATTGTAATTCCTCGTTTTTTTTCTTCGACAGCATTATCAATTTCATCATATTTCCTATATTTGGTGCTGCCCTTGTCTGATAAATACTTGGTTATTGCTGCAGTCAATGTTGTTTTACCTATAAAACATAATGAACATTAATTACACAGTCCACAGTTTCAAAAACAATTTCTACTCAAAAAGTACATGTAGAACTGATGTGAACATCTTAAACACCAATAACTAAATATTCTCTGTAGGACCATTGGTGAAACAGCTAGGCCTATTATCCAGGGTTTCAGTTTTTGAAGGCTTAACTTGTTACTATTCACGTTCTTAAGAACGTGAGTAGTAACAGGTTAAGCCTTCAAAAACTAAAACTATGGATAATGATGATCCTTACACAACTGATTGAACACCTTAAACACCAATAACTAAATATTCTCTGAATCACCAATGCTGAAACAGCTAGGCCTATCATCCATAGTTTTAGTTTTTGAAGGCTTAACTTATAACTATTCACATTCTTAACTGGTTGAGGGCTACATTGTTTTGACAGCCTGAATTTGTTCATCAAAATTTGTTTTATTACAAATTACTAAAGAATGCCAATAGGAATTGGAATTGAGCCTTCATGATTGAATTTTCTAATGACAATTTTATCCAATTTTTTGTTGGAAATATAACAAATTGAAGTTAGTATGAGAGAGAGATTCGAAAAATCGAATCATGAGACTGATTCGAGATCAGGCCTGAAAATAAGCAGTCTGACATTTGCAGAATGAGGTGCCCAGAGGGTGAATTTGATGATGCTATCCCATACAGTGGGCCTATTTATCCTTTGGGTACCTCTTTCTGTTTACTCTTGAGATCCTGATTCAGATTGAGGTTCACAGAGGGTAAATTTAGTGATGCTACCCTGCTAGGCAACTAACTAACAAATATATTGACAAACAACTATTTCATTCGTCTATCGTTGGCTTCCAAAGAAATGGGGTTATCGATTTTTTGTTTGCCCAAAATACGAAACTTCAAACAAACAGTAGGAAACTTTAGTTGAATTGCACTTGGCTTTCATTTGTTCGCTCTTCAAGAAATGTGATTTTTTTCAAAATTACGATAAATCACTTGATGCTAAAATGCTGAAGTGTAATACAATGTTGAAAAGGGCTCCTTGAGCATTTTGGCTTAATGAGATGAAGATAAAGCTGCTGAAGTCTGGGTTTCTCGTCTCAGATTTTGCACTAACAATGGGAAAGGCATCAGAGATACCATTCCTCCTGTGTTTAATTTATTTATTTATTAAGGTCACATTCAGCATCTAAGGCTCTATCATAACCGCAACGTAGGTGTGAAGTCAAGTTTATCCTATCGTTTATACCAATGCTGCAGAGGACTTCCACCCTAGCCACTGGCTACTGGGTCTTATTTAACCAGTAAATCAGACCTTGTTTACCACTGTAAAGCACTGCTCCAGCTTCTGCGAGGATAAATCTGACCAGAAAAATGCATTGACTGAAACAAGTTAAGAACCCTTTTTCAGATAGCCCAAAATTCAAACTTGTACAGGCCTGTTTACCTGTTACATAACATGAATAGAAGACTCGAGCCATGCTAATCTGAAATTTTGGATTGAACTGCACCTCAAACCGAATCTGGAAGAGGGTTTCAAATCAAATCTTGAATTGGAATCACATCACTTTTCAAGTTGTCGGTCATGCAGATATTGCACCTTCTTACAGGTGAGAAATATGGTAGATGCAGTCAGTATCTAGTACTCTCTACCCAAGTATATTCAGTTAATGGGACTCAATCCATGCATAAACAGATATCATCAGCAGATCAGCGGACATTCTCTAGCATATTATTACCATTTTAGCGGGCATTCTCTAATATATTAACAGAGTTTAGCGGGGCAATAAAACTCAGTAATTCATGACATCATGGAACTGGAAGCGAGTGGCAGGCATTAATAAAAACAAAGTTCATGAACAGCCTGCCACCCACTTCTTTTCTCATGGTAATAATAGTAATAACATGATTTTGTTGAGCGTCCCAATTTATTAATGGTCCTTGAGGACTGAATAACAGCCCTCTTGCTTATTAATAAACCGTAACGCCCTCCAAACTCATGTTATTGTTATATTAACAGAGCTTAGCAGGAAAGTGAATCATTGTAATTCATGGAGTCAGGCCACTGGAAATAAAATTCATTAATAGCCTGCCGCACACTTCCAGTCAGGTAATAATAGAAATAACATGATTCTGTTGGGAATGAGTAACAGCCCTCTGGCTTATTAACGGCCCTCGACTTTGTCTCTGGTCGGTAATAAACCCTCGGGCTGTTATTCATTCCTCTCGTGCCATAATAAACCGTAACACCCTCCAAAATCATGTTATTGTTATATCAACGCCGACTCGTTTTCAGGTTCCTTGAGCCAATCAAATATGTGGAATACACCGGAAACAGAATCAAAACAGTTATGGAAATGAAAACCACCCTGAACTCTTTTTTTATTATGCCTCAAAGTTAGTTTGTTCAATCAGAACGCTGGAATACCATCTTAGGGTTCCGCCATATCAGGAAACTCACCTGATATTATGTTACAGGGTGTTTAGTGGTCGGATATGGTGTCATGTGAGGCTCAGTGATCAATATTAGGTGAGGCATTAGCCGAGCCTAATACTGATCTCACTGAGCCTCACATGACACCATATCCAACCACTAAACATCCTGTAACGTATTTATTATGTCAGCGGACAAAATCCAGTATGTCCTTTAATTAATCGTATTTGTGAAAATGTAAACAAGCAGACGAAAGTTTACAATGTAAGGGGAGCAACTCTACCTAGCAATCGTTTCATGCTGAAGTGATTATCAATCAGTACGATTAACCTGCTTGTTGGGCGTGTTTCAATTTACATTGAGCTATCGGATGGGGTTATCGATTGAAATAAGTTTCTCAATTTATTTGGGAAACATATTATAAACAGATGATTTCTTTTTGTTCAAGGGAGTTTAATGAAATTTTAATCACATTCAACGGACGTTTCAGAAAGTTTGCTGTAAGATTGTCATTTTTGAAACAAGGTGGTTGTATTTTATTTATTTTTAAAAACAATATGGTGGACAAACACCTTATATTGATTTCATATGGGGTCACAGATGACGCCTTCATCGACCTGATATGGCTTCATAGGCCGCCACCATTTATCCATGCTGATTGGTTGACCCCAAGAGCTGGCATAATATTTGATGTAAGGCGAGGAGCCGCCATTACTATTTTGGTGCATTTCCACTCGCTTCAATTTTCAAATTTGAATTAAAACAAAATAAAAGAATTTAATTACCAAATATATTTTCCAGGTACCATATTTATTGATTTAAAACATTACATATTTAATGAAAGTGTCAATGACACTGCAGCTTAATTTGACTGTGTGTAGTGTTTGATGAAAAGGATAATGTTCAATGTTTATGAAAGGATTGTGAAATGAGACAAGAATTGTGATAATTGAGTTATTGTGAATATGTTAAGTTCT
Organism: Pictodentalium vernedei; assembly: GCA_031216915.1. Lineage (NCBI taxonomy): Eukaryota > Metazoa > Mollusca > Scaphopoda > Dentaliida > Dentaliidae > Pictodentalium > Pictodentalium vernedei. The sequence continues at coordinate 169,124,826 of CM062293.1, forward strand.
GTACCCCAGATGCTAAGTTTTCAACAAGAACAATTTGAGGTATAGGCTGTACTAAAGAATGGAGGCCTGGGTTGATGTGGCCCTCACAGTTAATGTATGTCAATCAAAGTTACCAAGTTACAGTAAAATCATTTCAAAACGAGTCATCCTATCATATTACAATGAAATCCCTTCATAAATAGGACTCGTAGACATTGCTAAAGGAATTTAGGTCACATGCCGGTCCAGCGGTCATGGTTGGCTGATTTGACTAAAATAGGACAGTCTCATCTTCTAGATATCATACGGAGTTATCCTACCAAATTACAATGAAATCGCTTCATAAAAACAACCTGTAGACAGTGCTAAAGGAATATAGGTCACATGCCCAAGCAGCGGTAACAGCTGACCGATCATGACCAAAATAGGACACACAGTCTCATCTAGACATCATAGCGAATTATCCAACCAAGTTACAATGAAATCGCTTCATAAATATGAACTGTAGACTGTGCTAAACAAATCTAGATCACGTTTCTGTGCAGCCATCACAGATGACCGATCAAGGTCATAAATATGGCCTATAGACTGTGCTAAAGGTTTTCAGGCTTCAGGCCTGTGTAGTCACAGTTCATCGATCGCAACCAAAGGGGGACGTTCTCATCTAGACATTATACCAAGTCATCCTATCAATTTACAATGAAATCTCTTCATAAATGCACCTGTAGACTGTGCTAAAAGAATCTAGGAAACATGCCCCTGTGGCCATCACTGTTGACTGAACCCGACTAAAATAGGACATTCTCATCTAGACATTATACAGAGGCATCCTACCAAGTTTAAATGATATCCGTTGATAAATATGATCTGTAAACTTTGCTAAAGGTTTTCAGGTTTCGGGCCCATGTGACCATCACGGTTGACCGATCGTGACCAAAAGATGATCGCACAAGAACTAGGGGGTGTAGCCTGTGCTAAAGAAAATGTGAACAGACTCACAGACTAGCAGACTCACAGACTTCCGCACGGGTGATGGCAATAGCTTACCTTGACTTTAACGAGTTAAGCTAAAGGAATGTGTCAATGACACTGTAGCTCAAATTGTGTAAGACATGTACATGTATAGTATGTGACACAGCAATGGCACACATCTAGGTAATGACCTGAGAACAAAGGTACATATAAAGTATTGTAACAGTCTGTACATAAATGCTGACTGTAGCGTGTAACAAATGTATAGGTAAAGTATTGTAAAGGTGGGTGACAGTTAGATGCTAAACTAGAAAAGAAATCTTCATGGGGTTAATGTTACAATGGGGATTCTTGTATGGCGCACCATAAGACAAATGTTAGCATTCATTCAAAAATTTATTCAAATCAGAACCTTCATATAGAAGTTCTGTACAAAAAAAACTGATTGTATCTAATTTTGTACCATCTTGAATTTTGGACCGCACCCCAAAACACTCGTTCTCGTCCCAAGGTGATAACAAAGGTACCCAAGAAGTTTTGTGAAGATCGGTTCATAAATACAGCCCCTAGCCTGAGCTGTATTGACATGTGTACTTTCTGTTTATAAGTAGCACTGAATAAATCAAAGTCCATCTAATTTGCATAATGTCTGCACGAGGAAAAAACCTGTATTATATGTGATGTATTCGATGTTACTAAACATTCATACAAAAATTTATTCAAATCAGAACTTTCATACAGAAGTTCTGTACAAAAAAACTGATTGCACTAATTTTGGTACAAAATGGCTGCTGGCGGCCATCTTGAATTTCGGACCGCACCCAAAAACACTCGTTCTCGTCCCACAGTGTTAACAAAGGTACCCAAGAAGTTTCGTAAAGATCAGTTCATAAATACAGCCTCTAGTCTGAGCCATATAGAAGTTGTGTACAAATGAAAGTGTCAATGAGACTGTAGCTCAACTTGTCTGTGTGTTGTGTTTGTTGAAAAGGATAATGTTCAATGTTTATGAAAGGATTATGAAATAAGACAAGAATTGTGATATTTGGGAATATGTTAATTTCTGTTCCCTGTATGCTATTTTTTTAATAATGAAAGTGCCAATGACACTGTAGCTCAACTTGTTTAAGACATGTACATGTATACTATGTGACACAGCAATGACAAACATCTAGGTAATGACCTGATAACAAAGGTACAAGTAAAGTATTGTAACAGTCTGTACATAAATGCTGACCGTAGCCTGTAACAAATGTGTAGGTAAAGTATTGTAAAGGTGGGCGACAGTTAGATGCTAAACTAGTCCCAGAGTGGGTCTGACTGAACCCAAACATATTTGTTCTCATAGCACAGTGATAACAAAGGCACCCAAAAACACACGTTCCTGTCCCAAGGTGATAACAAAGGTACCCAAGAAGTTTTGTGAAGATTGGTTCATAAATACTGCCCCTAGCCTGAGCCATATTGACATGTGTACTTTCTGTTTATAAGTAGCACTGAACAAATCAAAGTTCATCTAATTTGTATAATTTCTGCACGAGAAAAAAACTTGTATTATATGTGATGTATTCCATGTTACTAAACATTCCTACAAAAATTTATTTAAATCAGAACTTTCATACAGAAGTTCTGTACAAAAAACTGATTGCACTAATTTTGGTACAAAAAGGTTGCTGGCGGCCAACTTGAATTTTGGACCGCACCCCAAAACACTCGTTCTCGTCCGGTGGTGATAACAAAGGTACCCAAGAAGTTTCGTAAAGATCGTTTCATAAATAGGCCTCTAGCCTGAGTCATATAGAAGTTGTGTACAAAAAACTGATTGGACCTAACTTTGGTACAAAATGGCCACTGGCAGCCATGTTGAATTTTGGACCGCACCCAGAAACACTCGTTCTGATCCCAAGGTGATAACAAAGGTACCCAAGAAGTTTCGTGAAGATCAGTTGATAAATACAGCCCCTGACATGTGCACTTACTGTGTATAAGTAGCACTGAATAAATCAAAGTTCATCTAATTTGCATAATTTTTGCACGAGAAAAAAACTTGTATTATATGTGATTATGTGATATATTCCATGTTATTAAACATTCATACAGAAATTTATTCAAATCAGAACTTTCATACAAAAGTTCTGTACAAAAAACTGATTGCACCAATTTTGGTACAAAATGGCCGCCGACACACATCTTGAATTTTGGACTGCACCCAAAAACACTCGTTCTCATCCCAAGGTGATAACAAAGGTGCCCAAGAAGTTTCGTAAAGATCGGTTCATAAATACGGCCTCTAGCCCAAGCCGTATTGGCATTTGCAGTTACAGTGATGAAAGTAACATTAAATAGATCAAAGTTAGTCCAATTGGCATAATTTATGCACAAGAAAAAAACCTGTATTATATGTGATGTATCCCATGGTACTAAACATTCACACAGAAATTTATTCAAATCAGCGCTTTCATATGGAAGTTCTGTGCAAAAATCTGATCGCACCTAATTTTGAACAAAATGGCCGCCAGCAGGCATCTTGAATTTCAGACCGGACCCCAAAACACTCGTTCTCGTCCACGGTGATAACAAAGGTACCCAAGAAGTTTTGCAAAGATCGGTTCATAAATACAGCCTCTAGCACAAGCCGTAATGGCATTTGCACTTACAGTGCTGAAAGTAACAATAAATAAATCAAAGTTAGACTAATTTGCATAATTTACGCATGAGAAAAAAAACTGTATTATATGTGATGTATCCCATGGTACTAAACATTCATACAAAAAAATATTCAAATTGGAGTTTTCTTATGGAAGTTCTGCGCAAAAATCTGATTGCACCTAATTTTGGTACAAAATGGCTGCCAGCAGCCGTCTTAAATTTCGGACCGGACCCAAAAACACTCGTTCTCATCTCATGGTGATAACAAAGGTACCCAAGAAGTTTCGTAAATATCGGTTCATAAATACAGCCTCTAGCCCGAGTGTACGTCGCAATGGACAGACAGATGGACGACGGGCCATGGCAATACCTCAAATTTGGCTTCACCAAAGTTGAGCTAAAAATAATATGAGGTGTACACTGTACTAAAGGATGAGGGGTGGGTTAATATGACCTCACAGTTAATGTATGTGGCCCTCACAGATAACATATGTCAACGAAAGTTACCAAGTTACAGTGAAATTATTCCAAAACGAGCCAACCTATCAAGTTACATTGAAATCCCTTCATAAATATGGCCTTTAGACTGTGCTAAAGGTTTTCGGGCTTCAGGCCTGTGTAGCCATGACGGTTGACTGATAACTCTAAAAGGGGACAGTCTCATCTCAACATTATACTGAGTCATTCTACTAAGTTACAATGAAATCCCTTCACAAATACAACCTGTAGTCTGTACTAAAGTTTTTCGGTTTTTGGGCTCGGGAAGCCATCATGGTTGAACGATCGCGACCAAAAAGGGACATTGTCATCTGGGAATCATCTGGAGTGATCCTACAAGTTACAATGAAATCCCTTCATAAATATGACCTGTAGACTGTGCTCAAAGTTTTCGGGCTTCGGGCCCCTGAAGCCGTCACAGTTGACCAATCATGACCAAAAGGGGATGTCATCATCTAGGCATTATATGGAGTCAACCTAACAAATTACACTGAAATCCTTACATAAATACGACCTATAGACTATGCTAAAGGTTTTTTGTGTTCTTGGGCTTGGGCAGCCATCAAGGCTGAACGATTGCGACCAAAAGGGGACGTTCTCATCTAGACATTATTTGGAGTCATCCTACCAAGCTATAATGAAATCCCTTCATAAATATGACCTGTAGACTGTGCTAAAGGTTTTTGGGCTTCGGGCCCCTGTAGGCGTCACAGTTGCCCAATCGTGTCCAAAAGGGGACGTTGTCATCTAGACATTATATGAAGTCAACCTACCAAGTTACAATGAAATCCCTTCATAGATATGATCTGCAGACTGTGCTAAAGGTTTTCGGGCTTCAGGCTCGGGCATCCATCATGGTTGAATGATCGCAACCAAAAGGGAAATTCTCATCTGGGCATCATTATCCTACCAAGCTATAATGGAATCCCTTCATAAATATGACCTGTAGACTGTGCTAAAGGTTTTCGGGCTTTGGGCCCCTGTAGCCATCACAGTTGCCCAATTGTGACCAAAAGGGGACGTTGTCATCTAGACATTATATGAAGTCAACCTACCAGGTTACAATGAAATCCCTTCATAGATATGATCTGCAGACTGTGCTAAAGGTTTTCAGGCTTCAGACTCGGGCATCCATCATGGTTGAATGATCGCAACCAAAAGGGAAATTCTCATCTGGGCATCATCTGGAGTGATCCTACGAAGTTACAATGAAATCCCTTCATAAATATGACCTGTAGACTGTGCTCAAGGTTTTCGGGCTTCGGGCTCCTGTAGCCGACATAGTTGACAAATCACGACCAAAAGGGTTGTCATCATCTAGGCATTATATGGAGTCAACCTAACAAGTTACAATGAAATTCTTCCATAAATACGACCTATAGACTATGCTAAAGGTTTTTGGGCTCGGGCAGCCATAAAGGCTGAATGATCGCGACCAAAAGGAGACTTTCTCATCTAGACATTATTTGGAGTCATCCTACCAAGCTACAATGAAATCCCTTCATAAATATGACCTGTGGACTGTGCTAAAGGTTTTCAGGCCTCGGGCTCGGTCAGCCATCATAGTTGAATGGTCGCAACCAAAAGGGGACATTGTCATCTGGGCATCATCTGAGGTGATCCTACAAAGTTACAATGAAATCCCTTCATAAATATGACCTGTAGACTGTGCTCAAGGTTTTCGGGCTTCAGTCCCCTGTAGCCGTCATAGTTGACTAATCACGACTAAAAGGGGGATGTCATCATCTGGGCTTTATATGGAGTCAACCTAACAAGTTATAATGAAATCCTTACATAAATACGATCTATAGACTATGCTAAAGGTTTTTGAGCTCGGGCAGCCATCAAGGCTGAATGATCGCGACCAAATGGGGACGTTCTCATCTAGACATTATTTGGAGTCATCCTACCAAGTTACAATGAAATCCCTTCATAAATATGACCTGTAGACTCTGCCAAAGGTTTTCGGGCTTCAGGCTCCTGTAGCCGTCACAGTTGCCCAATCACGTCCAAATGGGGACGTTCTCATCTAGACATCATCCGGAGTCATCCTACCAAGTTACAATGAAATCCCTTCATATTAAATATAACCTGCAGACTGTGCTAAAAGTTTTTGGGTTTCAGGCTTGCACAGCCATCACGGTTGACAGATCATGATCAAAAGGTGACGTTCTCATCTAGGCATTATACAAAGGCGTCCTACCAAGTTACAATGATATCCCTTCATAAATACGAACTGTACACTGTGCTAATGGTTTTCGGGTTTTGGGCTCAGGCAGCCATACCGGTTGACCGATCGCGACCAAAAGGGGACGTTCTCATCTAGACATGACCCCAAACCTGCATATGAAATTTCGCGACGATCAGACAAGAACTACGGGGTGTAGCCTGTGCTAAAGGAAAATGTGAACAGACCCACAGACTAACAGAGTTCCGCACGCGTGATGGCAATAGCTTATCTTGACTTTGTCAAGTCAAGCTAAAAACTGATTGGACCTAATTTCGGTACAAAATGGCCACTGGCAGCCATCTTGAATTTTGGACCGCACCCAGGAACACTCATTCTCGTCCCAAGGTGATAACAAAGGTACCCAAGAAGTTTTGTGAAGATCGGTTCATAAATACCGCCCCTAGCCCGAGCCATATTGATGTGTACTTACTGAAAGAATCAAAGTTCATCTAATTTGCAAAATTTCTGCACGAGAAAAAAACCCATATTATATGTGATGTATTCCATGTTACTGAACATTCAGACAAAAATTTATTCGAATCAGAACTTTCATACAGAAGTTCTGTACAAAAAACTGATTGCACTAACTTAGGTACAAAATAGCTGCTGGTGGCCATCTTGAATTTTGGACCGCACCCAAAAACACTCGATCTCGTGCCGCAGTGATAACAAAGGTACCCAAGAAGTTTTGTAAAGATCGGTTCATAAATACTGCCTCTAGCCCGAGCCGTATTGAATTGTTGATGGACAGCCCGAAAGACAGATGGACAGATTGATGACAGATAACAGGCCATGGCATAAACTCAAATTTGACTACGTCAAAGTTGAGCTAAAAATGGACAGAAAATATCATTTGTAGTCCCCAAAGTTCTTTGTTGTTTTTCCGATTCTATCGATTTTTTATGCTGAAGCCAACATTTTCTTTACAATTTACTCAAGAGATTAAAAGTGTTTAGAGCTTTGTTAACTCTTTTTAGGTGTTAATAACAGTAAATGCATGTAAGGGTATTTCATATGTGCTTGTGGTGATACGTTTTAATTTGTAAACAAATATCACACTTTGAACAGCGATGATTGTTTACTGTCACCATGGATACGTACCGGTGCTAGTTAGTGTTGCTGATTTTGCTGCGGTGCTGTCAATAGCAGTTTCTAAAAAATAAATGTCCGGTCATTCTTTGTTTCTCGAGAAAATTTATTAATCCCTTGATTTACATGGACTTTCGACATAATAAATTTGTTACATGGCATGTAGCTCAGAGTGTTCATATCAGGCGAGGCTTCTCACCTGATATGAACTCTCATCATCTTGTATGGAAATGTATCAGCCAGTCACTTGTCATTTAACTTATAATATCACCAGGTATTCTGTTCAGGAGACCTGATCGCAAGGAAGAGTTTACAGGGAGAAACTGGGAGATACTTGATAAGATTTTAAGAACATCTTGATTCAAAAATATTTCAAATCACTGTGACTTTGGAAACATTTTTTTTCATAAATGATTATTCAAATGCTTTTCTAGTTCAGTTTTAACATATTCGTGATGACAATTAACAAGTTTTAGTATACTTCAATACCTGGAGGTCATACTTAAAGCTACAGGGAACACCAAAACATTTCTCCTCACAATTTGGTAGCTGAATACTTTCATATTTGATGTGCAACCATTTTGACACGTAGAGTTGTGTGGTATTGAAATTACAGGCTCAGTATCAATCAGGGATGGATCCAGGAATTTTTTGGGGACACCTGTTTTTCAACTGACGATGTCCCCAAATAAATTGAGATGTCGTAAACTGGTAGATTTCAAAGTTGAATGATATTTTCTTTCAGGAATTTGGGGACATTTGGGCACTGGGCGCCCATACCTGTAACAGGTATCAAATCGGCTCTGTATCTGTCCCTGGTATCAATAGTTTATGGGCGAGTTACCTAGTTATTAGTATGGTATTTGGTAATGACATACCGAGGTAACTACCAAATGGTATTTACTATTTGAGGTATACAATGGAACTGAGCTCTGTTAATTGAGTATTCAATTTGCCAACAGAAAATGAAAAATTTATACCAATTTTAATATTTTTAATACTTACCAATGGCCCAGACTAGCTGGTGCAACCCAATTTATTACCAGGGCCAAACACAAATTTTGAATCCCTAAACCCCCAAAATTTGCCAAAAAACTCCAAAAAAGAGAAGACCAGTATGGTCCTCCATACTTTTTGTGCAATGCATAACTTGTTGTCAAGGACAACAATAGGCTACCACCATCTTGTCATTCTTTATTGTTGTGCCTGTTAAAACGTTAATAAGAAAAGTATAACTCAGCGGGGAGGAAGAAGTGTCCACTCCAGGGAGGGCCATCCCCGTCTGGACCATTGGTAAGTATTAAAAATATTAAAATTAGTATAAATTTTTCATATTTTTCCACTATACCAATGGCCCAGACTAGCTGAGAATAGTAAACAGTCAGACGGGCCTAGTACTTGATATTCATTGCTCCTATTTCAGAAAAACAATGAAAATATAGGTGTAACTCTATTTAAGGCCTAGCATAACCCATTATGCTAATTTGATAAAGGAAGCCAAAATATAAACAAGTCCAGAGAAATGAGACTCTTTATAAAAAATCATTAAAAGTGTCAGTGTTGTATAGTAATTTATTAGAAAAGCTCGTCTTGACACATGACATATACAATAACACTTCACATCGAGCTACACATTAAAAGCATATCATACATTGAAAATTGCTTCACACTGAGCTACACATTAAAACTACCATAGCACCGACCCCAGGTTATTATCAATGAAGGAGGGATGTCCATGCTTTAAACTATAAAGCCAGATGACCATTTGGAAATACCATCCCCCCTCTTCCCCTTGTTTTGAAAGTAACTACACATCAAAATGAAGAGGGTAGCAGACTGGTGACAGTGATAGAGCAGACCAAACAGAAGGTTGAATGAAAATCCTAATTAGAATGGACGACATTCTGAGCTACCGATAACGGTCCTAAAGATCTGAGATCATCCGAAATTGATTCTAAATCTCAAAGATAAAATTTGGTAAAAGTCGTCTGTTGAGTCCAGTAAGCTGCTTGCATCAAATCCTTCAAAGAAGTACTACAAGCATAAGCCCAAGAAGAAGCTAAAGCTCTAACTTTGTGAGCTGAAATCTTATAAGCTATTCTCTGATTCACAGACAAAGCATTATAAGCTGTCCGAATAGCTAACTGAATCCATCTAGATATGGAATGAACAGAAATATCATTTCTGTTAGAAGAGAAAGAAATAACCTTTTCCTACCTCTTCTAATAAAACTAGAACGCTGCTTATAAATCCTAAGCGCTCTTACTGGATACAACAAAGGTCTTTGTGACCATCTGAAGACGGTAATGCTTTAAGAAGAATTGGGTTAGGCCGTTTGTCCGGAACCTGATTCTTAGCTAAGAATCCCACTTCCGTAGTGAGAGTAATAGAATTACCTACACTACGATAATGAGAGTCTTCAATAGATAAAGCATGAAGCTCATTAACTCTTCTAGCTGAGGCAAATGCTAAAAGGAAAGACGTTTTATAAGTAAGAAATTTAAACTCAACAGTATTTTACGGCTCAAAAGGTGCTTCCTGAAGTTTCAGAAGAACCCAAGCTAAATTCCACTTAGGGACTAGTCTCAAGGTACGAGGTCTGTTCACAGAGAAATTCCTCATTAATTTATTTAAAGATACATCTGACCCAATGTTTAATTTCCCTTGATGTGCATAGGTGTCAGAAAGCATAGACCTATAGTCCTTAATAGTGACTGGCTGTAGCTCAACTTCATCAAAAAGATAAATAAAAAAGTCAGCTAATTGAGGAATTGTTGGGTTAAAAAAATCAATCAATTGTGATTCACACCAACGAACAAAAACCTTCCACTTCGCTTCATAATTTAACAAAGAGGAGGTCCTCCTACAGTTAGAAATTGCATCCATTGCTCGTCTGGAAAACTGTTTTCCGTGCAGGAAGGACCGCACAATGGAAAAACGTGAAGGTTGAGGCTTTCTGGATTGTGATGAAGCCGACAGAGGTTTCCCTGCGTCAGAAGATCCCTGAGAGGTGGTAAATTCCACGGAACGTCCCAAAGAAGCTCTCGGAGAAGATTTATCCACGGTCTGTGAGCTGACAGACATGCTACCAGTAGAATAGAATCTTGCAAGAAGACTGTTTTATCTTTAGCAAGATCTGTTGAATGAGGGGAGCTGGAGGGTAAGCATACCCTATTATCCCGTTCCATGAAATTGACAGAGCATTTACAGCATAAGCCTGAGGGTCTGGGCATGGAGACACAAAAGTCTGTAACTGACTGTTCAGACTCGTGGCAAAAAGATCGATCACTGGACGTTCCCACTGGAAGCAAATCTGATTGAAGACAGATTTTTTCAACATCCATTCTGAAGGTAGCAGGCGACCCTTTCTCGATAGAGAGTCTGCTATTACACTGAGACGGCCTGGAATATGACGAATCGATATCAGAATCTGATTCTCCTGAGAGAAAAGAAGAATATTTTCGGTGAGATTCAACAGCTGGACGGAATGAGTACCTCTGTAATTCCGAATATAGGCTACTACTGTTGAATTGTCCGACAGAATTTGAACATGTGAGTTTATTACTCGACTGAGCCAATGATTTAGAGCTAACCAAATTGCCCTCATTTCTTTGTAGTTTATAGGGGACACAAGAAACTGACTCTCCTATAAACCGTGACACACTTGCTCGCCCGGAATCAGAGAAGCACCCCAACCCTCCTGACTGGCATCCGTCAAGATTATGAACGACAGATCCTGAATCTGAAGCAGTATTCCCTGGGATAACCACTAGATATCCACCCAAATCTCAAGATGATGCTTTACTGACAGTGTTAAAGCAATCGGACTGTCCAACAACTGATGCTTTATGCTCCAATTTTGAATTAGATAAATCTGAAGTGGACGAATGCGCAAATGACCTAGAGGAATTAATTCTGTGGCGGTACCTTGAAGTCCTAACAGCCACATAAACTCTCTTGCAGTAATGACAGCATGTTTATGCAGTATTTTGCGTAAAGAGAAACTAATTTTGCTCTTGCTACCAGCAAACAGACCCGATTGTTGAGAGTATCGAAACTCATCCCCAGGTGAACAAAAGACGTTGTCGGCATTAAATCCGACTTGTCAACGTAGCAGCGATAGCAGACTCTGAACGTTGCTTTGAAGAGCATGAAAATTTCCGTATCTTTGAAGAATGTCGTCCAGATATGCCGACGTCATTGGAGCCGAGTGCGCCCTGAAGTGGCTCATCACCGCATTCATCACCCGAGTGAACGCCCATGGAGCAAGGTTCAAGCCAAAACACATTGCTCTGAACTGGTATACTTTTCTGTGAACCGTGAAACGGAGGTATTTCCGAAAAGCCGGATGAATTAAGATGTAAAAATACACGTCCTTTAAGTCTATGCTTGCGACGTAATCGTTCACTCGGATGCTGTTTCTCACCGACCACATTGTCTCCATATAAAATTTTGGAGCAATTATTAGCTTGTTTATCCAACTGAGATCTATGACCGGCCGGAACGAGCCGTCTGGCTTTGGTACCAGAAAAAGATGACTGTAGAACCCCTTTGAATTGGAATTCTCTACGACTTCTACTGCCTCCTTTTGTAGAAGAGTGTCTACCGCTGAAATCAAAGCCTCTCTCTTTGTTACATTTTGTGGAAGGCTCACAAAACATGGAATCCTCGTTAATGTAGGTTTTCTCCAGAACGAAAGACATAGACCATTTTTTACAACGTCTCGAACCCAGAGATACTGTATTATTTTGTTCCAGTTGCTTGCGAATTTTGAAAGCCTTCCGCAAACCGGAGAACAGTAGAGGTCAAACTCTTCATTTGTAGGACTTATGAGGCTTATACGAGGAGAAACCTTGTGAAGCTCTCGCACCCCTCTGTGATGTCGGTTTGGGGTTACGCATTTCGTTATTAACCGACTGCGTCGTTCCCTTTTTAAATTTAAAGTTGCTCCCTTGCTTCGAGCCACCACGACCACGATTAGCTCTAGAAGCAGCACAGGCTGAGCCTTTCTTGGAGAAAAATTTACCTCTCCGAGGAGAGCCACTTGTGGAAGGCTGAGGTTGCGAAGCTGAGCGCAACAAAAGCTGACTTGTGGCTTTCTTAGAAGCATCTTCAAATACAGCCTTTAACTGGTCATTAAATAATGAAGAGCCCGAAACTGGAGCGGCCCTAAGAGAGGCCTTAACACTGTCATCGATGAATGACATAGATTTAAGGGCAGCATCGCGCCTGACCAACTCCAAATTCGCTACTGAAAGAGCAGAGTGGTATGTTTTTTTACTTGACAGAGCAAGAGAGCACTCTCAAAGGAGATAACAACTCCTGTAGGATCTCAGATTCCAGATTGCCGTTTAACGCCCTGCAAATGTGATCAGCGTATGACATAGCGTCCAAAATACTTCTACTAGATTCAATGCAAGTATCTACAACAAACAAACTGACGCTACACAATGACTGAAGAGACATACCTAAGTCCCTTGCACCATCATCCAATCGCAGAGGAGCTCTTGAAATCTTATTCTCACCTACAGTATTTAAGAAGGTATTGCCTCTGAACAGAAGGTCAAGCTTCCTTTCCGAAAGGAAAGAACTTTTTCTAGCCTGAGCGAGGCCTGCAATAGCCTCTTCAACGCAATCGAACGCATCTAACACTTGAACTGACTGTGATGGATACAGAAGGATACTTTCCTTCAACTTAATGACCTCCCTGTCCAAAGAAGACAGAGGCGCATAACTCTGACCAGACAGTATTAATTCAGGCAAAAAATCCTGTAGGAACCTCAGTTTCCATATGTTGCTCCGCCAAAGATGTAGTGTCAGTCTTGTCTTCATCAAGCTCCCTAACTCTACCATCTAGAGGTTCCTGGTCTGGTCTAATATCAGCATCCTCATTATTTGAGGAAACCCTTCTTTCTGCCGATCCACCACTGTCCGAATCATCCGAAGCAGAGATCGAAGGTGGCTGCACTTTATGCTGCTGGGAGTCTGCAATTAGCTGGGCAATTTGCTCCAGCAATTCCGTATTCGAGGCTATGTCCACCCCCATTCTATGCCATTTTGGCTCCAGGAGGTGTTCTGACACAGAGCCCTGTGTCCGTCTTTTAGAAAAAGACGTTTGCCTTGAAATGCTAGCCTTAGAGAGAGCCAGATCCTGGCTCTGACTCTCCACCTCTGGATCTTGCCGGCTAGCATGCGGTCTACTGTGCTGAGTCCTGGAAGCGAACGAAGAAGAGGCTCTTACATCAAACTACTGCCAGCCATACTGGCAGAGAAAGGTACACCAGAAACAACTGGCTCCGAAGCATTATCTGCCGGACTACCAGCGGGACTGGCAATAAAAGTTGAATCATTCTGTTTTGAAACTCAAAACAGAAGAATGCTTCGCTACTAATGCACCTTTCAACTTGACTGGCCTCTTCCCCTTATGTGCCGTCGTCTGAACAGAGGACTGTCTTCCATCCTCCTTATCTGGACTGCTACGGATTTTCCCGGTACGGAAGCACTAATGAAAGGCTCCGTTACACCGGTTGCGCTAGTTGACCGTCTGCTTGCCCGAGGTACCAAGTATTCTGCGATACCTCGTAAGTCAACATGTTCTGTATCTGAAGACGACGGCAGAACAGAACTTGATGTTATACCATGACCAATACCATGTTCTAGTTCCTCTGAAATGGAAACAGAATTCTGATTAGTTACCTTAGGCGAAAGCACCGAAATTGGTGCTTCGCCGACACATACATAAGTTGAGAGGGAATACCATTGCTTGGAATCCCAAGAAGAGCAAGTTGCACAGGTAACATCTTTTGAGCAACACATGCAAGCCAAACATGATGAATGAGAATCAAGAGAGGACTTCTTCCTCTTACATTTCGAACATGAGGACTTCATAATATACACCCGCCAGAGGCAAAAATTTAAACTGAATAGGAGCCGGTAACCCAAGTCCAACACAGGCACAACGAAGGCCCAGGTCAGACAACCGGTATCCAAAGAATACCCTCAACAATAGAGAAACTTTCACAGAAGATTCCCCATAGAGAAAGGTAATGGCAAAACAGAAACACCCGACTATGTTGAGAATAACCGGTCTGCGACAAAGGGGGTACAAATAATCCACATTCCGTAAATTATCTAAGATTCTTAAGAAGAAGAATTTTTAATTTAATAACAAATTGGCAAACAGCAAATTGCTCTTAAAAATCTAATGAAGGGATTCAAGAGGAAAAGGGTGAACATTGAACAAACACATAATGAGTAACAAAGAATGAACGAATCAGGTGCATATCCTGAAAACGGGAAGAACAAGAAATATTATTTAATTTCAATAAAGTTATAGCCCTGAACGTTCAAAAACTCAATGTCCTTATTCAGCTAGTTTCTGCTGCAAATATTCCACCATTCCACTCCATAATCGTATCTGGCTTCATTACACTTTAGGATTTTATAGCACAGAAGTCAGGATACGTGTTGATCTGACATGGGCCAAACAACAGAATGACAAGATGGCGGTATTGTTGTCCTTGACAACAAGTTGCGCATTGAGCAAAAAGTATGGAGGACCATACTGGTCTTCTCTTTTTTTAGAGTTTTTTGGCAAATTTTGGGGGTTTGGGGATTCAAAATTTGTGTTTGGCCCTGGTAATAAATTGGGTTGCACCAGCTAGTCTGGGCCATTGGTATAGTGGAAAAATATATTCAGTTGACAGAAGTATTCAATCAACCAGAATTTGGTTATTTCCCTGTTTTGGGGTGATAAATTGAGCATTTATTCTACTATATCATAATAGATTAAATGCCTGTATTGGATGTAGTGATGTCTGTAAACATAGAAATCAGTGGTTGTCAAGAGTAATTTGCAGATATTACAATTTTTTTTATTCAAATAACTAGTGTTCAACCGATGATCAGAACTGGCCACCACAATCGGCCTATTGGATGAAAACGGCAATGGCTCCTGACCTTGAAACATAGGTTGAACCGATTGTTGCCAAGCATTTTGTGATGATTCATAAACTGCATTTTATTCTCTTTTGCAATTGTTCAATTGTTGATGTAATTTAAGTATTTATTGGTGTTTAAGGTCACATATTTCTGCACAATGGCTAATCATGACCACAACAGTTTTACGGGTGGAGAAAGCCAGAGTACCCGGAGAGAACCATCAAGCAACTGTCAGCTCCCCAACATACTAACTCCAAACAAGCAGGGTTAGCATTGGCTGAAGACAGGTGCACATCGACGTGCAGTACGCCTTAGTACACAATGCCACCATGCCCCCACGTGGGCAATGGGGGTGAAGTGTCTTGCCAAAGGACATAACATGGTTGCTGCAGGTGGGATTCGAACCGAGGACTTCTCTGCTTGCAGCTTGCACCTCTACCTACTGAGCCACCACGCCCCAATTGTTCATGTAAAATGGTGTCAATGATACCATTAAATAAAGTTGAGAAACAACCACAATGTGTATTCTTAATCTCTCTAGGTGCCTCTTTTCGAGATATACAAGTTAAACGACATGTAATGCTTACATCTGAGCGTACCTGCGGCAATCGCCAGTTCATTCTGGAAATGTGAAGGTTGCACTAAATTGATTCAGGTCGCAGTAAAATTACCAGTTCTGAATACCGGATGTACCAGGACATGAAAGTACGCATCCTTTAGATCTATGCTTGCCGCATACTCATTCACTCGAATGCTCGCTCTTACCGACCGAATGGTCTCCATATAGAACTTTGGAGCCACGATAAGCTTGTTTATCCAGCTGAAGTCTATTACCGGTTGGAACAAGCCGCCTGGCTTCGGTATGAGGAACAGGTGACTGTAAAAACCCTGAGAATCTTGATTCTCAATGACCTCTATTGCTTCCTTTAATAAGAGAGACTTACCTCCGCTGAGAGAGACTCTCTTCTGAAAGGATCCGACGGAAGATTTGTCCAACGCAGACATCTTGTTAGTGGGGGTTTCGCTCGGAATGATAGCCGTAGGCTGTCCGAGACTACACTTCTCACCCACTGATCTTCCGTGACTGCTATCCAGTTTCTTGCGAAGCTTGATAACCTTCCACCAACTGGCAAGCAATAGAGGTCTTGAACATCACCTGTATAAACTACAAGGCTTACGGGAGGAGAAACTACGTCCTCCTTGCAAAGAACCTCGTCCCCTCAGCCTAGGGGCGTCTGACTGATAGTCCCGTTCAGACCTACGCCCATTTCCCGAGTCGCTATATTGACGACCTCCAGAATAATTGTAAAGAGGGTTTCTTGAACCCTCATGAGGAGTTTCCTTTAGACGTTTTAGATCTGGAACGTCCTCCTTTACTCTTGTCTGCTGAAGCGGGTTTTTGAGACGCCAACTTCAATAGCAGAAGCAGAGCACTTGACACTTTCTTAGTAGCGAAAGCTTGTCATCAAATATAGTATGTCCGGAGGCTGGAAAGACCTGGAGAGAGCTTTTCACATTGTCATCTATAAGAGTTGATGCTGCAGTCCAGTATCACGTCTGATTAACTCCAAATTAGCCACTGTTAGGGCGGAGTTATACGTGGTATACATAATTGCCCTGCAAAGAAATCTAAGAGAGGTACGAACATCCTCAAATTCCTTTCCGTTGAGACGTTGTGCCATAGCTCTGGTAAGGTAATCTGCGTAAGACATTGCATCCACATTTGCGCTACTTGATGAAATTGCCATTTCAATTGTTTCTAAGCGAATAGTGAATGATGCAGGTAAGGATACATCCAGATCCCCGGCCTGCTCATCCAAATGCAGAGGAGCTCTCTGAACAACCGTTTTAAATGAACGTGGTCCAAGAAACGGTATGTTTATGGAAGATCTAGTTAAGAAAACCACCTTTTTTCCTTGCACTCGAGAGGTTGAATACAGCATTGTCTACATGGCTGAAGGCCTGCGACACCTGCCTAGACTGAACTGGAAAAGAAAGAACTTCTTCCTTTGTCCGTATAAAGTCGGCGACCAACGGCGCCAGTGGTTTTTCTCTTGTTGTCACAGCATTCTGATTCGTCAGAACAAATTCAGGGTAGTATTGATGGATGAAATCCACCGCAACCATATGCTGTTCCAAAAGGGAAGGGTAATCGTCTTCCTTATCCCTTTCACCATCCGATAGAATCAGTTGAGAATCTCGGTCCATTGCATCTGCAGGAACAGACGACTGGACCGACCCAGCACCCTCCAACAGCTCAGGTTCTGAGTCTGAAGGAGGCTGCATCTGCACTTGCTGGGATGCTGCGATCAGCTGCGCAATCTGCGACAGCAAGTCCGTCATCGAGACTTGAGGAGCAGCAGTCTTCTGTTTCTTAGCTGCTTGCTGCTCCTGGGATGGTGTGTCGAAGATGGATCTCTTCTCCAAACGTCCTGATGATCGAGGCCTCATCTCCCTAGCTACCGGAGGGTCCAAATTCACAGGCGAAGAGTGGTCCCTTCTTTGTGCAGCAGACTGGATATCCGAAGTCGGGTAGCTAGGATGCGGTCATGTGTGCTTTATATTCAAAGTGGAAGAAGCCGTGACTGTAGCCGAGGCTGGCTGCAATCTATACAGAGCGTCCCAAATGGCAGGTGTATACGTGTACGACGTATACTCCGGCCCGCGCAAGTTCTTCAGCACAACATCTGGCCCCAGATGTTGTTGGGATAGAGAGGGACCTCTCTCGCTCACGGCCCTTTCAGTCCTCGCCAAGTTTCCCAAAACACTTGCTGGCTTCTTCCCAAGTTCCGTCATCGCTGGGTGAGCATGTTTAGATTTTAAGATGCTCACTCTACCCACTACACTTCCTTCGACTGCAGTGGACATACCCGGCGTCACGTCTCCCACGGATGGAGTAACCGCTTCACCGGTTTGAGCTAGCTGCTGGCAATGGATGAAAACCACTGGCCAGTGGCTTTATCCCCTGCCTAATATTCAGGAGCACCTTAGCAGCTAGCTCTGTTTGCTCATCAGAGCGCGATGGCAGTAGCACACTTTGGGTAGGTGTCACATAACCATCACCATGTTCTTGTTCCTCTGAAAAAGAAGCTGAGAAACTTGAATGACTATGTGGTGAGAGGACCTGCATTGGCCTTTCACCGCTAACAACATATCATGACACCCCTGTCCAACGTTTGTCATCCCAATCAACACATGCAGAACATGAATTCGGGGGAGTACATCGACTACAAGAAAGGCAACAAGCATGTAAATCTGAGGAAGATTTCCTCGCCTTGCATTTTGAGCAATAAGCTTTCATAATTAATCAAACAAAGTCGATTGAACTCTCACTAACTCCATAATAAATATATGATAAAAATACCTAATAATCAATAAGCAAAATACAAATTGAAAAATTAATTTTAAAAAATCTTTCGAAAAAATTTTGACAAAAGACCAAGTTCCCAAAGGGAACATGAAGAGCGCAAGCGTATCCCGATAGAGCCTGAATGTGGACAAAATCCCAAAATTATTGCTACACTACCAGAATATTAAAACATGTATCTTACAACAATCCTACATTAATAAGTAGAAACTACATATATTTAAAGGACGTTGCCAATGTAAACAACGTCAATGAAAAAAACGGAAACAAGACCTCAGGCACTGAATAAAAAAGGCCCAAAGTCAGTAATAGATTTTAAAGCTACAAGATGTAAAGCAAGATCTTCAGATGAAGAAAAAATGATACATCGGATAGAAGATGCATGACCCAAACAACCCAACACCCCTAGGGTGAGGACGTAACCATGGGGATGTACAGAATAAACATTCTGTAATACACGTTAAACTCCCAAGAAATTTAATAAAAAATTTCAATAAAAATAAACCAAAAAGCTTGGGAGTTCAACATGAGGCTTCAAGGAAGGATAGGGAAGGAATACTTAACAAACGGTGGAAAAATCATTAGCAAGAATGATGACGACAGGCATATGTCCCAAAATTGGGAAACATGAAATAATTTTGATAAAAATTATAAAGTTACAGTCCTGAACGTTCCTAACCACCATTGTTCACTTCCATCATCCAATTATGTCCTTGGATCCACCAATTTTACCATTGATTTGTGTCTGGCAACCTCAAAAATGAGATTTAAAAGCACAGATGTAAGTTCATTGTTGCTGACTTCAGGGCCAAACAAAGAATGAAGGTTTGCACCAATTTTGGTGTCTTCCTGGATACTGCGCATGCACAGATCCGAAAAGTATGGAGGACCAGATAGGACATCAATTTTTCGGTTTTGCATGCAAATTTTGGGGATTGGGGGGCAAAATTTGTGTTTGGCCCTGGATTAATTTTTGAGTTAGCACCAGCTAGTCTGGGCCATTGGTTGTTGTATAAAAATATGGATTGTTGCCTGTCTTGATCATGCACTCTCACTTGTCGTCAATTATTCCCTAAAAATGCACATAATATAAATTACTCATGAATAATTAATGCTTGAAACAGTACATGTTTAGTGTATATTTTTCCAAATGCTTTGTTTTGTGACAGGTTATTTTCGAAGATTATAAGCTTGGAGGAAGGGGAGATGGGAATTCACATAAGATGCAGAAATTACAAATTCTTGAGTAAACATTTCAGAACAAATGCTCAATCAATCAGAGGTTATGTTTATTCTCTTTATTATAATAGATGCATGTGGTTGTGTTGAAAACAAAATCACACACAAATATAAATTTTTTTAATGTCTGCCATTAATATTTGTATGGCTTTTCCCACCATATGTATAAAACTTTCCAGGTAATCAAACAGTCATCGCAATGGAATGTGGTAATAAATAAGGGATTCGAACTTGTTACACAATATAAGGGAGCACAATGGCTCTGTGGTAGACTGTTGGACCTCTATGCTAGAGGTCCCGAGTTCGATCCCCGTCTAGGACGACCCGCATTGTGTCCTTGGGCAAGGCACTTTATCCCAGTTGCCTACATGGGGGCACGATGACGCCATGTACTAAGGCGTACTGCACTTCGATAGTGCACAAGTCTTCAACTGCTGTAACCCTGCTTCAGCAGAGCTTGAACAGTTAGAATGTTGAGGAGCTGACAGTTGCTCATCGATACTTGGTGGTTCTCTCTGAGTACTCTGGCTTCCCCCACTCATAAAACTGTCACGATTAGCAATCGTGCATAAGTATGTGACCTTAAACACCAATAAATATAAATAAATAATACACAATATAAGGTTTATAAGGTCAGTATCAACCTGTTTGTGCATTTATTTTCACCATACCCACCCCCTCATGGTTTTTATGCTCATCTACGATCATTTTTTAGTACATCCCTGGCGGAAATACACAGATAAATCCAGCTTTGCCTAGTCGATTAGTCCCATTGCCTGAAGTTATTTTGTTTTACGGAATCACTCATCGCTTGATTCGCTCAGATTGGGAAAACAATAGACTGATGATGGGGCCAATTGGTCGGTCTTCATGACAGATTATTTTTATGGCCGATTACCAGGCCGGGGCCGATCTGGCTGGTCAAAATGCAAGCCCTGTCTTTAGGATATACTAAACTAAAAAAATAAATTGCTGACTTATCGTCCTTGTTTGGACTCAACATGAAAGTGAGAGGTGAACAAAAACATTGCATTAAATTGTGTCAAAACCATTTATAGAATTACATCATTTATTTGAACTTTACAACAAAATGTATTGGTGTGCAATAAAATGCATGTGTGTTTGGAACTTAACTTGTCACCAGGCCTTCAAATTAACCCAAATTCAAGACAGTAAAAACTGTTCCCAAAATAGGAATTTTGGAACCATGCTAAAATATTGACCCTGGTGTGTCTCACTTTGAAATATATGAAAAATTTTAAGCTGTTAGTGTTTTTCTTTCTTTCAACTTTAAAAATATATAACATCCCTTGAAAATAGAATGTTCATTAATTTTGGGCACATTTAAAGACCTGAAAATGATGAGCCCAAAATGAAGCAATCTAAAGGTCTGCTTGTCACTGTAAAAATGTCAAAACAACAACATAAATAACCAATTGACACTATTCTTAGTCTCTATAATTGTTTAAGAAAGAACATGTAGGCAAAGGAGAAAGCTTTAGTGAAGACTACAAAAGGGTGCAAGGTGCATCTGAAAACGATTCGGACATGTTCACCATACTGACAGAAATCTTTGGACGGGTTACTCTTAATTCCCAGCTATACCTCTGATATACAATACACTGCCAATCTTCAATTGACAAACAAGTTTCAATTTTCTTAAAATTAAGTACATGGTGGCCATTTGTAACACTGATCAGGAAACTAACTGTAATGCTGTGGGGAAAGGGAGAAAGATCACAAAACCTTTTAACAAACTATAGTCTGAATGCTTTCATACAGGGCTCATGAAAAACTTTCCAAACAGGGACAGAATTTGGAAAGTTACGAGAATCAATATGACATAATGCTCATTCTATTTTACTGTTCAGTTAATGTTAAATTAAATTTTAATCTAAATTCCAGCCTCACAGGGACCCAATATGGAGCCTTAGATTATGAGCTCAGCTCATAATTCAGACTTCGCCAAAAATCATTGGATGCCATGGAGAGAGCACCATTATAACCGAGAAGTTCCAAATATAGCACAGATAGATGGATAGATGGCTGGGCAGACAAAGACCCAAGTGGCAACTAGATGTTCCCAAAAATGTTTCGGTGAGAATAAAAATTAATTGAAAACGCAACAGCAAAGTGTGAAATAATAATAAAAAAAAAGTGGAGGAGCCAAGGCATTTTTTTTTAAGTAAAATAAATTGCAGTACACTATTCGTCAGCTTTATGTTATGTATTATAATTCATATGTAATTAAAATGAGGAGTGTATGATTCCGTCTTAGTCCAGCTAGAAATTAAAGTCTAGATTATCCCCCTTGATATAGGTGTCCGGTCATTTCACCCCAATTCCCCAGGTCGTTTTGCCCCCTACATTGGGGCAAAATGACCTTGGTGTGAAAGGTGGAATGACGATGATTTTCTTCATTTTTTAAATGGTTTGAGGGCCCCCAAATGCAAACCATAATTAACTGTTTTTCATCCCCACGTTTCCCCAGGAGGCACCAGAATCGATCTCAGAGATTCAGAATTTGAAGAAAAAAAATATCCTGGGAAGGGCTCATAATCGTGGGAGGGAATTCGCACAATTCCATAGTTCAAGCGTTATATCGATCTAGCCCCCCCCCCCCCCCCCCCCCATTTCAAAAATATGAAATGGATTCTTTTATCTAGTAGGGGGCGTAGCCAGGATTCTATAATGGACAGGGAGTAGCCATTTTTTTTTTTTTTTGGGGGGGGGGGGGGGGGGGGGAATCATGATATTTGGATTGGAAGGTCGTTGTGGGTATCCATTTTTTTTTTTGGGGGGGGGGGGGGGATGATGATATTTGGAAGGTCGTTGCGGGGTTCCCCCCCCCCCCCCCCAAAAAAAAATGCAAACTGGCACATTCTGTTTTTAACCCCTACCTTTCTTAGCATTATATCGATCTAGCCCCCACCCCCACCCACCCTCCACCCCCAATTTCGAAAATATGAAATGGATTTTTTTATCTAGTAGGGGCATAGCCAGGATTCTATAATGGAAGGGGGGGTAGCCATTTTTTTTTTTTTGGGGGGGGGGGGGGGGGGGGGGGGGCAATCAGGATATTTGGAAGGTCACTGCGGGGTCTCCCCCCTCCCCCCCCCCCCCCCCCCCCCCCCCCCCGAAAAAAATGCAAACTGTCACATACTGTTTTTAACCCCTACCTTTCTTCAGGAGGCATCAGGATCGATCTCTCCCAGAGTCTAGCAACTTAACCTTCTTCCCAGTGGTGGGGCGGGGTGGGGGTGGGGCTCCCGAATGCAAACGGTCACTTATTGTTTTTAACCCTCACCCAGGCCTGATTAAATAGGGGAGGGCAGTCACCACCGAGTAGCGCAGAAAAGCCATGGAAGCTTATGAAAGCTTGCACATATAAAAATTGACTGAGCTCTCCCTGTACTTGACCTTGGAGTAAAAGCTTATAATGAGTGTGTGCTCAGTACAGGATTCGCAGCGGATTCTTGGATGCTTAGACAAGTGCATACGAGTGTTCAACCTCAAATACCCGTGAACATGTTTGCAATGTTTATTAGCTCCTGTTGTTTTAATCATTGTAAGCAACAGAATTTCATTCAGTGTGATTATTGGTCATTAGGTATAGACATGACTTTGTGCAGTAATGTGTTTTTTTGTTTCGAGAGTGCATTATTTCCACTCATGACCCCATATTGGATGGAAGTTGCAAGGTTAATAACCAATGGCCCCATTGGAACTGGGAGTAGATGTTAGACATTTAGATTGCTCTAGTTGTTTTAGCCATCTCTCCAGAACTAGTCGCTGTTCATTATTCACGCGCAAGTGAGATGTGGAGTTCCACTCATTGGGTGGATCATTTCCACAGTCCTGTGTTTGAGGACATTGTGCGGAATCGCACATGGAGTGTTTTTGTAGGTCACACCTCCTATTTCTAGGGTGAGTCCTTGGCGCCCGTTGGGGTAAAGGTACAGTGTCTACCACAGGGGAGTCGGGTAGGACCACTCCCACCTCACTTGTATGGGAATGTGCTATGAAATCAGCATCACCCATATTAGTTCGCAGCTGTTTTCTCTGGTATTTGCCCGTACTTTGCGGTTGGCTGCAGATACCTAAGATAAATAATGGTTTGTGATGAGTCTGAATTTCCATGTGAGTATCCTCGTCATGATTATGCGAGGGTGTGCCAGTGTGTGGCTTGTCACACGAGAAACGGATAGAGTCGACTCCCATGGACGGGGTCATCGTTCGTGCCGCCTCATTGAAAATTTCACTCCAATTATCATTAGAGTACATATGCTCTTTATGGTCATCACTAGGCTCATTGAATGATAGCCACAATTCAGGTGGAACAGTTGTAAAAGGGTCCCATTGTTCGAGTGAGTCAGTGGTTATTGTTCCCATGTTAGTTGATGGGTCGCATTGGCTAGAGGCGTTGTTCGCCATGTCCCGTGTGGATGAACTGGGGTTAAAGACTGGTGATATGTGTGTGGGGGGTAGTGGTTTGCTTGTTAATTCCAGTCGCCCACTAAACATATTGTGTAAGATAGACACTAATGTGCATAGTGGGCGATTGGAATTAATAACTAATGAATTGTTTACGATAATTTGTTTCTGTGGAGGTCTAGCCCTAGTTAGGCCTGGGTGGGCGGGACCCCACATCGACCTTCCAAAATATCATGAATGCCCCCCCCCCCCTCCCCCATTACAGAATCCTTGCTACGCTCTGCTAGATATATAATCCATATCCCATATTTTCGAAATGGTGGGGGGGGGGACAAGATCGACATAATGCTGGCATATTTCAATGGCTTGAACTATGGAATTGGGCGTGTTTCCTCCCACGGTTGTGGGCCCTTTCCCGGGTATTTTTTTTTTTTCAAATTCTGAGACTCTGAGATCGATTCTGGTGCCTCCTGAGGAAACGTGGGGATTAAAAGCAGTAAGTTACGGTTTGCATTTGGGGCCCCTCAGCCCCCCCCCCCCCCCCTCCAGGTCCATCACTATGAGCTCACACATAGGGATTGGTGGAGTGAGCACAAGGGGCCCTAGTCTTAATAGGCTCATGTGGGTATCACTGAGGTGGGACTTACAGTTACAGGAATCTAGAACTAGTATCCACTGATGTATGGTTGGTTTTAATATTTATTATCACCTTGGCATGTGTTTGGCAAAACGCTAACTGAAAATAAAATATGAACCCCTGTTTAAAAAAAAAGAAGCTTGAACACAACTTTTTGCCGGTAAAAAGGACGGTAAGTGTTATGAAAACTGTTTTAAAGTCCTAAATGTAACTTTGAAAGTTTGAAGTGACAATTTAATGAAGCGTGCGCAATACAAAACGAAGATTAAGTATTGTTTGTTTTATAGAAGAGACTATTTTCAAATTATAAATGGTTTCTCTCCAAAAAAACTTTCTGTTAAATCCTCTCTAGTTGACAGAAACATCGAAAATTAGCTACACCTCCGCCCAGCAAGTATGATAATATTCACCCCGTCGTGAACCACAGTGAATTCCTTGTTTTCCTTGCACAATATGGTGTGTCGATCAAGAAATGATCTATTTTGTCTTGAAAATACTCTACAATAAAACAAACATTACATAATCTTCCTTCTATATATTTATTATTGTGTAAGCTTCTTTAAACAAGGGACACACTAAAAAGTGTAGTCCGTGTCCGTGTCGGAGAAAAAGTGTAGTCGGGAATTAAATTATCATTTTCTCCTGTATTTGTTGGTTGTTTTCAATGAAATTTGGAAAGTATACTCAGGGGACGATATCCAATATATATGCCAAAAGCAGGCCTGGCCTTTTGAAAAATCCATGGGAGCCGCTACGGCTCCCCTAAATCTGTTTCAGGGGAGCTATTCCACACTTACATTAATAATACACTGTTTTTAATAAGGGAATTGAAAGTTTGAGGAGAGCCATTACAGTTTAAGGAGGGCAATTATGGCCCTCCCCAAGATGATTTGAGGGGAGCCAAGGAGAGCCGGAGCAATAGCTCTCCTCAAACGGCCAGGCCTGCCAAAAGAGAAGTTTGTATGATATTATTTTACGATGTTAGAGACATTTTCTCTTTCAAACACACTGAAAAGTGTAGCTCACTCGGCACCGTGTTAGCTAATTAATTGGTTTACGCTGTGTTGACACATGATTATGAGGAGATTAGTGGGGTGTTGATTGGATTGACAGATTTTCTTTCATTACTTTTTTTCGATTTACATGGAAAACTGAATTCTCTTATATTTTCCAATTGTTGATAATTCCAACACTTGACATTATTTCTTTGGAAGCTCTCGTGGAAAGCTTCCAAAGATATTATGTCAGGTGTTGGAATTTGTAAAATTGTGGAGTAGTGGAGACCCTGGAACATTTTCATGGAATGCCCAAAATATATGCCTCGCCCGACTCAAGGGGAGTTCAGCTCCCCCAGCCCCCCTTGGCCCATACGCCTATGCCTACACTGAAGTATATCCCCCATATAACCCCTAAAATCATCTGTATAAATTTACGAAATTCATTTTTTCATCTCTTTTCACAGATGAAAACTTATGTTGGCGACAAAAAAGGGGACGACCTATTTCGAAGAAAAGTGTATTATTCAACATCAACAGAACTTGCCCTAGTTCACTATATAGGCAATGAAACACTTCATCTTGAGAGACCGCACGGTAATGCCAAAACTAAGCAGCAACCATGCAAGCAAACGTTACCACCGCACTCCATGTGCTTGTTGGTAATCGTGACACTTGACATGATTTGTAAGGTAGGTCTCCGTGCTTGAGGCCTTCCCAAGAAATGATGTCAAATTTTGGAATTATAAATAATTAGATGAAAAAAAAATCTTGTTCTTATTTCGTCTGGTTTTAAAACACGATCGACCCCTTTATCCAAGTGCTGTCGCAGGGAATCCAACCACAAAACACTTGAAACGACATACCAACTAAATTTACTTTTGCTTGTTATATATATGTTTGTTATTTGTTCATGTTTGTGCTGTATCTCTATATCTTTGTGCTATGCTATATCCTTTATGTCCTGTAATATTTATCCAATAAAATACTGAAAATTAAATTATTCGTTGTTTCTTTCATCCACACCCCCACTAATCTCCTCATAATCATAAAAGAACCAGGATTATCAGCCCGTCTCGCCGTGTCAACACAGCGTAAACCAATTAATTAGCTAACATGGCGCCGAGTCAGCTACACTTTTTAGTGTGTTTGAAAGAAAAAATGTCTTCTAAAAAATCTAACATCGTAAAATAACATCATACAAACTTCTCTTTTGGCATATTTCGTAGCGTCCCCTGAGTATACTTTCTAAATTTCATAGAAAACAACCGACAAATAAAGGAGAAAATGATAATTTAATTCCTGACTACACTTTTCTCCGACACGGACACGGACTACACTTTTTAGTGTGTCCCTTTAAATAATTACTTTTCACACATTCAGAGGTACATTTAGTAGTTTAAAACGTAGTTTTTTTATACACTTACCGTCCTTTTTACCGGATACCGTCCTTTTTACCGACAAAAAGTATTACCCACTGCAAATACATTTCACCGCCGCCCTGGTGGGGCTTAAGGTTCCGCTCCACAGTTTTGCACTATTGCACAGGGGTGAAATTCTAAACAAAGGGCGTATGTTGAAACTAAGGCCATGTAAAATAGAGATAGATTTTTAGTATCAGATGTATGATTACATTAGGCTTTTTGTTGGACAAGAGAATTTGAAGTTTTGGTCCCAAAGTTGGAGTCTGATACATAGGGGGTAAATTACCAGATGAATTATGGGAAACAGTGGCTTCGAAAAATTGGCTATTTTTTTTAATGTAATTTTTACACGGGTTTGTTACCAGACAGGTAACTAAAAAATGAGACAGAAACGTATAATTTTTTTTTTGCATTTTAGAAACAAGTGATGGCCTGCTCCAGGGGTGGGTAGGCGGGGGTTAGTGAGAAAGTTAAAAAATTTATAGTAATTTATATATTTTTTATACTTACCAATGACCCAGACATAGCTGGTGCTAACTCTTAAAATATAGGGCCAAACACAAATTTTGCCCCCCAATCCCCAAAATTTGCATCTAAAACTAAAGAAAACATGTCCTGAGAGGCCCTCCACACTTCGCCCCTACTGCGCATGCGCAGTGTCAAGGACGTTCCGAAATTGGCGCCATTTATCATTCTAATAACCAGTGCCTGGTAAGCGCTATGTACTCAGCGGGGAGGCAAGAGTTCCCAACTCCTGGGAGGGCCATCCCCGTCTGGGTCATTGGTAAGTATAAAAAATATATAAATTACTATAAATTTTTTAACATTTTTATACTGTACCAATGACCCAGACATAGCTGAATAGTAAAAAGGCTGGAGGGCCAAGGACATAGAGCAAAATGGAATACGCTCAATAAAATAAAATAGAGTCATCCCCTGTAGGGAAAAGAAGTAATAGGCCTTACATGTATCTTTCTTATTTATGATAAATTAGAAAGATACAACACCTTCCAAAAATTGAGCTTCATACATCCATGTACTCTATTAATATCCAATAATCCTTATACTAATAATTTTTAAAGTAAGCCAATAATAAAGTAAGTCTAGAGAATAGAGACTCTTATACTCCTAAAAGTGTGTGAGAATTGCATAATCATGTCCGTTGACATATGCAATATTCAAAAGCTATACTTTAAAAACTAAGACTTGAATGAATTTTATAAACTAAAACTTCTCACTAAACAACCATCCCAATAACAGCTCAGAATTACTAACTCCGGAGGAGGTATCCCCTTGTTTTCATAGTAAAAACAGGTGACCCAAGGGAACACCCTCCCCCCCCCCCCCCCCCCCCCCTTTTTCTTGCCCTGGGTCAAATAGCCCAGAGCGAAGAGGGCAGCCGAACGGAGACACTGCCGAAACAGACAGCCTACCTAGCTATAGTAGCAACTGTTAAGTGAATGACATTCTGAGCAGTAGATAATAGACCTAACAATAGAGGCCTCCAGAAATGGACTCGATATTTCTGAGATAAAATTCATGAATGGATGGCTGAGCGCAATGAGCAGCCTTCAAAAATCTATAATAGCAACACTATTAATGTAAGCCCAAGAAGTAGAAGAACTCTTACTTCATGAGCCGAAATCTTAAGCACAACTGCTAAGCCAATGATATACCATAAGCAGTACGCTAGTTAATAGAATCCATTAACAATAAAATGGAGCGTAACGTCCTTCTACTAGACATCAAAGACAGAAGAAGCTTACGCCCTTGTAATAAACAGATATCTGTTTATAATACATAAACTGTACCCGGAAAGAGTAAAGGCCTATGCCCATACGAAGACGGAAGGACCTTAAAATAATAGGTTCCGGATAATAGGAGCCTAACTCTTATGCAACAATCCAACCTAAATAGTAACGGAAGTATTGATTCCGAAACTATGAAAGTGAAAATCATCCATCGATAGTGCATGAAACTCACTGACTCTACAGTAAAAGAGAAACCAACAGAATTACTGTCTAAAAGGTCAGAATTTGAAAACTACTGTTTCCAGAGGCTCAAATGATTACTTAGCTAAATAAGAACCTGAAGTTAAAATCCGTATAGGAATTTAATCTAAAGATTCTAAGTCTAATTATCAAAAAGTTACTAACTGACTTAGATAAAGAGACAAAAGACTCAATTGTAAACTATCGTAGAGTGCATAGGTATGAGGTAACATAAACCTATAACCTAAATAACAACAGGCTGCAGTAGATCTTGTGAAACAAGTATACTAAAAAAATAGCAATGAGTAGTATGGAGGGATCAACCATATGAACATAATGATCCCTACACCACGACGGAAGAGCCTCCACTTTAGTCGCATAGAATAGCGAAGAAGAGGATCTCCTATAGTAAGAAATCGCGTCCAAAGCTCGTCCAGTACAGTGCTTACAATGCAATACGGACCACACAACGGAATACATGAAGGTTGCGACCTTGCTGGTTGTGATAAAGATGACACGATTTACCCAGTGAAAAAAGATCCTCACATAGAGGAAGATTTCACGTTAAGATCCACAGTAGACAAGAGAGTAAATTACTCATGATCTCTGTGAAGATAGAGATGCTATCAACAGAAATGTATTGTGGTTGTTTATCTTAGCAATACCTGCTAAAACAACAGCGCCGGAGGATACGCGTATCCTATCATTCCGTCCTATAGATCAATAGAGCGTTAACAGTATTAGCTCAGAGATCTGGACAAGCCAACACATACGTCTGCAATTGATTAGCAAGCTGTGTCATAAATAAAACATCATTGGGCGCTCCCATAGATAGCAAATCTGATTGAATACTTGTTTGTTGAGAGTCCATTCTGACAGCAACAAGCGACCCGTAAGAGAACGGGAGTGCGATAAAACAATCAGACGACCCAGAATATGACGGACCAAAACTGAACTTGGTGTACTATAACCAACAGACGGATTCTTTCCATTAAATTGAATAACGGAAACGAAAGAGTGCCTCCCTGGTTCCGGAGATACGCCACTACTGTCGAATTAAAGGACAGGAATTTGGGCATGCGTTTCTGAATAATGTTCATGCAATGACATAAAGCAAGCCTAAAAAACATTATTCCGCGGAAGATAAACTGATAGCTAAAAGACTGCGAAACCCAAAGACCCTGGCACTTCGAATCCGTAGGGATCAGTATATATCCCAATCTGTTTGACTGGCAACCGTCATAACAGCCACACTCGGGTCCGGCAACTGCGGCGGCACTCTCTGAGTCAACCACCGAATGTTTGCCCCAGTCTGAATCTCTTGTAACACTAGATAGACAAGAGAATGTATAAATCAAGCAATTCATGGATTGCCGGAAAGTTGCCGTCGAAGAGAAGCTCCTCCGAGAACGAAGCGACTCTGAGAGAGTTCTTAACCTACTATCCACGCGTGGATGTAGCTAGGGCTGCATCACGTCTAACCAACTCCAATCAGCCACTGAAGGGCGGAGTTATACGTGAACAAACTACTGCCCTCAAAAGAAATTACATTGAGAATAATATCCCGTAAATCTTTTCTTGAAGACGTAATGATAACGCCTCAGTAAGGCGGATTACGTATAATAAAGCGTCTAAGTTAAGTCTACTAAACATAATGTCATTCCCAACATTGAAATTGGAAAAGACATAAACGGCGAAAAAGAATATATGCAGTGTTTAATCACACCGTCTAGACGCATATGAACTCTCGGTATGCCCTGCTCTGCCAAAATAAACTATATGTAAAAAAGATAAAATGGCAGAAATGAGCCACGCGGACAAGAAACTAAACTATCATGCTTAGTAGCAAGCTTGTATATATATATAAATATATAGCGTCGAAAAATAAAACACATGTTGTAATGACAATATTGGACAGCGTCGGTAAGTCAGGGACAAAGTCCCTGTACCGATCGAAAAATCCGAGTCCAATGACGCTATAAGTCTCTTATCCAAGATCGCAGCAATGAAGTCCGAAAAATAATCACTGGAAGAAATGCCAGAAGATATGAAAGGCATCTTCCGATACTACTAAAGGGAAAACTCGAAATCTTTCGAATCCCTTTCGCCATCCTGTCGGACCCTATAAAGCGTTCGGTCGTCCGTAGCTTGATGCAACCGCGGACCGCACCGACCCAGTGCCGTCGGATAATTCCTGATTCGACCGAGAAACCGTCAATTGCTGGGATGCTGCGAAACAACTGTGCTAACTCGGATAGCACGTCCGTCACTGAGGCCTGAGGAGCAGCGGTCTTACGATGCATTGCCGCAGGAAGCTCCAAGATCGTTACCCCGTGCATACTTCCAATATGCGAGCGAACGGAGTGTATAGGCCTCGTGTCCCTTGGCTACCGGATGGCGCGACCTATTCGCTGTGGAATCACTGAATGCCGAAACTGATCGGATACTCGAGGTCACGTAGCCAATGTGCGGTCGTGTGCCCTGCTGTGAGGATGAGGAAGCATTAAAGACAGTCTCTCGGACTGTCAATATAACGGAGCGTCCCGAGCAACGGACATATGCTCCGAATGTAAAATATCTGAACCACAACATGCGGTCCCCTATGTTGTTGGCTTCCTCCGATCTGTCCTCAATCTGCCGTCACTGGGTGAGTACTAAAGTAATTAAAGTGCTCGCATCATCCAAATCTCCTTCCTAAACCGCAACGGACGAACCCGGCAGCCGAACCATTCGATGAATGTACGCTACACCGGGTGAGCTAGCGAATGTCACTCCGTAAGCGATAGACATATTCCATGAGCACTTATTGCCGCTAACTCTTCATTAACTATGACGACAGAGGCACACT
The DNA here is from genome assembly GCA_031216915.1 of Pictodentalium vernedei. NCBI lineage: Eukaryota > Metazoa > Mollusca > Scaphopoda > Dentaliida > Dentaliidae > Pictodentalium > Pictodentalium vernedei. Next base: position 169,157,119 of record CM062293.1, read on the forward strand.
TTTGAAAGACATCTCCATAACTCTTCGAACAAGAAACCAGAAATGCTTGGATAGCAAGCATAAAATAATAATATATATAGCGTCGTTCAATAATTCGAAAGTTTGTGACATTATTGGACTATGTCGGAACTGAGGGACGATGTCCCTGAACCGAACCAAAAATTTCTAAGTCCACCGACGCTATCAGTTTCTTATCCGGCATCGCAGCATATGTTGTTCCGAAAGGGAAAGCTTGAAATCCATCGAATCCCTTTCGGTATCCCGTCGGACCGGATGAAACTTTCGGACGTCCGTACCCGCTTCCGCGGAGCGTCCCGACCCAGCATCGTCGGATAAAATATATGCGACAGATACAGTTGATGCTGGGATGCTGCGATAAACTGTGCTAATAAGGAAAGCACGTCCGTTCCCGAGGCCTGTGCAGTAGCGGACTTACGATGCATTGCCGCTGGAAGCTCTGTGTACGTTGACTCCCGCATAGTTCCTATGCGAACGTCCGGAGTCTGCAGGCCTCGAGTCCCCGGCTACCGACCCAGCACTGTCGGATAATTCTCGATCCGACACCGTTCCTGTCGGCTGCTGGGATGCTGCGATAAGCTGTGCTATGTGCACAAGAATGTCCGGCGTCGAGACCTGCGGAGGCGCAGTCTATCGCTGCTTCGCCGAGGGCAGCTCCGCATCAGATGGCTCCCGCATACTTTTCCTATGCGAACGTCCGGAGTCCATCGGTCTCGAATCCCTGGCTGCCGGATGGTGTGACCTGGTCGCCGAAGAATCCTTGATCGGCGAAGCTGGTAATATATCGGCGGTCACGCAGCCAAGGAGCGGTCGTGTGCGCTGACGAGAAGAGGAAGCGTTAGCAGTCTCAGCGGACTGCCTATACAACGGAGCGTCCCGAGCGACGGACGTATGCTCCGCTAACGACACATTTGTACCACAACGTCTGGGGCCAGATGTTGTTGAACGAGAGAGGGGCCTCTCTCGCTTGCCGTCCGGATGGACCGGAACGAGCTATGAACCGGACTAAAAGGCTTCCTCCGTTCTCCCTCCGATCCGCCGTCACTGGGTGTGCATTAAGTTAATTTTATAGTGCTCGCATCACCCCAAAATTCCTTCTAGACCGCAACGGACGAACCCGGCTGCCGAACCATTCGGTGAATGGACGCTACACCGGGCGAGCTAGCGGACGTCAAAGGCCGTCGAACCTACTAGGGTCCTCTTAGGCAATTGGCGTATTACATGAGCACTTTTCCGCTAGCCCTTCATTAATTGTGACGACGGAGGCACACTGTTGGAAGACATCACAGATACATCACCCTAATCTTGATCGTCTGAAATAGAAATTGATAAAGTAGAGTGACCCTGCGGGGAAAGGACCGGAGTGTCCAAAACCCCAACAACATACCGTGACATACGCTTCCCATATTGTCATCGAAATCATACGATACAGAACCGGAGTTAATGCGAGTACACCGACCACATATAGAATGATAATAAGGTCAGAGGAAGACTTCCTCTTAAAACAATTGATCAATATCCTTTCAATGTGAAAAGAAACAAGTCCTGGTACTCGCACTAACCCCTGGCAATCAAAATACATAATAATAATATGATCCATTAATATAGAAAAAATAATTGAAATCAAAATATTTTGAAAAAATATTTTTTCAGAACAGCCCAAGTTTCTGAAAAGTAACGTTGAGCCCCAATGGATCCCAAGCCTAAGTGTGGACAAAAATTTTAAAAATATTTTAAACAATTTGTTCAACACTTACGAACAATAATAATGTATCTAGTTATGATTAAAATAACATAAAGATATTATTATTTAGAAATCCCCCCCTCACACAGAGGGCTGTTGTAAATGTAAACAATGAATGTAAAAACACTAAAATAAGACTCCAGGCACCCAGGCCCAAAATCAGTTACCAAAAATACACCATCTGATGCAAAACAGAGACTTCCAGGGAAGAAACTGCAGAACATCAGATGGTAGATGCAGAACACAACGCCTAACCACCCGTAGGTGAAGACGTAAACATGGGGAAAGAACAGAATTCATTCTGTTATTCAGCTAAACTCCCAAGAAATTTTAGTAATAATAATTACAGAAATTATGCCAAAAGCATGGGAGAATAGCAAGGGGGAACTTAAAGGACAGGGAGAGAGGAAAAACACTTGAAAAAACAGTGTAACTAAATAATCAGAATGACAACAAAATGGCTGCTGCCTTGAAAATAGGTAACTTAACATAATTTCATTAAAAAATTTTAAGTTACAGCCCTGATAATATTCTGTCACACATTCTTTTCCTCTCCTCCTTTTCTATCCTCCTTAGAATCACCATTTCACTAATATTTATGTGTCTGGCATCATTTAAACTGAGATTTAAAAGCACAAAGATCAGTCAGATGTTAACTGATGAAGGGCCAAACTTAGAATGATAAATGGCGCCAATTTCGGAACGTCCTTGACACTGCGCATGCGCAGTAGGGGCGAAGTGTGGAGGGCCTCTCAGGACATGTTTTCTTTAGTTTTAGATGCAAATTTTGGGGATTGGGGGGCAAAATTTGTGTTTGGCCCTATATTTTAAGAGTTAGCACCAGCTATGTCTGGGTCATTGGTACAGTATAAAAATATTCTGCTTTTGAGGCTGCTAGTTGGCTGAAAATGACTGGTTTCGGTATTTTTTCGGGCAATTTTTCAGGTTGAAGTCTTGCCTTTGACAATAAATAATTCCACCCACTTTCAGAGTGTTTATTTCTACTTAGTCAGATAGTGTTATATGTTTTTTGTGGATTTGGGAAATGTAATACATGTAATGGGTTGGATAACTAAGTTACAGGATATTTGCATTTGAAGAGAGTGTATGGCATGTCACATTTGGAAATGCCTGGAAAACTGTGGAGCGGAACCTTAAAGAGCATTCTGCCGATGGTGTCAATTCTGTAACCAGGAAGTTCCTTATCTGTGTTTGAGTTATAAATACACCATTTTTCAAAAAACTTTTCATTATTTCTTGTTTGTGTGCTATTGTTAGTAGTAGTTAACATTCATCAAGTGATATCTCAGCACAACTGGAAGGAAATAAGTGGAAATTTTGAGAAATTTATTGATGTAGCCTAATTTCGCACTTGTTTTGAATTTTCATCAAGATTTCAAAAACATTAAGGTGGAGCACTGCCTTTCCTAAACACCGAGCCTGGTATTTATGACAAATTTATACAGTTATGGACAGCCTGGTTGTTACTGTTGACCAGAGATTTGCAGTTATGGTGTCTACTTTTTCATTTTGGTCATTGGTGTCATGTCTGTGTGTCATCCGTCCATCAAGCTGTTCACACTTTCATATCTAGAGAGCAACACACCCCCCCCCCCCCAAAAGCTATGGTTATTAGTGCTTATTGTTTTACATTTTGATTGTATTTAACAATGCTATTGGCAGGACATGGGTAGTCAATGTGGCTGGTGGTAATAACAAAAATACTATCTGAAGTGGCTCAGAGAAATGGGGGTGTTGAGGTGGTGTGGTGTAGTTGTGAAAATTGGGTAAAATGGCTGAAAAAGCTATTCGGCAATCAGAAAGGCCATGCTGTATCTTTTTACTGGTTGAAAATAGAGACTTGTGGTTTTTGTTCATTCAACTCAGGATAGACTCCAGATTATTTTGCCCGAGTGAAATCCAGGGGGAGATCACTCTTGTTTTCTCTTTAAGGTTCCGCTCCACAGTTTCGCACTATTGCACAGGGGTGAAATTCTAAACAAAGGGCGTATGTTGAAACTAAGGCCATGTAAAATAGAGATAGATTTTTAGTATCAGATGTATGATTACATTAGGCTTTTTGTTGGACAAGAGAATTTGAAGTTTTGGTCCCAAAGTTGGAGTCTGATACATAGGGGTAAATTACCAGATGAATTATGGGAAACAGTGGCTTCGAAAAATTGGCTATTTTTTTTTAATGTAATTTTTACACGGGTTTGTTACCAGACAGGTAACTAAAAAATGAGACGGAAACATATAATTTTTTTTTTGCATTTTAGAAACAAGTGATGGTCTGCTCCAGGGGTGGGTAGGCGGGGTTGGTGAGAAAATTCTGCTTTTGAGGCTGCTAGGTGGCTGAAAATGACTGGTTTCGGTATTTTTTCGGGCAATTTTTCAGGTTGAAGTCTTACCTTTGACAATAAATAATTCCACCCACATTCAGAGTGTTTATTTCTACTTAGTCAGATAGTGTTATATGTTTTTTGTGGATTTGGGAAATGTAATACATGTAATGGGTTGGATAACTAAGTTACAGGATATTTGCATTTGAAGAGAGTGTATGGCATGTCACATTTGGAAATGCCTGGAAAACTGTGGAGCGGAACCTAAGACGGGTGGGCCAGCTTGTGCTGAAAACGGAGGAACTGAAACACTGAACCCTCAGAATCCGTACCGTGATCAATATGACCGATTGTTCCCACGTTCAGGTGTGGTTTTGCAGATCCCATGAAACGGCAACATTTTGAAAAAGAACGATGCTGCGACATGTGTCGTGCATTACTTGGAAACGCCAACAAATCTGAACAACTAAAAGCCGCAAAAGTTTGGAGTGTCACTGATCTGAAAGATCTGAGGAAGAGAAAACTTCTGTGCAGTGCCATTTCCCTTAACTTTCAGCACATTTCCGAAATTCGAAGGCCAAACAGAAATCTGAATCGTTCATTTCAAATGCGAACACACTCAGGGTCGACAGTTTGGTTTGGGTGCTGGACGTTTTGTACACGGGCGTGTCGAATTACAGACATCGGACCAAAGACAACTCGGACCAAGACAACTCGGACCACTCTTGAAGACAACTCGGACCAACTTTGAAGACAACTCGGACCAACTTTAAAGACAACTCGGACCAACTTTGAAGACAAGTCGGCCCAATTTTCAGGACAACTCGGACCACTTTTGAAGACAACTCGGACCAACTTTCAGGACAATTCGGCCCAACTTTTGAAGAAGTCGACCCAAGTTTCAAGACAAGTCGGACCAATTTTCTAGGCAACTTGGACTGACTCGGTGAATAATTCCGACCTAAATAGTGGGCAAACGAAGATTCGGGGTTGATGGGGAAAGACACAGAACAACCAGTCACGGTTTAAACGATTTACTAAAAACTGAGACATGACAATCAAAGACATGAATAAATGAATAAATAAAACTTCACATAAAAAACAATGCCCAGCACATATTTTAACAAACTATATGTACAGTATATATGTATTGGTATTTAAAGTCACAATTCTTCAAATTTAAGTCCGTATGAACATCAGCATTATTATCTGAATGATATATATACATTCACCCTTCACCTAACGCTTGTAGCAGACGACACTCGTAACGCGTTACTAATTTTTTTTTTATTTTGCTTCATAAACATAGGTTATGAAACCTTATTGGAACGGACGTGATTCGCTCATTCCAATGAAGGATCATAATCTATGTTTTGGAAACCAGATAATGAAAAAAAACTATATGGCTGAACCAATCAGTGAATTAACTCAGGGTTGTCATTTTTCACCTGTAATTACATTGAATATAATCCCATGACTGAATCTCTATTGTTATATTTGAGGTGTTTATTCAACACACAGATTATACACAACTTGCTCCTATTAATGTCAAATTTAAAATTTTTTACACGTTTGGTGGAGCCATGGTCGACCCGGGACACATGTGCTTGACAAGATGAATCCAAATTAGTGAACTTTAGTCACTTGGGGGTGGGAGGGGGCGAATGGGGATGATTCTGGACGGACTGTTGCCTTACACTCTGTACAGTCATCAGCCATGATTGAATGACTAATTTCTCGAAAAGCCTCGGAACATAATATATAGAAAAGCTAGTGCCTAAAACAACATGTCGGTAATCTTTTGAGCCGCCTGTTGAAAAGACGAGCTAGTACAAGCAACAAACTTTCACACATTATTTCCGTGTGATTACTTGTTTAGCTGCAATGCAAACATTCATCACATATCAAAGTTTGTGGTGAGAAGCATTTTCATTTTACAGAATAACTTCAAAGACAACAGAAGCCGCATGTGCGTCGCATCTATTGAAGTCTTTGAGACCACATTTAATTATTTTCGACATCATTCTTTTCTTCACAGTTGGTCCGACCTGTCTTATAGTCGTTACAACTTGTCTTGAAAGTTGGTCCGAGTTGTCTCCAAAAGTGGTCCGAAGTTGTCTTGAAAGTTGGGCCGACTTGTCTTGAAAGTTGGTCCGAGTTGTCCTCAAAAGTGGTCCGAGTTGTCTTGAAAGTTGGGGCGACTTGTCTTGAAAGTTGGTCCGAGTTGTCTTCAAAGTTGGTCCGAGTTGTCTTCAAAGTGGTCCGACTTGTCTTGGTCCGAGTTGTCTTTGGTCCGAGTTGTCCTGATCCCGGGCGTGTCATACACAGCCAATTTAGGACGTTTCGAACACAAAAAGCCTGGACGTTTCGTACACAGATTTCAATTTCGCATTTTCTCTTTATATCTCACCTTTTTTCCTTCTAATTTCAGATTCTGGGTTTAAAAGAAAGAAAGAAGACTATTTTCTTGCATGAAATAATTTTATTTTCCAATAAATACGTGGTGATTTTAGTTGAAATCTCATACATACTAAATTAAAATAAATTCATTAAACAAAAATAACATGTTTTGTTTTTATGTGCTTGTTGTATTCTGCGTGTGATTTTAATGTATTACATCAATATAAAATATATTGCTATCTTTGATATTGATAAAATTTTATTGCGTTTTTATGACAACTTATCTCCAGCGATACTGTACATTTTCGGCGAATCACCTCATTGCATTATGCTAAACTGATTTTATTTTATCGATATTTGACCTTTATTGATAGCAACAGTATTTGGTGTCATTTAATGGAAAGTCCAAGGGATTCCCATGAAATGGAACCAGAGACTAGTACTATCTTTGAAGGGCAAATGTCGATAAAAATTGTATTGCTCATTAAAAGCTGGTGCAATGTGACGCCTAGGTAAATACGGCTGCGCAAGCACTTTCTTAATGAAGGAATGAATGACGCCCTTTTCCATATAAACAAATGGGTTGGTCCTCGGGTAATTCTCTCTCTGTCTCTCTGTCTCTCTGTCTCTCTCTCTCTCTCTCTCTCTCTCTCTCTCTCTCAAACACACACAAACTTGGAAATTACAGTAAGGGTAACAACCTACCTCCCAGCGTTGATCCTCAGATAATTCTGATGGTATGCTCTCATATGCAATGGAAACCTCATGCCTGGATTCTACATGCTCAACACTGATGTCGACGTTGAAGGATCCGTTATTTGCAGTTTGCACATCCACATCCATGTGTGTGTCATCATCATTTTGTCCGTGTTGGCAGGTTGTCCGCCATTAGACGTGCCTCTCTCCTCCATGATGTTCGTGACACTATCACTGTCTATACTCAGCTTCCTCTCCTCCATCACGGCTAATTCCATCATATTCCCCCGAGTACAATCTGGGCACCTCCACATAAACGCATGTCCTCTTTTTTGCTTCACCATTAACTCCCGATAATTCGGGCGTGACATACCGGTATCACATTTTCGGTGCCTCCATATGCTACAGTCGTCACAACACAGAGCCTCCTGCCTTGGCCTGACCTCGCCTCCACAAACAGAACATGGGTACTCCATTACGTCGTATTGGGCAATGAAGTGACTGGCTCAGACAAACGAATGAAAGGATTTAGCGCGCCGAAGGCGCGCAGGGACGATGTGGGATTTACAAATCCCTTGCGACCCGGTTAGCCTTATTTTATTTCACTTGGATCTTGGATCACACAGGCCTAGCTTTCCTATTGCCTCAATTGGGTATAAAGGGGTATGTACGTGGTTAGAATTCCCGGCAGTTTGCATTGGAGTGATAGATTGTCAAAGATCAATCCCTCAACTCCATTAAGACTATTAGAGAGTGGGCTGTATTCGGTTCCAGCTTGGCGATGGTAGAGGTTTGAGTCCCACCATGGTGGCGAGCCAGAATATAATGTTGTGTGATGGCAATTTTAAGAGAAAAAGAAAAAAGAAAACCAAACAGCAATGGTTTGGTAGCGGCCCCGGTATATGACCATAGCGGTTACAAAAAAAGGAGTGGAGAAAGCTCCAACAGTTTAGTTCGAAAAAAACGGGAGTCATCCATCAAGGCTTCTGGGAGATAGGATGCCGTATGTGATTTTGAGGTATCTGGTTATCCTTCGGGAATTCCAAATTACCTCCAACACCACCCACCCCCCACCCTCAAAAAAAAAAAAAAAAGAAAAAAAAAAAAAAAAAAAAAAAGCCCTTAAAAGGGCTGTTTGCTGGCAAGATTGTTTCAATCCTTGCCTTGGTCTTGTTAGGTTTTCTGCACATCTTTGCATGAGGATTGTTTCAATCTCTCATAGTTTGTCATTCAGTTTGGTCGTGTGTCTGATGAGATAGAGGAGGTAGAAAAGATAGAGCGCTGGAAATTAGAGCAATTCGGTTTTTAATTTACAACTGTTCCGTCCGTGACGACCAGTGACATGTGGATGGGGAAGCCAGCATTTTTTCCCCGAGATTTATATCTCAGGGAGGGGAGACCCGGCAGCAGGTGGAGATTTTCCTCGCCGTTTGCAACTCCCACTGGTAACAGAGGCAAGCTTTCGTGCGTATCGTGTCACCCGCAGCTAGTTCTAAATTTAGGTCACAGAATGCTTGGCTCACCCCATCACAATGATGTAATCTTTAACCCTTTCGATAGACACGCCCCAGATTATTTAGTTTTCCTATTGAGCACGCGATGCGAATTGAGTTCTATTATTAATTTGCTGTCTTGAAGTCTATTTAGAGTTTTGCTTTGAAGATCTTTTAAGCTATAGTGTCTATTTTTGCTATCTCGTGAAGTTATTTTATCGATATCCACGTGGGCTTGCGCAGAGCCACGCGCAAGGCATGATTTTTGACCCGTTGTAGTTTTTCAATGTTGGTTTTATTCAGGTCACTTGTTATTATGGCCCCATACTCTAGTACTGGGCGTATATATGATTTGTAAAGCTTGAGGAGAACTTCTTTATTGGCTCCCCAATTTTTACCTCTAATCATTTTCAGGAAATTGATGCGTTTAGTGGCTTTGACAGTGACTGAGTTTATGTGATTGTTTAGATTGAGACTGCTATCCAGGTTGAATCCCAGAAACTTTGCCTCATTTCTAGCTTCAAGTTTATGATCGTAAAGCTTAAGCTCAATATTAGGGACAGGCTTTTTCCTTTGTTTTTTATAGAATGTGATTCTTTGTGTTTTCGTGGCATTTAGCTTGATGCGCCACAGAGCGCACCAGTCTTGCAGGTCGCGGATGGTATCCTGCAGGCGGTTTTGTATTATGTTTCCAGACTTACTGGCCATCCACATTCCTTTGTCGTCTGAGAATTGAGATAGTTCAACATGGTTCTTCCCGAGTTTGTCAGTGTCATTCACATATATTATAAATAGAAGCGGGCTGAGGACCGAACCCTGTGGAATGCCCGCTTTGAGTTTTACATCGGCTGACACTTCGCGGTTGACCCTCACTTTGATTTTTCGATCAGATAAAAATGATGATATGATCCTTAGAATTTTGGTAGGTAGCCCCATTTTAGCTAGTTTGTATCTCATGCCATTGTGCCAGACAGAGTCAAACGCTTTTTCTACGTCGAGTAATAGTGCGGTTCCTATTTCATTTTGACTGAACGCCGTTTTCATATAATCTACCAGTCTATAAACATGCTCGATTCCCTCTCTTTGGCTTCTGTATGCCCTTTGCCATTTATTGAAAATGCTGATTGATTCGAGATGGCTGCGGAGTCTAGTCGTGAGAATCCGTTCGAAAATTTTTCCAATACAGCTGAGTAGGCTGATTGGGCGGTAATTAGCTGGGTTGTTCAAATCCTTGTCGGGTTTGGGTATCATGACTCCTGTAGCTACTTTCCAACATTTTGGGAAGTATCCACTAGAGAGACAGCAGTTTAGGAGGTTAGTGAGTCTACCGAAAAAAGTATTGGGACATTGTTTCAGGATTTTGTATGAGACCTCGTCCCGTCCTGGGGAAGAAGAAGACTTACATTTTTTAATTGTGTTAGCCACTTCTTCTTGGCTTATCGGTTCCGTGAGTTCATGGCCATCCCCGTCCTCGGGCGTTTGGCTGAAGTTGGCATCGTTAAGCGTTGTCTTGTTGTCTTGAACAAATTTGTTTACTTTTTCTTTGAACTCGTCATCAAACCTATCGCCCTCATGTGGACGATGATATTTCTTAAGGAGCTCAACAAAGGCGCTAGCCTTCGCTTTGTCATCCAGGGCCATAGTTCCATCGCTGATCTTTAGAGCCTTACTGTAAGGGTTTTAAAAGAATCCCAAAACTTTTTAGTCTCCCTGAGTCCATTTAGATTTTCCGTTGCTTTTTCCCATCTCACGCGATTGTCGTTTGCTATTGCTTTTTTTAACTTCGCCGTGGAGGCGATTATACACGGCTTTAAGTTCGACCTTTTTAATTGGAAGTTTTTCTGATTTGTATGCACGGAAGGCCTTTCTTTTTTGTTTTATTATTTGGAGTGTGGTTTCAGTTATTCTGTTGGCCCACGGTTTAACTGTCTGTTTGGGACAAATCTCATCAAGAGTGTTGTTAATGTCTTCACTGAGATTGGTACATGCTTGCTCGAGCTCGCAGGTATTCATTGGGTCGTTTTTGTTTATTTTAACCTGAATTATTTTTCTGAAGAGGTCCCAGTCAATTTTGGATAGATTCCTCCTCCTCATTGTGGGGTATCTTGCGGGTCCGCTGCAACCGTGTAATGTAGCATGAACAGGCAGGTGATCGCTACCTAAATCATCATCCTCCACAAATATGTCTTGCATTTGATTAGTTAGTGATTTACTGGTTATAATTAGGTCAAGGATATCGGATTGGTGGAGGGTGTTGTTACTGACGTGAGTAATGTCCTGGTCGTTATTTAATACAAAAAGATCAAATTGTTCGATGATATTGAAGAGAGCGTCGCCATTGGGCTCCGTTTTATTGCATCCGAAAACCTGATGTTTGGCATTGAAATCACCTAAGAAAATACAGTGTTTGTGATTGCTGTCAACTGTTTTTTTCGGTTCATTATAATATGAGATTACAGCAACTTTTTTATGATCTAGTTCAATCTCAGCGGCAATCACCTCTGCGTTGAGATGATCGCTTGATATCGTTTTGTATTTTAAGTCCCGCCTTATGAGGAGAGCGACTCCGCCTCCACGTTGTGTGGGACGGTCTCGTCTAATGATGTTGAATCCACTAAGCAAAAATGTCTTACTTGGCTTTAACTATGTTTCGCTGATACCAATTACATCTACGTTTGTGCAATAATCGGACATCTGTGAGCTTTTGCAGTTAACGCTTCGAGCGTTCCACTGAATTATTTTCAACTTACCCATAAGTTTTCAGTACCTGACGTAATTTTACTAGTTAACGTGTTGTGGGTGTGATAAATATTTTATTTATGGCGGCTTCTATTAGCGAGGAAGAGATTTTCGTTCGATATAATTTGGATGCTGTTTTCCCAACTTCTTTACATATGTCGGAAAGACTGACGTCGAAGTGTTTGTTCATTATATTAAAAATTGAACCAGCCATTAGGCTGCACATCGAATGTGGAGAGGTTGAGTTTCCTACGCTGTTGACATTAATAGCTTTGAGTTCTATGTCGGTTTTAACTTTTTTTGTAGTGGGGACACCCCCGATAATTGCTTGGGTGTTGCCCGTTACAATTTGGGCATTTCAGTGTTGAAACCTTGCACGACTTTGTTATATGTTTTTCGCCGCATTTCATGCAACGCAACTCTCCTTTGCATCTGTTCGACATATGGCCAAATTTCTGGCATTTATGACATTGTGTGGGCTGAGGCAAAACACGATACTCCTCAGTCTCATATTTTTGTCCGTTTATACAAACACCTTTGTCAATGAAGTTAAGTTTTATGGCTCTATTGGGGCATTTTACTTTAATTTTCCACGTAGGGTTGCCTGTAGTCTTAGATATTAGTCTCCCCCACGAGTATCCCGACAGGGCTTCATCAGTATCCCCATCATTGATCTTTGTGGGAACTCTTGTGACGACTACGCAAGGGTTTTGCAGCGGTTGATGTGGTTGTTTATTCGTCTGGTGTTTGGTCGTATTATCCTTTTGAGGTTGTTTAGAGAGGGCTCTTACCTTGTCGGCAAATGATACACCACCGTCAGTGGTGAATTTTGGCGTCGCCGGTATCGTTTCCGTTGCGTTACTGTCTGCCGATTTCCCATCATTGTGGATCTCCGCACTGGTTGTTACTACTGTAACATCCATGGTGTCCGAGGTCTCAACGACAACAACACCCGGGTTATCGGTGTGTGTCGACGCTTTCCAGGTTTTCTAAGCCACCGTTTCTATTTCCAGGGACTCACCATTTTCCTGGAAGTCTGTATCCAATTTCCTTTTCGGGCGCGGCGTAATCTGATTGACCACATCACAGGTGGGAACAGTAGTTGCCTCTTGCTATATGAGCGAACGCAACCAGTTGTCTTGACTGGTGGTAACGAGTTCCGAGCCCTGAATTGGTGGTACCTCCAAAGAGATGGCGTGCACAGGTCTCCCCCCCCCCCCCCCCCCCCCCATCTCAGCGGTATTATCTATAAAGGGCGAAACAGGTGTCGGATTAGCTTTGCCCACCATCCCCTTGCTAGGATTAGTTTTCGAAAACTGCTGAGTTGTATCAACTGGTTTAGAAACACTAGCTATATCCGTAACTGTGTTCGTTTTAGGGCCCAACGAGGTGGACTCCACACCCTTGCCCTTTTGTTTAGAGTTTCCGTTGCTGGGGCACGAACCCAAACCTGAATTATTTCTTCCTTTTCCTTTTTTCCAGATGCCGACTTATTTTCCTTTTTTGATTCCGTCGAAGCCTTTATTAATTCCATTTTTTCTTTCTCGAACTGTTCTTTTTTAGCCCTAAGATCCGAGCGCAAACCCTCTATAGTGTCGTTCAATCTGGCTATCTCTTTTTGAAATCCAGATATCATCGATATTAAATCCATTCCCGAAGTGGGTTCAGTGGTGGAGTTAGTTGCCATGTCACTCTGTTCAGTTATCAGTTATTATCTAAGTTATCAGCAAATTATTGGTAAAATATTTCGTTAAAGTATATTTAGTTTTAACAGAGAAAAGCAGACAGAAAATAGATAGAGTTGAAGATAAACACTTACAAAATTACACTAGAGTGGTATAGAGAACAATGCCTGGCTCAGGACAGTTCCATACCCCAATATATAGCCGATCAGTTTTTTGAAATTCAGATTTGACAGGACACCGCGCTTGTTGTTTTTCCAAGTCAAAGGTCACTTATAGACTCCAATGAAAGCTTATCAGACTCTTTGCAATTTACCGCTGACTAGATTAGTCATCGCATGTACAAACAAACAAACAAAATAACCTAAAGACATCCCGGCAATATTCAAACAAGTCACTCATCGGTAAAATCAAACAGTAAATCAAACAATAAATCAAAGAAATCAAGGAAAATTAACCTATTCAACATGCAATTAAACACCAACAGTATCTATAAAAACAGGAATAATGTTACATAAATATTCACGGGAGATATTCATAAATGTAAAAATATTAATTTAATGTAACAAAAATAATAAATAATTTTATAATACAAGGTCTAAAACAGATAATTAAACATGCGTACGAAACGCTCAATTCGTGTACGAAACGTCCAATTTTTGTGTACGAAACGTCTTATCTGTGTGCGAATCGTCGCATGTACGAAACGTCTTGTATACGAACGTCAGTAATCCTTTGGTTTTTACCCTTTAATTCCCATTGTTTTTCGCCTAGACTCTACTCGGCCCAGCACTAGTTTCTGTGTCTGTACAATAGTCGCAGTAACCAAGTATGGAGTATGAGCGACGGAGAGCAGCTGTTGTAACTGTTGTTGTTGTTCTTTGTTGAGGGCTGATTTGGAGAATGCCTCAACTGAATGTGCGTGCACTGTGTTTTCCTCTAGCTGGTTACAGTCTATTATTGTTTTTACGAAGTAAGAGTTTTTGAATTGTTCATTCTTACTCGGAGGAACATTAAAACATTTGGTGTTGTTTCTGACACTTTTCTCAATTATATTTTTGGTCTCAAAGTTTGTGTAGCTTTTGGATGTAATTCTTCTTTTGGGCTTACTTTCTGTAAGGAATTCGGCTCGAGGTATAACGGGTAGGCCTACTAACTCCTCAAGCACCTTGTACATATAAGTTAGCCTGTTCTTTTTCTTTTTTTCTTGGAATGTTGGAATTTCAAGTTGTTTCAGCATTTTGGTGACGCTACCTTCCTCTCTGCTGTTCTAGTCATTTGTAATAAATCTTGCTGCTTTTCTTTGCACTTTTCTAGTTTGTTTATGTCTGTTGGGAGATACTTTTTGCCGGTAAAAAGGACGGTATCCGGTAAAAAGGACGGTAGGTGTGTACAAACTACGTTTTAAAATACTAAATGTACCTTTGAATGTATGAAAAGTGACAATTTAACTAAGCGTACGCAATAATAAATATATATAACGAAGATTAAGTATTGTTTGTTTTATTGTAGACTATTTTCAAGAGAAAATAGATCATTTCGCTATCAACACTGATGGACACGCCATTTTGGGCAAGGAAAACAACGAATTAGCTGAGGTGCGCGACGGGGTGAATATTATCATACTTGCTCGACGAAGGTGTAACTGATTCGTGTGCGTTACATTTAGATCTTTTTGTTCACTACAAGGGATTTAACAGAAAGTTTTTTGGAAAGAAACCATTTATAATTCGAAAATAGTCTACAATAAAACAAACAATACTTAATCTTCGTTATATATATATTTATTATTGCGTACGCTTAATTAAATTGTCACTTTTCACACATTCAGAGGTATATTTAGTACTTTAAAACATAGTTTTTTATACACTTACCGTCCTTTTTACCGGCAAAAAATTGTGTTCAAGCTATTTTTTAAACGGGGATTCATAATTTATTTTCAGTTAGCGTATGCCGAGGTGATAATAAATATTAAAACCAACCATACATCAGTGGATACTAGTTCTAGATTCCTGTATGTCCTCCCCAATGATACCCACCCAAAGCCACATGAGCCTATTAAGACTGGGGCCCCTTGTGCTCACTCCACCAATCCCTAGGTGTGAGCTCCCGGGTGTGGGCTGAGGGCCCCCAAATGCAAACCGTAACTTACTGTTTTTAACCCCCACGCTTCCTCAGGAGGCACCAGAATCGATCTCAGAGCTTCAGAATTTGAAGAAAAAAATATCCGAGGAAGGGCTCACAACCGTGGAAGGGAATAGGCCCTGTTCCATAGTTCAAGCCTTTAGTTTAAACAATATTTATATCCAACTTTCAGAATATACATGAAACAGTATAATGATGTATGTGGATTCGACAAAAAGCTGATAGCTTATACAAGGTCGTTTCCACTCGCATTGCAATTACACATAAATAGATACGAGATGACAGTCATACAGCTGTGACAATCCAAAATTTCGATTCAAACTTTTAACATATGTGCACATTGTTGAGTTCAATAAATTATCAATAAACAGCTGAGTATAAGCATAAGTTGAAAACAGAATTATGTGAATGGAGCTCAAAATATAAGAGAAAGAAGAATGGGTAAACAGAGAAACTTATGACCTTGACTTAGCGAGCCCTCCGCATTACCCCAACCGGAAATCGGACCAACAACGGAATGATTTCTACGGTTAGTACTTTCACAACATTTTCCAATCTTCCACCTTTTTCTGATTTATGATTGTGCAGAGTTCAAGCCTTTGAAATATGCCGCGTTATATCGATCTTGTCCTCCCCCCTCCCCCATTTCGAAAATATGGGAAATGGATTTATATATCTAGCAGGGAAGTAGCCAGGATTCTATGATTGGGGGAGTGGTGGGGGGGGGGGGGGGGCTAGCCATTTTTTGTTGTAACCTGCACTACCTTCGCGTCGTTTACAATTAACGTAGCCTCCACGTAACCTAAACCATCGTTCACGGGTTATTTATACAGGAACAAAATATTCTTCTACGGAGCCAACTCTATTGGTCGGAGGTTTGCCCAGGTGCAAACCTGAGACCAGTCGAGTTTCAACGGAACTACTGAGCCTAACCTCAATCCCCCATCAATCCCCCATCGGTCAGTGTTGAATCTCAGTATTAATCGAATGGACGAGAAATATATACTGGGATTGTAGGGCGGTACTATGTGGTTCGGATTGCACTAAGTTTATATAAAATGAAAGAAACTTATCACCCAAAAGTTTCTTTCACCTTATATAAGGATTAGTGAATTCTGGTCTCTATACTACCCACTGTCTCTGGATACTTCTGCTAGTGTCTAATCCCTGTGCATGTTAATTCCCTTCTCTATATTCCCTGCCCAGTAAGCACATACGATTACATTGAAACTGACATCTGAACACAATCTCTACTGCTTTTCTCTGACGGACACTGGCGCTTTAGGCTGTTTTGAACTTGGACTCCAAGATTGGGCATCAAGTAATTGGAAGAATTCCAAATCTATTGGTTGTTAATTCCAGTCGCCCACTATACATATTGTGTATGATACACAATAGTGTGTATAGCGAGCGATTGGAATTAATAACTGATGAATTGTTTACGATAATTTTTTCTTGGGAGATCTAGTTCTAACTAGGACCCTCTGGCCGTTACCTCATTCTCCTACTTCCCCGAAAGGAAGTGGGAGGATGGGGAAATGGCCGAGGGTCCTAATTGGACCTGGGGAGAGAAACCACACGACCTTCCAAATGTCATGATTGCCCCCGCCCCCAAATGGCTAGCCCCCCCCCCCCCCCCCATCAATTTCTAGAATCCTGGCTACGCCCCTGCTAGATATATGATCCATTTCCCAGATTGTCGAAATGGGGGTGGGGGAAAAGATCGATAATGCTGGCATATTTCAAAGGCTTGAACTATGGAATTGGGCGTATTCCCTCTAACGGTTGTGGGCCCGTTCCCGGTTATTTTTTTCCTTCAAATTCTGAAGCTCTAAGATCGATTCTAGTGCCTCCTGAGGAAACATGGGAGTTAAAAACAGTTAATTACGGTTTGCATCCCCCCCCCCCCCCACACACACACACCATTGGGAGCTCACACATAGGGATTGGTGGAGTGAGCATAAGGGGTCCAGTCTTGCTTGTGCTTCTTGTGGATTATCATTGGGGTAAGACATACAGGAATCTAGAACTAGTATCCACTGATGCATGGATGGTTTTAATATTTATTATCATCTCGGCATGTGTTAGGCGAAACGCTAGCAGAAAATAAATTATGAACCTCCGTTTAAAAAAAATAGCTTGAACACAACCATTTGCCGGTAAAAAGGACGGTAAGTGTATAAAAACTATGTTTTAAAGTACTAAATGTACCACAGACTATTTTCAAATTATAAATGGTTTCTCTCCAAAAAACTTTCTGTTAAATCCTTTCGTAGTGAACAGAAAGATCTAAATGTTACGCACACGAATTAGTTACACCTCCGTCGAGCAAGTGTGATAATATTCACCCCGTCGTGCACCTCAGCTAATTCATGGTTTTCCAGGCACAAAATGGCATATCGATCAGTGTCTCTTGAAAATGGTCTACAATAAAACAAACAATACTTAATCTTCGTATAATACAGATTTATTATTGGGAACGCTTCATTAAATTATCACTTTTCACACATTCAGAGGTACATGTAGTGGTTTGAAACGTAGTTTTTATACACTTACCGTCCCTTTTACCAGCAAAAAGTATGTCCCTGTCTGTTTGTCTGTATGGATCCCAAACAATTGTGCTGTACTCTTAGGTTGATCGTCTCAGTGCTATGTTGGCTGTTTTCTTGCTCTCCTTATGACAGAGTCGAAGGAAGCCCAGAGTTGAGCTTTCTTTGTACAAACAGGGGTGTATCCTTTCGCCAATTCTTTTTGCATTGTACATCAAAGGTTTAGGAAATGAACTCCTGCATAGCGACGAAGGGGTTGCAGTTGGTGACTTGAAGATCCCAGGGCTATTTTTTGCAGACGATATGGTACTAGTGTCAGAAAGCGAAGAAGGGCTAGCAAAGATGCTGGGAATTGTTGGGAAATATGGGAGCAAATGGAGACTCGAACTCAATGAAAGCAAGAGCGAAGTTATACCCGTGGGCCGCAAAGTGGACCCCACCCGAAGGTGGAGAGTGGGGGAGTTCTGCATTCCGGAAGGTAGCAGTAGACTTCTTAGTGTAGGAGAGACTAGTGAATATGAGTACCTGGGGGTAAATATAAACATCACAGGAAGAGGCATCTACCGAAACCACACAAATAAATTGATTCTGAAGGGGAAGCGAATCCTTAACCAAATGAAACTTATAGGGAGAAACAGCTTCAATAAGGTTTTCGTGGGGAAAACCATTTAGGAAATGGTGGGTCTGCCAAGTATAACATACGGTACGGAAGTTGTACCCCTAAATCAGACAGCTGTTAAGAGCTTGGAAATCCTGCAGAACGATACAGGCCGATGGATAACAGGCTCGAGTAATGCCGCAGCGCTAGAAGCAATCAGGGGTGAGCTTGGGTGGATGAGGATCAAGGACAGGATAGACCTATTGAAACTCGGTTATCTTAATTATTTGGTAAATCTCCCCGATAGCCGATGGTGTAAAGTAATGTTCCTGAGAACTTTCAACTCAAATATCAAGACGGGGTGGATGGTCCAAGTGAGGGAGCTAGTAGAAAACTACTCATTGGAGATCTCGGACCTTGACGTTGGGGCAAACCAGGGCAAAAGGATCGTCAGAGAAAGGGTCACGGAGGATTGTAACCGTAATTGGCGAGAGGGGGTCAAATCAAAGAGATCTTTGGATGGCCTGCGTGATAAAGAGAAGCCTAGTTTTGAAGAGTACCTTGATGACACCTTTGGGGGGTCACTGTTGTTCAAGCTGAGGTCGCGGTCCCTGGAGCTGAGGGGGAAAATTGGGAAAAACAGTGAAAAGGAGTGCCAAATGTGTAACGTAGGCGTGGTGGAGACCCTGGAACACTTTCTTATAGAATGCCCAAAATACCAGTCTAAAAGAACAAGATTCACGGGGAGTATAATGGAGAAGTGGGATGGGAGAATGAAGGACTTGTGGTTGGGGGCGACTCAAGGGAGAGGGTTAATATACTAATCGGAGCGATTGGGAAGAATGGGGCAAGGGATGTCATCAAGCAGTTCGTCTCCGAGTGTTGGGAGGAGAGAAGAAGCGCGGGAATAGGGAGGCAGTTGGTAGAACATGGGTAACCAAGGCCCTCTCATACGAGAACCGCGACAAATCAGCGGCCGGCCGAAGTGTTATTATTATTATTATTATTGTGATGTTGGATACATGTTTCGCCCATTTCAGATCTTCTGCGAATTGTACACCTAGGTATGGGTTACTCTGAACTATGTCTAATATATGGTTATCCAATGTGTAGAATTTGTTGGTTTTAGGTTGGATACTCATGATGTAGCATTTTTTCGCGTACAAACGCATTTCCCAAGTTTGTGCCCATTCTTCCAGTTTTTCAAGATCTTTCTGTAGGATGTCATGATCTATGTATGATTTTATTGGTTGATAGATTAGGGCAGTCATCGGCGAAGAGACGTACTGTTGATTTGACTGAGTCTGATAGGTCATTAATATGGCAGAGGAAGAGTAACTGAGTACAGAGAAGCAGTAGTTTCGGTTCTTTTCAAGCACCGCTACTTGAGCAACTATGAGTCTACAAATTTTCCAGATAATGTTTTCAGTGTGCACCCTCGCGGCTGAATGTTGAAAACATTGGTTGGTCTACCCAACTCTTTACCACAGTAGCCATCTTACTTAGTTAAAATATGACTTATCGTGTTTCTTGGACGTATTGCGTTCCTCTTGGGTTCAAATGGCTAATACTGTCTGATGCAATACCACATGTCGGATAAAGTCCCGTTGGCTGCTATCAGTACAAGCTTCTGTTGCGGTCTAGGTTCGCGGTGAGGGTATTGGCACACACCCCTTGGATGGCTGGTTGGGCGCCCCCTGATACCTATTTATTTGGGGATAGGTGTTGATGGGCACTGTGCCAGCTTTCCAACAGTTACTATGAAAAAAAACTATATGCACTCAACCTGATTGGTATTCCATGACCTGTGCTTACCGCACCAAGAGCTTTGCGTGCTATCCCACACATGCGTGCCACATATTCTGATGTCCAGCAAATAATTCATGTGAGCTAATTCTCCAATATCGAGGTTTTGTTGCACGGAGTTGCAAGGCGAATCGAGCGCCCACTGACACTTATTCATCACGGAGAAAGTATCGCGGGGTGCTGGATCAGGTTTCCAAGTCTATATTTTATACAGTCGTATGTGGCACTTAACACGATAGGCATTGTATTACGAGTAACTATCTTTACTGAAGCCCCCCCCCCCCCCCCCCCCCCCATCATCGTTCTAATGTTAGTTAGCCCTTACCTACCTAGTGATCTAATATCCTATTAGAGCCACTTCTAATTTGATACCTTTTACTCCAGAAAATACGTGTCCGTTCCACCTGACCAATACTGTGCAGATTCCATCACCCATCCCCATCTGTGTCTCCCTTAGAATTCCTCCTTCCACTCATTAAACAGAAAGTTCTAAGTGCATTCCATGTTACTTTCAGGGTGGAAGGTGTATCCTTCGAATAGGGGTTGCTCACACTTGAGGGTTATCGCCGCTTGCAGTAAATCACGTGTTTACTACACTCCCCGCCCCCCCCCCCCCCCCCACACACACACCTAACGCTTCCAATTATCTTTCGCTTATCCTTTCGAGATTGGAAACACCTATTGCTTACTACCACCCCCCCCCCTTCCCCGAACGCTTCCGATCACCTTTCGCTTATCATTTCGAGATTGAAACACCTAAAATCTGTAACATATCAGCGACTTGTGATGATTTCTGTGCAGTCCGTTGTTATCCATTGCGATCGATCATAGTGCAGGCGTTTACTCAATTACATCACGCCACTTGTATTCCATCGGAGCTAGGGTGGAACTGTCTGCCCCTTAATTCAGTGGTATTCTTTTTTTTTCACCATACTTTCCCTTTTTTCATATGATTAAGTCTTCATCCGATGCCCGGCTGGATGAATCCCACACAATCAATTTCAATTGAGCTCCAAGGGATTGTGCGGGCGTCATTCAGTCGAGGTGCTGGTGATCAGTGTGTTATTAGTCCATATCTTTGGGGGCTAGGTATTCTCTATGACTTCTAGGACCTTGTTATGGCTTGGATATTTGCGTGTCGTGCCAATGCCTCGTCCAACCCAATGAGTCTTTGGTCATTAGAAACGCATCTGCACCTTTTGTTGATGACCCGCGATTCACGTACTGGATCTTATCACAAGATCTAGGCTATTCAAACTTATATTTTCCTGGCCCTGTGCCTCAACCCCCCCCCCCCCCCCCACACACACACACAACCCTGTGCCTCATTTGTATCGAATCAGGCCGTTATTTCTCCTATTAAATCCCATTAAATTAATCACACTCTTCGCTGACATCAAACCACCTCAAAGATTTGCACCCTGTTCGTGGATTAAAGACAATTTCTTGTACATATGTGTTTCCTTCTCCTGTTTTTCGCTTTTTGTTTATCCAACTCCAGTAGTATGCCTTATTTCCAACAGTTTTCTTTACATTTCCTTTCTTTATCTGAAGCCAACTTGAATGTATCTTATGCACAACGGACTGAACTGTCTTCTATCATGAAGAGTATCATTATCCGAGCACTCAGTGTGTGGTACCACTCAAATATTACATAATGTGTAACCTCGCAATGTATCGAGCTCGGATAGGTACCTTCAACTTAGCAGCTTACATTCGTTGCATCAAAAGCAGGTTAGGACAGTCGGAATCCATTGGCTTATTGATATATTTGCTCATCGCCTTCATGGCACGGAACACCTTGAATGTCAAGGTGCGATGACTGTTCTGTTCTTTCTCACATTGCAGCCATCGCGGAAGAGCGTTCGGGCAAATATATCTTACACGCCAAAGAGTCCAAAGAAACCCATCGTACCCAACGACCTTGCTTACATGGTCCCTAACAATTTTCTGGATAGAAACGTAATATATTTCATCTTGTGCCTCCTTCCGTGTTTCCTGGCCATTCTGTTGTTAACTTGCGGAGACATTCATCCCAACCCAGGACCAACTAACGAGGACTTTCACCAAATCGATAACACGCTTAAAATCCTCCACCTTAACATACAAAGCCTAAAGCCCAAACTTGACATTATACAGTGTGAGTCCCCGTCATTTGACATTATGGCATTTACTGAGACGTGGTTACATAATGATGACCCAGTTAATGAAATTATTATACGCGGATTCCAGGAACCGCTGCTCTTTAATCGTTCATCAAGAGGAGGCGGGGGTAGCAGTATACATTAAGGATGGCATTGCATTTAGGCACAGGCCTGACCTACAAATGACACCTGTCGAGTGCCTATGGGTGGAATTAATAAGAGAAAGGGATAAGTCGCTTCTTTTAGGAGTATTTTATCGCCCACCCAACAGTCCTGTTGATACATGGGATACTATATCCACTTCGATTGACAAAGCAACGGGTACATCTGTTTCTGACCTTGTCACTACCTGTGATTTCAACGACAATCAAATCGCAGGTCCCAGAGGGCATCTTTCAGATATTATTAGATATTTTAATTTTAGACGGCTTGTGGATGGGCCAACATGTTTCGCGGAATCCTCTTATTCACCGATTGACATTTTCGCCGTTAGCAAGACAGTCAACGTGAAGACTTGTGAGATCTTGGATCCATTTATACCTGATATGATCCGCTATCACTGTCCTACTGTCCTGGAGATCGACTTTATCAAACCATCGCGCATCTCCTTTAGGAGACAAATTTATTTGTATTCGCAGGGCCACTATCGCGAACTAAATGACGCGCTCGCTAGTGTAAACTGGGATACTATTTTCAATGCATCGAGTCTGGATATAATTGTCTCTGAGTTCTCTAAAGAGCTACTTAACACTGCTTCCCGTCATATACCCAACAAATGGATCACTGTTAGAAAGTATCAATCAAAATGGATGCATAACGAAATAAGATTACTAATAAGACAGAGGAAAAGGTTATATCGCGTTGCCAAACGCAATGGTCTCCCACAGTCCTTTGAAAAATACAAACAGAAGAGAAACGAAGTGGTCTCGGCCATCAGGAAGGCGAAGGCAGCTTATGTTGCGAACGTACAGTCAGTACTCACTAGTCGTGCAACTACGCCAGCCCAGTGGTGGAAAACCCTTAAGACGTTCATTGGCAACACCAATTCAGATATTCCGGCTATCAGTCATTTGGACAAAACGTACGTCACAAACAGGGAAAAAGCTGATGTGTTTGATGAATACTTTAGCTCTATCTCATCAGTGGATGACTCCCAGGCATCCCTACCTATACTGGCCACTCCCACCCCTTACTCAATAGACAGGATAATCATACAGAGCAGTGATGTATACGAAGCGCTAAAATCCCTTAATGCATCAAAGGCTGCAGGACCTGATCTTATAAGTCCCCGGTTGCTGAAGGAATGTAAATTATCCCTATGTGAACCTCTCTCAGTAATCTTCAATATTCTCCTGAATAATAATTACTTTCCACTTATGTGGAAAAAGGCAAATGTAACGCCCGTTTTAAAAAAGCATCCATCCAATTTAGTAAGTTGTGTTGGCAAGGTTTTTGAAAAATGTATTTTCAAACAGTTGTGGAAGTACTTGAGCGACAACAACATCCTAAGCAGGGTTGGGGCGAATACATTGTAAATGTATTGAATACGAATACGAATTCAAATTTTATGAATACGAATACGAATACACAAATTTCAAATGTATTGAATACGAATACGAATACTTTACAATGTATTCATGAATACAAATATGAATCCTTGAATACTATTCTAAATTATTTCTTGTAAATGGATGATAATTTGATCATTCTTATTGGGATTAAGGGTATAAGGGATTATAGGTGAAGAATTAGTTTTTCAGAGGGTGGATCTCTTAATAATTAGAATCCAATCAACAGACATAAGTTGGTATTAACGACAAACAAAAGAAATAAAAAAAAATTCAAATATCAACTTATTTAGAAAACAATTACCAAAATGTGCACAGTACTCCTCCAATGTTTTGTTGTTTAGTGCATACACAGTAATCATTAAATAGAGAACTGTGAGAAATTTACACATTTTTTGGAGGTATTTTTTAAAGTTTTTTTCTTCTAAACTGCATTTTATGACCCCCAATAATGTCTATTAATTGTGGCTAATTGTGGCTTCTTTGCTTCATGTCTTTTATTAATATTTAAACATACATTGCTGGTGAGAATAAAAAAAAAACTGGCCAGTGCTATTCACAAAAATCAATTAAGCAATTACTGCACAAGTGGAAAAATGTTGTAATTCAAGCACAATAATTTTACAGATCTATCAGTCTACACCTTATTTCTACTATTACTGTAGAAAAATATTAGATTAGTATTAATTGGATAATGGAGTTGTTTAGGGATTAAAAATCAATACTTTGGCCAGACTGATATCCTTTGTCCAAAGAATAATCTGTACAATTACAATGTTCAGTTTACAATGAAACAAATTTTGAACAATGAAGAGTTTGCTATCAAAAGGCAGATAAATAATTGAACTTACCTTCATGTGTAGTATGAAGTTTGATGTACTATTTGATGGACCTGATATGTGCACTTCAAAAGTATTAGTTTATTCTTTACTACTTTCTAATAGAGATAATCACAATATTTTTTTTACAAATACTGTATACATGTGTATTAAAACAAGAAAAGTATTAAAAAAGTATTCAAAAAGTATTCATGAATACACATCAAATTTGACTGTATTCGAATACGAATACGAATACTTTAAAATTGCATGAATACTGAATACATTTGAATACTTGAAAAAATGTATTGAATACGACTGAATACCGAATACGAATACCCCAACCCTGATCCTAAGTCAATTTCAGTCGGGATTCACCCCTGGTGATTCGACTATACTTCAACTAACTGACCTCTATGACGAATTCTGCCGAGCCCTCGACGACGGAAAAGAGGTTCGCGTAGTCTTCTGCGACGTCAGTAAAGCTTTCGATAAGGTGTGGCATGTTGGTCTCATTCGCAAGCTGGAAAAAATTGGAGTGTCAGGTGATCTACTAGCATTTTTAAAATCGTACCTCTCCGACAGGGTCCAGGGGTCGCAATTGCCTCCGAGACCTCATCCTGGAGACCGATAAACTCTGGAGTCCCTCAGGGGTCGATACTTGGCCCCTTATTATTTCTCATATATATGAATGACATAACAGATAACCTCTTGAGTAGCATTCGGCTCTTCGCCGATGACACATCATTGTATCTAATAGTTGAGAATCCAACCCAAGCAGCAACTGTGATCAACCAGGATCTGACTACAATAGAGCATTGGGTCAAGACGTGGTTGGTTGAGTTCAATCCTAAAAAATCTGAGACCATGCTCATATCGCGCAAGGTTAGCCCTGCTGTGCGCCCACCACTGTTTCTTGGTAATGCCCAGATATCGGAAGTTAAAAATCACAAGCACCTGGGAATTATCTTAAATGATGCATGTACGTGGAATGACCACATTGAACATATCTGCGGTAAAGCATGGTCTCGCGTAGATTTACTGAGGAGGCAAAAGTTTACTCTTGACCGCTGTGTCCTTGAAAAGATTTACTTTGCCTTTATTAGGCCTCTTCTTGAATATGGTAGCACAATTTGTGACAATTACACGGCGAGTAATAAAAATGATTTGGAAAAAGTACAGTTGGCTTTAGCAAGGATAGTGACTGGCGCAACCATGAGTGCTAGGACTTCTGCGTTGTACAATGAAACCCGCTGGGACTCACTTGAGGAAAGACGTCGCAAATACAAACTGAAACATTTTTTCCGAATGTTCCACCATGCGACTCCCCCATATATTGCTAATAAGGTACCTCCAACAGTCTCCACCACCAGCCGATGTCTCAATCTCCGAGCAGGTAATGACCTCCGAGTTCCCTTCTGCAACACCCAACTGTACCAGTCTTTTATACTGAGAACTACAAGCCTATGGAACGACATATCTTTATCAATCAGAGAAAATTCATCAGTGAGTAATTTCGCAAGTTATCTTAACAGGGGCAATCTGCGACCCCCGTCTTTCTATGGCCATGCAAAATCACGAATAGGACAAATCTATCACTGCAGATTGCGATTGTGTTGCAGTAATCTAAGCACCCATTTATTCAATAACCACATGTCGCCTTCGCCCCTGTGTCAGTGTGGCGCCCTCGAGACAAGCGAACACTTTCTTTTGTTCTGTCCTGTCTTTGAAGAGGCACGCAGGTCAACAATAAAATAACTTCCATTTGCACCAGATGTGACAACACTCCTATTTGGCTCCGAATTCCTTACCAGTGAAGAAAATTTGTCTGTATTTGAAATGGTGCAGGACTTTATTCTACTTAGTAAACGCTTCCAATAATTGCGACCCTACCGCTGCTCACCTTATAGTTTACAATGGGTGGAATCAGGGCCTAGTCGCCTTCTGGATGATCTCTCAACACAACATCTCTTTCAAGTGAGCTCCTATCGTATTATCCAATTATCTCTTCTGTTAATGGACCATCTAACTAACCTGATGATCGGTGGCGGGAGGTTTGCTTGTCTGTCTTACTTAAGTTTTCTTTTTTAGTAAAAGCCTACGTCAAATGAAATATCTGCGGGTTGAGGGCCTGGTTATTAGCTTCTCACACTGTTGGGTTTTTTCGTGGGGCGGGGGGGGGGGTAGGGTTCCGGGTTATTGTTGCCGCGCTGTGTGCCGCGGGTGACGAGTGGTGGTTCGTACATTATTGAACAAGACATTGCATGCTAATGAATAATGCGTCTTCCACTTGCAAGACACTGTTCGTTTCCCGGCGGTGCATGGTGCTGGCGGCGGTCCTCCGGAGTCGTGTCCCTTACTGAAATGAAAAACGTTATCAGCGCTCGCACCCCCCCCCCCCCCCCACCCTCACCCACCCCATCCGTTGTCCATTAGAATACCCTCGTCTTATATTAGCGTTAGACTTCGATTTCCAAGTGAGTCAGTTCCCTAACTGTTGTCGATCAATGTTGATGTCTTTTGCATTCAAGTTGGCCCTTTTCAATTGTCATCCTTCTCCTTCACTGTTCATCACTGTTCCTCTCGATCTACTTTCTTCATTTTTTTTTCTCGTTTAAACAATATCGAAACAGACCCACCCGTTCTATCTGTCTAACTGGAATAGTGTAATCTTGCAGACTTGGGAGACGGTTTACATAAGCATTCGGCTTTCTTCCGAATCCCCTACTACAACAAGTTAGTTTGACATTTCAGGTGTTAAATTTATTCACTGAAATTTATGTACTAAACATTCAATACGTTTACACTTGTTTTCATGTATACAGTTAACTAATCTATTTCAATAAATATTGTTTAAACTAAATTTTCATCGTATTAATACCAGACTGGTTACTTTTTCTTAATTCCCCTTTGAAAAACGAGTTTCTCGCAGTAATTGACCATAATTTCATATCACTTTTTTGAAACCTTTTCTTTAATTATTTAATTTTAAATCAATTCAGAATATGACACCATCGCCTTTCTGACAGTGCGGTCTGATGCGACGTTAACCTCCTGCACGGAGACCTGGGAAGTTAGTAGACTGGGAACGGTCGCACATGCGAAGTGGGTACGAAGCTTTTTACAGAGAAGCAGTAATTTGACTGGTTCCTGGACAAGAATACCACTCAAACCGTCCCCTGGCTGAACCATCCCCCGATATTTTACCCACACCGTCCCCCGATATTTACCCAAACCGTCCCCTGAGGGCCCAACCCAAACCGTCCCCTAGATTTTTTTTTAATTTTTCAATTGTTTTCCCTTTATTTTTTTTTAAGTTTAAAGGGACAATGTAATGAATAAAAAAACTTTCCTGCGAATCCATTGCAATTGAAACTAAAAATCCGAAAAAGGTTCTGAAATATATAAATGACGACCATGGCCCGGTGTTAGTACACACGCATTCGCACCTTGGACTCCGAGCTAGGTGCTAACAACTGAACAATGGAGCTCCCACCTGTGATCCAAGAAACACTTGTCAGAGTGAAGGATACCCTTGCCACCACCTGGAGTATCCAGGTGCCCAAGGGTAAAATTCACCTTTGATAAAGAATCCGAACCGCCGTCCTTGGAGAGGGGTAGCACCTTTCGGGGGGGGGGGGGGGGGGTCCCCCACACTGGTCGCCCTCCTAGTGACACGGACAAGCTGGATGAAGGCCGCCGGAGTAATACAGCCACCGCCAAGAAGAAGAGGAAGAGAAAGAAAGGACCCCCCCCCCCCCCCGCCAGACGACGAGATGCCCGTCGAATGACGGAGTGCCTGGAGAAGAAGAAGAAGGAAGAGGAGGAGGCAAGTGAGGGCGCCATAGGGTCAACACCTGTTACCCCTGACCAACCCTTGTCCAGCTCGAACCCCCTTCCCAGGAGGAGGATCCGGAGGACTATGGGTCGTCAGGTGACAGATCGATCTCCATCCCATCTGACTCTTCATCTGAAGAGGAGATGGAGGAAGAAGATCTGTCTATGGTACAGGAAGCTGTCCCAGACGACGCACCTTCCACCCCTCAAGCTCTTGCTTCTCCGGCTTCTTCGGACCAGGAGTCGGACCAGGAGGAGAGCATCCCAGATTCCGTGGAGGCATTCCTCGGGGAGGAGATCCTGAACGACACTTACCGTACTATATACTACAACAGACATACAACATGCAACTAGAAGGAGGTACCTCAACCCAGACAATCAGGGCAATACTCGAAACGGTTCTCGGAAATCTCAAGCAACCTCAAGAAACAGCAGCAAGGACCAGGCCGTACGTCGCCAAAGAAGAACCTACTCTTCCCCCTGATCCGACAACACCACCAACAACAACTATCCCTCCGACGCATCCTCCTCCTCCCAAGAAAAACCGCAGGAGACACAGACGCCGCTGACTACCTTAACTCTCTCCCTCCTTTACCACGTCCAGACAAGCCAAAATCATATACAGCTAAAGAGGCTCGAAAGGGGCTTGTAGCTAAAACCGTCCCAACGCGCCTTCGGCGCGCGAAACCATTTGATCCTGTGTTAGTATAATCTTCGACAATAAGACAACAAGTGTGTCTACATGTGTTCCAGAGTTGTCCGGTCGCGACAGCAAGCACATCAATGCGATATATTCAACCGATGGCAGCACAGAGTATGCAACACGGGAGTTTCACAGGAAACCTACAAGAAAATCATCAAGGGTCATGAAGATATTGGTGAATGGAAATGTTGCGTCTGTTTATTAACGCACATGAGAATCAACAACATAACAGCGCGGTAGACATTCTTGAAGAAGAATGGGGGTGGAAGAGCCCACGGCAGTTATTTTCCAAACACACAGTCCTGCTTCTCGGAATGAATGGTTTCGCGCGCCGAAGGCGCGCAAGGACGTATTTGGGGAACAAGCCCCTTTCGATCCTCGTTGACTGTATAGTTTTATCATGTCAGAGCGTGGCAGAGGAGGGAAAGAGTAAAGATGTTCAGCGGCGTCTGTGTCTCCTGCGGTTTTTCTTGGTGGGAGGAGGATGTGTTGGAGAGATAGATGTTGGTGGCGTTGTTGGATCTGGAGGATTAGTAGGGCCCTTGGTAGTGAATGGCCTGGTCCTAGCAGCTGTTTCTTCTTGAGGTTTCCTGTAGTTTTTTAAATTTATTGTGAGGATTGTCCTGATTGAGTGTGCTGGGAATTTTTTGGATACATAGAAGCTGTAGTTGTCTTGGACTGTGGCTCGGGTGTTGTCGTCCTCGATCTCCTCCCCAAGGAATGCCTCCGCGGACTTCGGGAAGCTCTCCTCCTGGTCGGACTCCTGGTCCAAAGAAGCTGGAGAAGCAAGAGCTGGGGGTGGAAGGTGCGTCATCAGAGACAGCTTCCTGCACCATTGACAGAGCATCCTCCACCTGGGAGAGGGGTGCCGGGCTGGACAAGGGTTGTTCAGGGGTGACGGGTGTTATCCCTTTGACGCCCTCACTTGCCTCCTTCTCTTCCTTTTCTTTCTTCTTCTTCCCCAGGAACTCCGTCATTTTGCGGGCATCTCGTCGTCTGGCGGAGGGTCCCTTCTTTCTTATTCTCTGCTTGATGGTGGCTGTGGCTGTGCTACTCCGACTGCCTTCATCCAGCTTTCCCGTGTCACTAGGAGGGTGACCAGTGTGAGGGGAAATCCCCTCACGAAAGGTGCTACACCTCTCCGAGGACGGCGGTTCCGATTCTTTATCAAAATCCACTGTCAGGTGAATTTTACCCTTGAGCACCTGGATACTCCAGGTGGTGGCAAGGGTAGCCTTCACTCCGACAAGTGTCTCTTGGACTACAAGTGGGGGGGTCCATTGTTTAGTTGTTAGCACCTCGGAGTCCATGGTGCGAATGAGTGCTTCTGCTCAGCTGAATGAGGGTTTAACTGACCCGCAACTAGCTAGCAGTCCAGTACGACAAGATACGCAAGAGATTACACTGGATAGTCCAGCACAATCCAATGATGTGTCCGACATTGGCCCTGTAGCACAACATAGTTTTTCTCGTCCTGCTCGACTGAATGAGAGTTTAATTGACCCACAACTAGTCGCAAATCTAGCAGTAAGCCATGAACCAACTGTTATATACAACATTGTAAAAGGAGGCACTCAATTGGGAAAAGACAGATTGGTGGATAATATTGGATTTACATACGCCAGAAAGGTAAATATTTTCTACTTTGTAAATGTTTTGTTACAAAAGTAATTTTCAGCCAGTGGACCTTCGAGTTATGCTTGGGTTACACAATAAGATATGGTAATAAAATGACTGGGTGGATTTGTGAAAGGGTGAGGTTTGATTAACTTCTTAGTTTAAACAATCTTTTGTTTGTATGTTATATGTATACGTTACACAATAAGATATGGTAATAAAACGACTGAGTGGTTTTGTGATAGGGTGAGATTTAATTAACTTATTAGAGTGGACTATACAAATCCACAAGAAGCACAAGCAATTTTTCAACCAATGGACCTTCGGCTTTAAACCGGAGGTCCATTGGCTGAAACTTTGCTTGTGTTTGTTATGCTTGGATGGTTTTGTGATAGGGTGGGGTTTAATTAACCTTTGTTCAATTTTAGCAAGAGAAAAAAGAAATAGTATACTGGAAGTGTTCTGGGAGGTGAAATTCAAACATCTGTCCTGCAACAGTGATACAGAGTGGAGAAAGTTTTACACCTGGTTCAAGATCTCACAATCACTATGGGAGGCCTGGGATATGCATTGCGTCCAGTGTTACTGTTGAGATAAAAAAAAGCAGCAAAAAGTAACTTGTGCACATCAGCTCAAAGCATAATTGAGAACTACATTGTCGATAACGAAATAGCTTTTTCATATGATCTTCCATCTGTCACAGCCTTATCCAAGAGAGCCAACCGTCACAGAGCCGCCCAGCGGCCAAACGAGCCAACAACTGTAGATTACGAATTTCCGTCCGAGTTTTGGAAAGGAGATGCGAGAGTGGACGATGGTCGTCATTTTATCTTTGCCAGAAACAAATAGCTTGAGATAATGCGACATGGTAAAGTACGGTATATGGACGACACATTCCGGGTAGTAAAACCACATTCAGACAGCTCTACACTATACACACCTTCGTTGTATCGGAGAATGGCGAAATGAAGCAGGTACCAACGGTCTACATAATGATGTCACGTCAACGAGAGATTGCTTATTCCAAGGTACGTTGGTTAAATAACAGTTAATAAGTTACATTTAGAAGGTGTTGTGAATTTAACCAAATTCAGCCCTGTTTGACAGATATGTACAGTACGTGGAGAGTGGATTGTAACTAAGTCACCCGCAGGGTGGAGTTATCACCCGGGCTATAACTTTCAAATTTGGTGCATATCGACAAAAACCCACAAGCAATCTTTCATCCAATGGACCTCCGGGTTTAACCATTGGCTGAAACTTTGCTGGTGCTGGTTATGCTTTGCAACAAATTTGCAATTATTGCTCGGGTGGAATCTCCACTCTGCGGGTGATTTAGTGATAGTACACTCTCCACGTACCGCTCTCGGAGCTCAGATGGGATACAGTTGGCAATAATTCTACATGCATGTAAATTGTGATCAGCTGACCAATCCACACCCGGTTTGTTTACCTATCATTTCGTTCTTAGTTGAGGGTTAATTTTCTTTTTGGAGCTGAGTTAGATGGGATACAGTTGGTAATAATTCTACGTGCATGCAAATCGTGATTAGTAGACCAACCCATACCCAGTTGTTTACCTTCCATTTCGGTCTTAGTAGAGGGATAATTCTCTTTTAGTTAAACAATAATCTTAATATAAAGTGATCTAGTCTACAATTAGTGGACTCTACCATACCCAGCATGTTAACTTCCTATGTGCCTCAGGGGTCGCTGGTAGAGGGTCAGTGGACACGCAGATCTTTTGGAGCCTAGCCAGATGGGACATAATTTGTATTAACTGCATTCATACGTAAATTATGACCAATGGATCAACCCATACCCAGTTTCTATATATTCCATCTTTTTTAGTGGCTGAGGGTTAATTTTTCTGTCTACTATCAGATGACCAAACCATACCTTACTGCATGTCTGAGGTTAACTTTCTGTATGTTTCTGGTTGAGGGTTAATGGACATGTTGTACAACCTCGTATAAATTAGTACAGTTATCTACTGATAACTTAGTGGTTGATAACTAAGTGGCTTTATGTCATCGGACTGAGCTCTTGGAGCTGAGTCAGGTGGAATACAGCTGGAAATAACTGAACACACACGTGAATCGTAAATCGCGATCAGTGGACCATTCCACACCCAGTATGTATATTTTCCATTTCGTTCCTGGTAGATGGTCAATTTCTCTTTTGCTAAATGTGAATTGATTAAGTCTGTAGTAAGTGGACTAAACAATAATTAGCATGTTAACTTTCCATCTGTCTCTTATGGAGTGTTAATGGACCTGTAGTGAAACCTAGTGGTCAATACTGCATGCTCAAGTGGTGCAGATATATGCAAATTATCAAGCGGCTTTGTTCCATATGACTGAGCTCTTGGAGCTCAGTCGGATGGGACAAAGTTGAAGATAATGGCGTTTACATATAAATCGTGATTAGTGGAATTACCCACACCAAGTATATATACCTCTCATTTCGTCTTCGGTGGAGGGTGAACTTTCCTTTAGACAAAAACAAAAGTCATATGCTAATTACCAAGCTGCTTTGTGCCATCTGACTCAGCTCTTGGAGCTCGGTCGGATGGGACAAAAGTTGGAGATGATGGCGTTTACATATAAATTGTTATTAGTGGAATTACCCACACCAAGTATATATACCTCTCACTTCGTCTTCGGTAGAGGGTTAACTTTCCGTTAGACAAAACAAATCTTAATACAAAGTTTTCAAGTCTACTACTAGTGGGCTAACCATACTTAGCATGTTGACTTTCTGTACGTCCCCGGTAAAGGGTTAATGGGCCAGTAATACAAGAACAAGTCATTCCATTATCTCCATCGTTCTAATTACATTGACGGTGTGTGTCGACTACCTGTGATGCTAAATACGACATGCCCTGGTTTGCTCTTTCAAACCCCTGTAAATCGCACGATGAATACTTGCAACACAAATAAGTCTCAAAAGATTGACCCTGTTATTACCTTTTTGAATTAGTGATGACCATTATATGGACCAACATGACATCTGTTATAGATTGTTCTGCACACTGGGGTGTATCTGAAGCAGGAGAATGGCATTCAATTCTTTGTTTCGTTCTAACTAGGTTAACACAGCATGTCGTCTACCTGTGATGTTGAATACTTGCTTGTCATAATTTGTATTTCACAAATGGACTGGTATCTTATTGGTTTGTCTGTCCACTAGGGTGTTCCCGAAGACCAACGGAGTTAATCCACTCCTTCAATTGTCCCAATTAGATTAATGAAGATCTGACATACTCATGTATTTCGCAGTCAGATGCCTGATGGTTTTATGTACATAGATATGAATGGTAGTCTAGGCCAGTGATGTATAGCCTGCCCACATTAATAGCTTCCACTGCAGCCTATCGTAACTCATTCACTTCATCCAGTGTCATATATGTTTGATACTGGTTTACAATATTTACATGTAAATATGTTCTTTTTTGTATTGCAGCATCCTATTACAAACCATTACTACTTCTTTCAGTCTTATTCAGAACTTACTACTCTTGCCAACCAGTATGTAAACTTGAAACGGTACCACAAAATTGTAAACAACAAAATCATCCGACTGGTTGATGCTGGTATTACATAAATGTGTAACATAAATGTCTACAGAGCTCGATTGTTTTTTTTAATAGTGTTGTCTATTGTCACGGCATTAAAAATAAGCTCCAAAAACATCAAATATGTTGTGTATTATGCTACATGCATATGCGCTGGAAGGGAAGCAGCCTACTTAACGCCCTCACTGTTATGCTTGCATTATTCTTCAGCTTGTTCGATTGTCCAGTTACACTTGGGGACAAAAATTCATGGTCATTGGAACCACATTTTAATTATAATATGGGTACAGGTGTTTCGGTGATTGACAGAGTTTTTTATTTAACACTTTCGGCTCCCATTCTCGCACTAACAGTGCTCTTGCTAGTATTAATTATATTAACTGAACCCAGACCCAGGCCCAAATCCTACAGACTCAAATAAGAGAGTAAATATATTAAAAATGTGCCATTTGAATGTACAAAGCTTAGATGTAGAAACGAAATTAGACATTATAAAATGTGAATCGCCGGACTATGATATTCTAGCTCTCACCGAGACGTGGCTAACTGATAACACTCCGATATCTAATGTACTTCTGCCTAGCTTTCAGGAGCCACTACGTAAGGACCGGCCGATGAGGGGGGGGGGGTGGCGATATATTTCAAGGGGGGCATTGCCTTCCGACATAGACCTGATCTTGAGTTAGTAAATATTGAGTGTCTTTGGACTGAAGTTGTCACAAAACATGGTAAGCCACTTTTGCTGGGTGTGTTTTACCGCCCACCTAATAGTCCACCCGAAACGTGGAATATTATTTCCGCCTCAAATTTAAAAAACCAAAGATACCCAAATTGAAGATCTTATTGTTACTGGTGATTTTAATGATAATCAACTTATGCCTCTAGGAAGCAAACTTTTAGAAATTGCCAGATGTTTCAACTTGGCCCAGTTTGTCAATGATCCGACATGCATTACCGAAACTTCAGCTACGCTGCTCGACCTCTTTGCCGTGTCTCAGTCAGTGAACGTGGTGTCGTGTGAAGTTTTAGATCCCTTCTTCCCAGACATGATCCGCTATCACAAACCAATTGTTATCGAAACTGACTTCGCAAAATCAGCTCATGTTGCTTTCAAGAAACGTGTCTGGGCTTATGCATTAGGAAACTACATCGATCTAAATAATGCAATCGTTAACGAACAATGGGGCGAAATATTTGATAACCCCGACCTGGACACTATTGTATCTGATTTTACCAATAAAATACTCCATTTGGCATCAAAGCATATCCCAAATAAATACATAACCTCGAGAACTAACCAACCTGAATGGTTTCATAATAACATAAGATTACTTATCAGACAAAGAAAACGATTGTATCGTGCAGCCAAACGGAGTGGTCTTCCTCAAGCATGGTATAAGTACACACGTAAGAGGAATGAGGTCGTTTCAGCGATACGAAAGGCCAAAATGATCCATTTATCTAAAGTTCAAAACGTGCTGAAAAGCTCAGAGACTTCATCAGCACAATGGTGGAAGACCCTTAAATCTTTCATAGGAAATAATACTTCATTAGGGATCCCAACTATAACTCACCAAAACAGAACGTATTTGTCGAACACTGAGAAAGCTGAGGTGCTCAACCATTATTTCTGTACTATTTCTTGCGTAAATGATTCCAAAGCCTCGTTGCCAGCATCTGTTCTACCATCCGATGAAATACTTGATAATATAACGCTCCACTGCCGCGATGTTTATGAAGCACTGACAGCAATAAATGCGTCCAAAGCCTCTGGTCCGGATTTGGTCAGCCCTCAGCTACTAAAAGAGTAAAAAACGTCCTTGTGTGGACCACTATCGATCCTGTTTAATATCCTATTGAATAACTGTTATTTTCCAACTGCATGGAAAAAAGCTAATGTGTCTCCAATTCTGAAAACCCTCCCTCTAACTTAGTCACGAATTATCGTCCTATATCTTTGATTAGCTGTGTAGGCAAGGTATTTGAGAAATGCATCTTTAAGCGTCTATGGAAATTCCTGAGTGATAATAATACCCTTAGTCCATTTCAATCTGGTTTTACACCTCGGGACAATACAGTTCCCCAACTATCAGATATATACGACGAATTCTGTCGTGCTCTGGATGATGGCAAGGAGGTCAGAGTGGTCTTCTGTGATGTTAGTAAAACGTTTGATAAAGTTTGGCACGCCGGATTGCTTTACAAATTGGAGAAGGC
Source organism: Pictodentalium vernedei (assembly GCA_031216915.1). Classification (NCBI taxonomy): domain Eukaryota; kingdom Metazoa; phylum Mollusca; class Scaphopoda; order Dentaliida; family Dentaliidae; genus Pictodentalium; species Pictodentalium vernedei. The sequence goes on from CM062293.1 coordinate 169,193,812, forward strand.
CGGAATTAGGGGGGAATTACTGGATTTTCTCAGATCATATCTCTCTGATAGATCCCGGTGGGTTGTCATAGCAAACGAGTGCTCCCCTTGGAGAGCTGTCTGTTCTGGAGTTCCACAAGGTTCGATTCTTGGTCCTCTCTTATTTCTCATCTATATTAATGATATTACGGAAAATTTGATCAGCAGTCTGCGTCTCTTTGCAGACGACACATCTCTTTATCTTATTGTTGAAAATCCTGCCCAAACAGCTAATGTAATCAATCGCGATCTGGCGACAATAGAAAATTGGGCTTGATTATGGCTGGTTGAATTTAATCCACAAAAAACTGAAAGTCTTCTCATATCTCGGAAAACTAATTCTAAAAACCGTTCTCCTCCACCCTTGTTGTTTTCTAATACGCAAATTGCCTAAGTTGATAGTTACAAGCATTTAGGTGTTATATTGAATACTACTTGTACCTGGACTAATCACATTGATTATATCTGTGCTAAAGCCTGGTCACGTATAGACTTAATGCGAAAGTACAAATTCATACTTGATAGATGTGTTCTGGAAAAAAATTACTTTGCATTCGTAAGACCCCTACTGGAATATGCCGATACGGTTTGGGATAACTGCAATGAAAGAGACATTGTTAATATAGAGAAAATTCAAGTTGCTGCAGCTAGGGTTGTTACCTGGGGAACTGTCGGTGCCAGCAAAGCCCTATTATACTCCGAAACCTGCTGGGATACCCTCCAGGACAGGCATGGAAAACACAAACTAATGCATTTTTTCAAGATGTACCATTGCATAACGCCCCGATACATTGCTAGTAAGGTCCCACCCCCAGTATCGGCGAGCAATACGGCTCATAATCTTCGTTCAAGTGGTAACCTCAGGATTCCTTTTTGTCGAACCAATTTAGTAGCAGTAACTAAATTATGGAATAGAATACCACTACCTGTTAGAGAGAATAGTTCTTACAGTAATTTTAAGAGTTATTTAAATCATAATAATCGACGGCCGCCATCGTTTTTCAGTAATGCAAAATGTCGTTCAGCACAGATATATCATTGCCAGTTGCGCTTGGGATGTAGTAATCTCAATTCACACCTATATGCCAATCATATATCACTCTCACCCTATTGCCAGTGCATCATCATTCGCTCCATTCTTTCGCCCATTCCCACTTCTGAACTCAGAGTGTCAACACCTGCTAATTGACATGGAAAACCTGGATCTACCAGCACGGTTACAGAAAGCAATCGCAGCTCTGTGCGTCTCTTGCCCCATCTCCTGGACCATCCAGGAAATGGGCGAGAGCGTCCATCTGAATCTTGAATTCAAGATCAAACCAGCAGAAAAAACCAAGACACCATCCTCCTCGGGGAGAGGTAGCACCTTTAGCGAGAGGATCCCCTCTCACACTGGTCCTCACCCGAGGAGGCATGGAGGCCCTGAAAAGAGAAAAACCAGAAAGAAGAGCCCGTCCACCAAGCGCCGGGATTCCAGGCGCTTGGAGGCTTTCTTGGAAAAGAAGAGAGAAGCGAGCGAGGAGGTGAAAGTGGAGGAAGAGGCTACCATTTCCACTCCAACTCCCACAGAATCACCCATCTTGCCTCCAGCCTCACAGCCGGAGACGCCAGATGTGGACGGTCCTGTGGAGACAGAGGTGGAAATGGAGGCTGTCTTCTCACCACTTCCAGCTCCCCTCTCGCCTCTACCTTCAATTCCAGAAAGCCAGGACCTGACAGTTCCGACAGTTACAGTTCCGGAAAACTTCTCAGTAGAAGAAGTCCTCAGAAGAACCCGTGAAGTACTGCCAAAATACTCTAATCCACCACCACCAGCCTCATCAAAATCATCATCACCAAGCCAACCTCCACCCAAAAAGAAGAGCCGCAAGAAGGGCAGAAAGGGATAAACCTCTTCCCTCCTTCCTTTTCCTCCTTTGACACGCCCAGACATTCAAAAACCATCATATACAGTCACCGTGGGTCGAAAGGGGCTTGTCCTGCAAATCGTCCCTGCGCGCCTTCGGCGCACGAAACCATTTCCTTACAGTGTGGAGAGATCGAGTCGACTGAGCTCTTTCTGTTAATGTGCCCTCTTTACTTTAATATTCGTAAACCATACCATTGGTCAACTATCTTTTACTCCAAATGTTTCAGTCTTACTCTATGGCTCCGAATTTTTGAGTAACGAAGAAAATCGTTCAGTCGTTGACCTTGTCCAGGATTATATTATAGCTTCAAAGCGCTTCTAGTAAGTGTATATAGATACGTGCATGCACGCGCACGTGAAAGTGCATGAATGTATGCATATGTATGTGAATATATATGTGTGTGTGTGCGTTTATGTGCGTGCGTATGTATGTGTGTGTGCGTACGTGCGTGCGTGCTTGTATGTGTGTCTGTATGTATGTATATATATGCGTGTGTATATATATGTATCTGTGTATATATGTATGTGTATGTGTAAGAACGTAGACGGCTTCCCTATGCACAGTTCATATCCAACTTGTACGTGTTCTGTGACTAGAGTCTACTTGTATTCTCTGTAAAACTAGATGAGTTACCGGATCAGTTTGTACCCAGGTTGGCTTCTTGCTTTCTTTCTTCATTCCAATATTCTCCTTTTTCCTACAGTACCTCTCATGTTAATTTCCATGGTTTAAACAATATAAATGAAACTGTATGAGTGTCATTCATCCGATTTTATCTGATAACCATAGAGTATAACAACCGTTGTATATACTTGAAGTATATACAACGGGTGTTGTATATAATTATAATTTATGCGAACGACCTCTGACCTCTTTCAATTCCATTTTCATTCATTCATTCATGAAACATCGTTATATCACAGGGCAGGTTTTAATTGTACGCTTATTGCACTTTGTCAAAATCCTCTGATGGTGTCATTTCTTATTTATTTTGCTTCAATAAAGGCAACCTAAAATTTTGCTTCAAAACATTGTAGAAATTACTTGAATGTTAATAGTAATTAGTATGCGGCGACTGCGAACTATTTATATTCACGGCCTCGATCAAAAGTACTCGCGGAACTGCGCTAATTAAAAGTTCGTCTGCTCTACCTGAAAAAAAAAACACTTCGTAAAAATTGTAAACAAACGCAAAATTATTTGTTATATTGGGACTACAGCATAAAACACGGAAGAAAACTGGAACTATGTCAAAAAAAGAATAACTCTACTGAAACACCGTTTTGTTACTGTTAATAAAATAGTTGAAATTTATTTTGTTCCAGCGCAGTTACATGATGCAAGAAGTGCAATGGCACTTTACAATCGCCGTCATCGATTTTGTAATGTAAGGGACACAACTCTATGCGTCTTGTCCTATTTCTTTTGTCTTGTAGACTGGTTTTCTTTGGAGGCCCGTGGGAAGCATATATAAGTCGGGTAGACGCACGAGACGGGTGTCTGTTTGTTATCAGATAAAAACAATAAACATATAGTGTGTTTTTATATCTGTGTTATACAACTCGTTGAAATATGGTTTATTTTTTCTCGGTGAAGCCTCGAAAAAATAAACCATATTTCAACTCGTTGCATAACACAGATATAAAAACACACTATATGTTTATTGTCTATATATCGTTATATTGTAAATGTCAAACGTGGAAACGACCTTTTATAAGCTCTTTAGCTTTCTGTCGGATCCACCATCAACAATGTTGTACTTTGTATCTCTTGAAATGTTGAACAAATAAATATTGTTTAAACTAAGATTGAATTGGTAAAGTTCCTAGTTTGCATTATGGGAAAAAATTGCAAGTTGGTATTTTAATATTTCGACATCAGTGGGCAGAGGGTTCAACAATTTTTGTCTGCTTATTGTGAATGGGTTTTCCAGTAATATTTAAATCTTTTTTCAAATATGTTTTCAGGTATTTGAGGAAATTTTAGAAATGATGAGCGAAGCAGAAAATGTTAGGGTGCAGAGGTGTATGTTGGACTTTGAAAAGGGAGTGCGGAAAGCAATTAGAACACAACTTGGGAATGTCGAAATACGTGGGTGTTCTTTTCATTGGCAGAAAGCTGTATTCAGCAAAGTTCAAAATCTTGGACTTGAGGTGCGTAAATATACAGATATAATTTGTAACGGTCACTGTTCTTCAGTTAGCATAATTTCACAAGTCATTACATTTCAAAGTTAAAAATCTTGGACTTGGGGTGCGTAAATATACAGATATAATTTATAATCATTGTGTAACTAGGATATTCAGTTAATTTGTAACGGTCACTGTTCTTCAATTAGCATAATTTCGAAAGTCATTACATTTAGCTGATAATATATTATATAACTGCAGGTGTGATTTCACCGATATTGTGAGTACAGTCATTTCTTAAAGTAATTGATTTATTGTTGTATTTAATTGAGTTATTAGTTGCAACATAATTGCAACAATATTTTTATCTGATATATTCTTATTGACGTCTTTTCAGACTGAATATCAAAGACGCACGGATCTTTACAATCTTGCGAAGAAGTTGATGGCACTGCAGTTTCTACATCATTCCCATATAGCTGATTAGTTTAACCACCTGAAACGACAGACAACAGAAAAACGCTGCAAATATTATTTGACTACATGGAAGATCAGTCACACATTCACACTTCTGACTTCAGAGTGTGAACACCTTGCCACCTTGACTAGCAATCATGGACACACTGGATTTACCAGCAAGACTCATTAAGACCATTTCAGCTCTGGGCGTTTCTTGCCCAGTCACCTGGACTGTCCAGGAGACAGGCAAGAGAGTCCACCTGAGCTTGGAGTTCATCATTGAAGAGAACAACACCGCCACACCTTCTTCGTTGAGAAGTAGCACCTTTTGTGAGAGGAACCCCTCTCACACTGGTGCTCACCCGAAGAAGCCTGGACCTGGCCCTGAAAAGAAAAGTAAGAAGAAAAATAGCCCATCCACCAGGCGCCGGAATGCCCGGCGGCTGGAAACGTTCCTGAAAAGAAAGAAGGAAGAGAAGGAGGAAGAGAAGACGGAGGAGGCCACTACTATTTTTTCTCTCCCCCCCCCCCCAACTCCTGTGACTCCCATCCACTCCCCGGCTGCCTCTCCTTTGGAGGGCAACCTGGAGGATGGCGATGTCACCAGCGAGTCGGAGACGGAAATGGAAACTGGCTCTCAGAAGTCTCCCTCTCCAATTTCAACCCCCCTTCCGGATCAGGAACAGGCGTGGATACTGATGCAGCAAATACGGAATGAAATCAGAGAAACAAAGAAAGAATCAGCTGAACGCACCAAGAACGCGACAGCACTCCTGGAACAGCGCGCCAGCCACAGCACTCCTGAAACAGCTCGTACTACTGAAGCAGCCAGGACTAGACCATTCCACCATAGTCAGTCCTCCATCATCAAGAGTCCAACTACACCAACAACCACCACTGTCTCTCCTTCCCAGCCACCTCCACCCAAAAAGAAAGGCAAACGCCATAAACGGCGCTAAACTGTCAAAGAGGGTCGAAAGAGGCTTGCTCTCCAAACCGTCCCTGCGCGCCTTCGGCGCGCGAAACCATTTGATTTGGGAAGATCAGTGGATAACATCAAGAGTAATGCCAGCAGAGGGTTGGTAGGTTTTTGGTTTAACCGTGAGAACGAACAACGACTGTGAGGGTCAGTATATTAAGAATATGAAATTTCGCTCTTCAGTATTAACTGATTTCACACAATCGCACTTTAAATCATTGTGTCCACCTATTCTCAGGAACAGGATATGGAACAGGAGCAGGAACGGGTATCTAATCTCAGGAATGCAGGGACAGAGAAAACACAAGTGAATAAATTTTATTCAAATGTATGCCCACCATAACAACACACTAATTATATGTTTTTAACCCCCTAGGCCTCTCGTCTATATAATTTTTTGAAAGTGTCTTTTTCTCACCTTTTTCAATTTTCATTGAATTCACAGGAACAGTTACCGCCGGCGGAACTGTTCTCTTTGCAGCGGGAGTAAATTTCAACAGCCAAATATTGCTGCTCAACAGGTTGTCAATGATCTCAACTGTGTATCTTATGAATATGTAAATACAACTTAATCATTTCTCCCTCAGATGACAGAGTACGTTCACTGAGGACAGATGTGTAGAAGACAACGCAAAAAAAGGTAAAGGGTTCAACGCCAAGCTGGATCAGATCTGGAAAAGTTATGAGCAAAGGGACAACATACCCAGACAAGCACTGTCGGTCATTGCCAATCTATTAAAATAATAAAATGTTGAGGTTTATATATTACATGTTTGTTTGTATGTTTGAAAAATGGCCAGCACACTTCACAAACAATGCCATTGAGATTTTATTATTTTTTTCATTTCTCGTTTCGAAATCATAGCTTATGTCCGATCATTGGTACGGTCTCGTTCCAGTGGGCGATCATAAGCTTTGTTTTTTATGCAAAAAATGAAAAATAAGTGAAATCTGAATAGCGTCTTTTGTGAATAGCGTTGGCCGATTTTTTCTGGTTATTATATATTTCTAGACTGTATCATATTTTTCTAGTGTATTTCAACAACCTTGATGTAAAAAAATTGAAACATTGTATTTCAGCAACCTTGATGTAAAATGGTAATAATGTATCATAATGTAACAGAAAAAATGCGAGAAATGAATAATCATGAATTATCATAAAAAAAAGTAAAACGTGTTTTAGAGAGCTGAAGTCCAATATGTCAGAAAGTGGAATTGAGCCTTGAACTTCCAGTAGTCAAATGAGTTCGATAGAATCAATGGGATAAAAAGAAACACGCGAAAAGGATGACCAATAATGGCTTAGAAGACAACCTATATTATTCATATACCTATACTTTGGGCTGGCGAACGTTCGATATTCGATTCGATTTCGAATCTTTTCACTGATTCGATTTGGTGATTTGAAACCATCTCGATTATACGAAAAAAATCGAATCAGGAGAGATTCTAATTTCATACATGTATGCTCTTCATTATCGACTTTGTGAAGATGTCAGCTCATCTAGCAGTTTCTGAGAAACGAGATTGACCATGACCATACCGGAGGAGAAGGGAAATGATCGATATGCACCACGGTCGTTTTGAACCATACCACGGTCTATTTGCACCACCGTCTCGATCGATTTGCACCACCGTCTCGATCGATTTGCACCATTTTTCTGTCGATTTGCACTACTCAGAAACATGGTTTTGAAGGATCTCACTAAAATGTGTAGACCTAGTCCGAGTCGAGAAAAAGTGTTGATAGGAATTTAAATGTTCGATAAAAATTGAATACCGCCAGTAGTATGTCATATACCCGGACATGTATCATTTGGATGATCTCATGTGACGTCATAGTCACGTGACCTAGTGCCGCCATGTTGTGTTGTCATGGTAACCCGCGTGAGCGGCCATGTTGTGACGTCATCTCCATAGTGATACGTGGTGCGAGTGCGCAGCGCGTGTTGTTAGGGTGATACGTGTTTCCGTCGTATACTGGAGGCCGCCGTCTTGGTTTCTATGGTAGCACGTGATTGCTATGTTACCCAATTTTTCTGCAATAAGACGGGGTATGTTCGGAAGGTGTGTTCGATTGTAGAAGAGTAAATCTAATTACCACAAACAACCCGACAATCCTTCCAAATCACCAAAATCAACCCCAACTTTTACTATTTCGAATTCTTCCAGAATTCTCTGCTTCTATCTATATATGCAATAGTTTTCGTCTATCTGACCATGTTCCTTTGTTCTGGAGTATACTCCAGTAGCATAGAAGAGCCTATTAGTTGGGACAGTTTACCTTATTATTACTATATTTAGCAATTTTTGGTCTATTCTTGTCAGTTCTGACCCTATTCCGCGTACTCTTGTTGTTTCATTTATATAACTAACCAATCAGATTGCTTGATTTCCCATAATCTGTATGCAGTGTGATCTCCCTTGTGTATAACAAAAGCCAAAATCCAATGGCCATATCCCATGGAATCTCATTTTTGGGAAACGCCCGTGGCTATAGAATCCCTTTTCTGTCATATGTGCTTATGTGAAAAAGCACAATGTGACACAATGTGCCCTAGCACAAAGGCACATGCTTTATATGCCGATATGTTCTTATGTGAAAAGGCACAATGTGACACAATGTGCCCTAGCGCATAGGCACATACGGGTATTTGAGGATACCTATGTCCTGGTATTGTTTTATTCGAGGACACCTACTGGAGAATCCCTTTTTTGTCATATGTGCTTATGTGAAAAGGCACAATGTGACACAATGTGCCCTAGCACAAAGGCACATGCTTTATGTGCTTATATGTGCTTATGTGAAAAGGCACAATGTGACACAATGTGCCCTAGCACATACGGGTATTTTAGGATACCTGGTATTTTATTATTTGAGGATACTAGTTGGACTTTACATCCGGGTACTTATTGCTACATCCGGGTACTTCTGTTGGGGTAGTAGATAAAAAAAAAACAACAACAATATATAACATTTCATTTTTATTCGAGTATACAATTCAATGTCTCAAGGCATTTCTCTTTGTAGTCCTTCTTGCATGGGCTAACCATTTCATCTTCTTGTGGGTTGGAGCTTCTTCCCATTGCATGGCTTGGTTCTTGATAAAACACATTCTCTCATTTGATAACTTGGCTTTGTTGGTTGCTTTAATTTCCTGTCTGGCATCTTTGGGTTACTCTTTCTCTAGCTGTTTCATAGTAGTAACTTCATTCTTCTTAGTAGTAATTTCATTTGTGGTTTGAGTGGAAACATCCTTCTTAGCTTCAGTAGTAACTTCATTCGTAGTGGTAACTTCATTCTTTATGGGAGCTGGCATCTTTTTCTTGACTTCAGTCGAAACTTCATTCGTAGTGGTAACTTCATTCTTTATGGGAGCTGGCATCTTTTTCTTGACTTCAGTAGAAACTTCGTTCTTAGTGGAAACTTCTTTCTTTGTGGGAGCTGGCATCTTTTTCTTGTCTTCAGTAAAAACTTCGTTATTAGTGGAAACAGTAAAAACTTCGTTATTAGTGGAAACATCTTTTTTTGTTTCTGTAGAAACTTTGTTCGCAGTAGTAACTTCGTTCCTGTTTGTATTGGGAGTCAGTTCTTCTGTCTTTATTCTTTTGTTTGCTGATCGGCCAGTATCCACACATCTTTGTTTCTTTCCACCAGCACCTAGATTTTTTTCTCTTGGCTGCATGTACCACACGATTTACTTGGGTCAGTTCCTGGGAAGTCAGCTTTAATCCAGCATCATTTTTGAAGATCTGTATATGTAAGTCATCTTTGAATCTGAGCACTGTTGTCGACACAGACATCTTCACTCTTCGACGTTCAAAACAGAAATTAATTTATTTTTATACCAACACTCCTTTTATACTTTTTTTTTTAATCGCCTTCTTCTTCTTCATCACCATCAACTCGGAATGAGTAGTTTGTCATAAGGTTGTCGAACAGAAATCTTCGCTTTTCCAAGGCATATATCTGTGATTCTTCAAAGTTAAAATCCTCTTCTTCACGAAGACGCTTGGCTGTTTCTTGAATTTCCTTGTGAAATACGTCGTTGCAAAAATTTCGAATGTACTCAAGGGTATTAATATATAAAAATCTCACTAATGGCTTCTCTAACATTCTTTTGAAGTGCTCTATATGCTGTTTCAACTGCATCTTCACTATCCATTCCATCTTCGATATATTTGTTCATGAGGTTGTCAAAATCGTTTTGGTATTTGTCAAAGGCACTTTGAACGATACCCCCCATCATAGAAACGTCTTCTTCTTTGTCCTCTTCTTCATATTCCATATCTTCTGATAGTTCCGACGATTCATCTGGGTCCGAATCTCTTGACCAATTTTTTGGTGCACAGCTGGATTGCATTGTGTCCGCTTTCTTCGAAGGTCAGATTACAAGTGACAAATTTCTTATGAGCACGACCCTTTTATAGGATATCGGACAGAGCATTGATGACGGGTTTGATCAACATTCCTAAAAATCCTCCTTTCTGCATGATGCGTCTTCTTTTCCGATAAGATAGTTCTCTCTTTGGTGAGGCAATTCTCCTTATTTCGTACTTGTGTGGAATCAGCTTAGCTCTCTCAGATTTGGTTATAGGTACTGCGCCCGTCAAGATGTTTGAAGCACAATCACATATACATTCTATCAAATCATCACTAGCCATCTTCAGCATAGTCTTGGCTTCATATCGATTCGCATCAGATAGGATTCGCAGTGTATCTAAATTTCTTTCTAATCTTGTAGTGTTGCTCGATGTTTCCGATTTTCTCATGGGACAGTAATCATCTTCATGTCTCTTACGCGTGAAGCTCCTGAGAATTCTTTATCACAATATCTGCAGCAATGGACTTTCATGACTTTACTCTTTCGTGGTCGTAGAACAAATGAATTTATTTTCACTCCAACACTCCTTTTATACTTTTTTCAGAGCTAGGACTGGGTTGATAAGCGCTGAGAGAAAGCAACTCTTTCGTAGTATACATCTTTTGATATCTGGAGAAATTCCATCATCTGGTAGCAGCTTCAATACATGTTCGTATTTTCGCAGGTCATCAAATTCAGCCAAATTCAGTGGTATCTTATCTTCAAGGATGTTGGTAGCGCATTTACATAAACAGGTAATCAAATCTTCATCAGCAGCACGTAGAACGGTATCGATTTCCTCCTTGTCAGCATCCCGTAAAAATTCTAAAAGTGCTTTATTCTGGTCAGTCTGTCCAGTATCTCTCTCCTCTTCTCTTCTTCTTGGACAGTTGTGTTCTTCATGTCTCTTCCTATTGTATGGCTGGGCGAACAACTTAGTACAATATCTGCAGTGGAGCCGACGATGGTCCTTTTCGTGTCTTCGAGCATTATCCGATCTTGAAAATAACTTGGAACAGTATCTGCATCGAACTGGTAACATGTCTTCACTCGACGACGGTCAGGACACAAATGAATTTATTTGCGTACCAACACCCCTTTTATACCTTTCCCAACAGAAGTACCCGGATGTAGCATGAAGTACCCGGATGTAAAGTTCAACTAGTATCCTCAAATAATAAAATACCAGGTATCCTAAAATACCCGTATGTGCCTATGTGCTAGGGCACATTGTGCCTTTTCACATAAGCACATAAAACATGTGCCTTTGTGCTAGGGCACATTGTGTCACATTGTGCCTTTTCACATAAGCACATATGACGAAAAAGGGATTCTCCAGTAGGTATCCTCGACTAAAACAATACCAGGACATAGGTATCCTCAAATACCCGTATGTGCATATGTGCTAGGGCACATTGTGTCACATTGTGCCTTTTCACATAAGCACATAACGGCACATAAAGCATGTGCCTTTGTGCTAGGGCACATTGTGTCACATTGTGCTTTTTCACATAAGCACATATGACAGAAAAGAGATTCTATAGCCACGGGCGTTTCCCAAAAATGAGATTCCATGTGATATGGCCATTGGATGTAGGCTTTTGTTATACACAAGGGAGATAACACTGCATACAGATTATGGGAAATCAAGCAATCTGATTGGTTAGTTATATAAATGAAACAACAAGAGTACACGGAATAGGGTCAGAACTAACAAGAATAGACCAGAAATTGCTAAATATAGTAATAATAAGGTAAACTGTTCCAACTAATAGGCTCTTCTAAGCTACTGGAGTATACTCCAGAACAAAGGAACATGGTCAGATAGACGAAAACTATTGCATATATAGATAGAAGCAGAGAATTCTGGAAGAATTCGAAATAGTAAAAGTTGGGGTGGATTTTGGTGATTTGGAAGGATTGTCGGGTTGTTTGTGGTAATTAGATTTACTCTTCTACAATCGAACACACCTTCCGAACATACCCCGTCTTATTGCAGAAAAAAATGGGTAACATAGCAATCACGTGCTGCCATAGAAACCAAGATGGCGGCCTCCAGTATACAAAATGGACGACGGAAACACGTATCACCCTAACAACACGCGCTGCACATGCGCACTCACACCGCATATCACTATGGAGATGACGTCACAACATGGCCGCTCACGCGGGTTACCATGACAACACAACATGGCGGCACTAGGTCACGTTACTATGACGTCACATGAGATCATCCAAATGAGATCATCCAAATGATACCTGTCCGGGTACATGACATACTACTACCGCCGTCCTTGTCGACCAAATTCTCAATATAAACTTTATGTTGCTCATGTTTGTGGGAGATTATTAATATTTTTTTTAGATTATTTTAGAAAAATCATTTAAAATCTCACTAAAAAGTGTACACAGAAAGCCGTGTTCAGCTGTATAGTCGGCCGTAAACTCAGTTAACACCACTGAAATCTATTGAAAGCCGATTTCAATTAGATTACTTGACAGTCACTAAGCAAAAATTATGTGGATGTACAAAATATGTATCCGAGTCTCGCTTCGGTTTCAAAGGTAGATCACGACTCGTCTTCAATTTGTAGTGAACTGCCCTTAGAAAATGGAGCTCGACTCTAATACATATTTAAATAAATAAATAAATAAATAAATAAATAAATAAATAAATAAATAAATAAATAAATAATAAAAAATAACTAAAAAAATAAATAAATAAATAAATAAAAATAAAATAAATAAAGATCAGCTGTATTTTTGCTTGATAATGTTTTCCCGTAGGTTACACATTGAAAAACTACATATACACAAACCTTTTTATATTTCTTTGAAATATTTGCTTCCAAAACATAGCTTATAATTCCACATTGGAACAAACTGTTCCCCTATGTTATACACTGAATAACTACATACTCAGTTACTTACAACAATCATTACATTCAAACACAATACTATTTGTCGACAAAGAAGACATGTTTGTGCGTTCAGGTTCCAGACGCTAAAATGCTATGTGACACTCCTTCAACACCAGTTATTTTAAACAGAACGAGCGTTTTTACACCCACTTCGCCCGGACAGAGCAAGAAAGAGACTTAAATTCGATGGATAAATGAAACTACCAGAGAAACTGGAAGTTCAATTGTCAATAATAGAAGAAGACAAACCAAGCTTACTTAATGTTGTAACTAATGAGGACAACTGGGTCTCATGTGATAGACTTTACAACTCCAATCAAACCCACAAAGACAAAATAGTTTGTAATCAAGAATTGTACAGTGACATTATGAACTATGTTTCCGTTTTAGTTAAAAAGCAAGTGACGATATGGTAGGATGTAGCAATCTTCACTGTGGTAAATGTCTTAACACAATAAACAACTTTGCTTTGGTTAATGTGTCAAGGGCTATCGCTCGCTGAGTTGAAATCACTTTTTTGATTTTCTCACTATCTGCAAGATCAGTTGAATTTAACGGAATGTTTTCTAAATCGTCGGATTGTTTTTCTCTCCCATCCCTTCCCCGAACGAAGGGTTAATCACATTTGTTGGCATGCAAACAGTTTCTGGGTCACAAACGTAGCTTCATTGTTCAGGTCTCAACACAAATGTTTGGCCAGGTAACTGTAATCTAATTGAAATCGGTTTTCAATGGATTTCTGTGGAGTTAATTGAGTTCGCGGCTGACTACACAGCTGAACTGGGCTTTCTGTCCACACTTTAAAATGAGTTTTTAAACGATTTTTCTAAAATAATCCTATAAAAACAAAATAATTTCTTTCTTTTTTTCTCTCCCACAAATACGAGTAACATAAAGTTTATATTGAGAATCTGGTCAACAAGGACAGCGGCATTCAATTGTTATTGAACTTTTGAATTCCTATCTACACATTTTCCCGACTCGGTCTACACTTTTTATTGATAGTCGATTTTGAGCCCCCTGTAGCTTTCGAATGTTGGTTTTGCTCAGGTCACTTGTTATTATGGAATCATATTGTAATACCGGACGTATAAATGATTTGTAAAACTTGAGAAGACCGTCTTTGTTTGCTCTCCAATTTTCACCTCTGATTATCTTCAGAAAATTGATACACTTAGTAACTCTAACCGTAATGGAGTTTACGTGACTGTTAAGACTGAGGTTGCTATCCAGAATAAATCCCCAAAATTTGGCTCCGTTGTTCGCTTCTAATTTGTGATTGTATAACTGGAGATCAATACTGAGAACGGACTCTTTCTTGGCTTAATTATAAAGAACGTAACTCTTTGAGTTTTGGCAGCATTGAACTTGATGCGCCATTGTGCGCGTCAGTTCTCAAAATCTCAGTGTGGGAGAGGCGGGTGATTACGAGTATTTGGGGGTAAATATAAACATTACAGGAAGAGGCATCTACCGGAACCACACAAATAAATTGATTCTGAAGGGGAAGCGAATCCTTAACCAAATGAAACTTATAGGGAGAAACAGTTTCAATAAGGTTTTCGTGGGGAAAACCATTTGGGAAATGGTGGGGCTGCCAAGTATAACATACGGTACGGAAGTGGTACCCCTAAACCAGACGGCCGTAAAGAGCTTGGAAATCCTGCAGAACGATGCCGGCCGATGGATAACGGGGTCGAGTAATGCCGCAGTGCTAGAAGCAATCAGGGGTGAGCTTGGGTGGATGAGGATCAAGGACAGGATAGACCTGTTGAAGCTCGGTTATCTTAATTATTTGGTAAATCTCCCCGACAGCCGATGGTGTAAAGTAATGTTCCTGAGAATTTTCCACTCAAATATCAAAACGGGGTGGATGGTCCAAATGAGGGAGCTAGTAGAGAACTACTCATTGGAGATCTCGGACCTGGACGTTGGGGCAAACCAGGGTAAAAAAATCGTCAGAGAAAGGGTCATGGAGGATTGTAATCGTAATTGGCGAGAGGGGGTCAAATCAAAGAGGTCTTTGGGTGGCCTGCGTGATAAAGAGAAGCCAGGTTTTGAAGAGTACCTTGATGGCACCTTTGGGGGGTCACTGTTGTTCAAGCTGAGGTCGCGATCCCTGGAGCTGAGGGGGAAAATTGGGAAAGACGGTGAAAGGGAGTGCCAAATGTGTAACTTGGACATGGTGGAGACCCTGGAACACTTTCTTCTAGAATGCCCAAAGTATCAGCCTAAAAGAATGAGATTCACTGGGAGTATAATGGGGAAGTGGGATGGGAGAATGAAGGACATGTGGTTAGGGGGAGACTCAAAGGAGAGGGTTAATATGCTAATCGGAGAGATTGGGAAGAATGGGACAAGGGATATCATCAAGCAGTTCGTCTCCGATTGTTGGGAGGAGAGGAGAAGCGTGGGAATAGGGAGGCAGTTGTGAGTACAGGGGTAGCCATGGCCTTCTCGTCCGAGAACCGCGACAAATCAGCGGCTGGCCAAAGTGTTATTATTATTATTATTATATCCTGCTGACGAACTTGAATGAATAAATTCGGCCTTGAGTCGATTCGGCACGAGTTGATTCAGCCTGTCAACTACTGGGGCATCTGGGTTTGATGCAGATCATGTGAGATGATACAGTTAACAAATTTTCAGGTTTTGTAATATAAAATACATTGTGAATACCGGGGATTTATTATCTTTTGAGGACTACAATTAATATTACTTTGGTATGAGAATTGGACATTGGTCGTTTTTTAACTATTACTCATTTTCTGTAATTTATAGGGTTAGAAGATTAGACGCTTTAATTACACTGTTCTGTCGAGACCGGAAACTGCCATGAGGAGGGGCTAGCCAGTCTTCCTCCTCGAAATTAATACTCTGGGGATGGAAAACCGACTGCTGGTGGAGATTTTTACTGCTCTTTGCTTTGACTGGACGCTGTTTTCATATAATCGACCAGTCCATATGTGTTCGATTAATTCTTTTTGGCTGCTATAATTATGCTCTTTGCCATTTTTGAAAAAAGTTAATTGATTCGAGACAGCTGCGGAGCTTCATAGTAAGAATGGTATAATGGAATAAATGGTGTTTTCAGGGCACCGAAGGTGTACAGGGACGATGTGGGCTTTTCAAGAAATATCCCTTGCGACCCGACTAACAGTGTTTGCTTATGAAGCTACGACAGACGGAAGTGAGGGCCAAGAATCTTTTTTGTGATTTGAGTGTGCGTATTGGTAGTAGGGTAGTTGGGTCAGACCCCCGACAGCCTCGAAATTGAAGGTGACTAGGAAAACAAGCTTGGAACGAGAAGATCAAAACTACGGCTCACCATCATATACAAGATAGCCCATAGCTTTAGATATTCCAATGGAAGAGTACCGGACACCTGGTCCAGCCAACTCCAGAACTAAAGATTTACTCTCCTTCAAATTCCCAGAGTACTTGGAGTAAAGTTCGGCTTCTACCCCAGGGTAATTCCCCGCTTGGAATAATTTTCCAGTAACCATTACTGGAGCCCCCCTTCTTGGCATCATTCAAGAGGGAACTTTCCACCCATCCATTCTAATGGGGGTTTCTTCCAGCAGCATTGCTTCACATGACGAGCCTCTGAGATGTGCTGGCGGGTCCATGTCTCTGGTAGCGTCACGCAATTTGGAGTCTGGCGGTCTCTGATGTAGCCAATGCAGCTGGGTAACCTTTATTTCATTTTCTATCTTTGTTATTTCCTTTCTTTTTGCTATATTTTTTTTTACCTTCTTATATATCTTTTCTTGCGCGTCATAATGTAATAGTCAAGTTTGAAATGAATGCGCAGCCACATAGATGTAGATGTGTCGTGCCTAATAGTAATACTCATTTGTACCAGAGTGGATGGATCGAAAGCAGACCGTAGGCCCCTATTCGGGGAGAAAGAACAACAATAATTTTAAAGTCGACAATTTCCAGAGGACGCCGGAGTACACTATTAGTTTCCACCCTGATTTAGGGGACCTTCTTCTAAACTATTTCAGTTGATAACTCCCACGAGCCAACTTTTACCAACTTCACTCTTGCCTCAATTTCTTCGAGCCGATTTCGCAATCTGTCTTTTCTTTGGACATTAATAAACAGGTCCACTCCCAAATTTATACTTTTCCAAAGCACTGCAAACGAACACATCTCGGGAATTTAGAGAGTTCAAGCAGGTTTAAGGGTAAAGCATGCCTCGGCGGAATATGCGATAACAAAATAAACATATTGGGAAATAATAGCTGGCAACATATAAATTAGCTGTATTTGGAGACATTTCTTTCAGTTTACCTGTAGAATTATAATAAAGCTGTAATTCTTGATGAACTTTTGAATTTACTGGCAACATTGTGGAACTATATTTTATATTGCAATTCTTACGAACCACATGAGTTCCAAGGCATTTCCGCATTTCGCAACATGCCTTCAATACCATATGGTTTGTAATTTGACCTACATTTATAACGTTTATTGCGACATCGCTCTTCACTCTATTTATATATTGCGAGAAACATCCGCTCCCGGCCGTGTGAAACGAACTGCTGATCTCATCAATCTTTGAAGCTGTGAATAGCATGTAAGTACTAGTGGTACTTGGTGGAATTGTTGCTATTATTTATCGGAAATGACGGTATTGCGGGCACCTTGTGGCTTCTGCCAGTGCCAAGTTCTGACGGTACTCCCAATTGCATGGACTCTCCCACACTGTCATATCTTATCTGTCAAAATGTAATCGAAGTGCACTGTGCAGACGGCCTATTACACTGCTTGGGGACATACTATTTACCGTGGCCCTGAAAATGAAAGAAAGGTAAAGACGAACAGGAGTTCGTCAGCTGATAAAGCCATAGTTCAATAACATTAAGGGGCTATATAAGTAATGGAATTTTGTTTATTTTGAAATTATCACCTCTCATATTCCTTAAATTCAGATTAAATATACACAAATTATATATCAAAATGAAGGTTGGCTTGTATAGAACACGAAAAACATATGTAACAAATTCACAGACTTGACAGCAGGCACCACTGGTTTCTGGAAGTCTGCTATCGTATTCGCACCAGAACTGACAATAAAATAATATTTTGCAAGAACAACTCGTGGCCGAATGTGCATTAGATGTTCAATAACAAAGCTGGGCATTCAAAATGCTTTCGAGTGCAGCGATAGGACTGCATTTTGGAAAAGGACAACACTGTCTGCATTTTTATTGAAGATGGTTTTCATGCTCGACAGACTTGCGCAAATCATTCGATACCATGAATTTCCATTGAAAAGCAAAATCGTAATTCTACGAAATTTCAACAGGTATCATGATACCTTGCATTGAATATGGCAACTGTGCAATCTCTATCTAATAACAGTATACTGTATAAAGACGATCTTTTTCATTATTTGATTTTAGACGGCGTTGTTTTTACATGCTTTTTCCGTCCGATGACAGTTGACCGGAAATCGAAAGTATATTGAAATGTAAACAACAGCAAAGGCTTTGGAATTTACCCCCATGCAGCTCTGTTGCCGTGTTTTGAAGAATTGTGATCCCCTAGCTTTGTTCTTGGATATGTGAAGCACATTTGGCCACAAGTTGTTTTTGTGAAATATTATTAAATTATCAGTTCTGGTGCGAATATGGCAGCAGACTTCCAGGAACCAGTGGTGCCTACAGTGGACTCTATGAGTTGATGACACATGCGTTTCGTGTTCTATACATCTCAATCTTCATTTTGATGTACATTTTGTGTATATTTAATTTGAATTGAAGGAATATCAGAGGTGAGTATTTTCAAAATAAACAAAATTTCATTACATATATAGGTCCTTAACAGTAAACCACAAATTTCGTCAAATAAATTAAAATGTGGATCTTTATGATCAACTGCCAATGTACAATTTGAGGGGCTATATAAGTAATGGAATTTTGTTTATTTTGAAATTTTCATCTCTCATATTCCTTAAATTCAGATTAAATATATACATATTATACATCGGAATGAAGGTTGGGATGTATAGAACACGAAACACATATGTAATCAACTCATAGAGTTGACAGCAGGCACCAATGGTTCCTGGAAGTCTGCTATCGTATTCGTACCAGAACTGATAATAAAATAATATTTCGCAAGAACAACTTGTGGCCGAATGTGCTTCAGATATTCAATAACAAAGCTAGGGATTCAAAACACTTTCAAGTGCAGCGACAAAAACAACAATATGCATTTCGAAAACAACAATATGCATGTACAGTGAGGGTTTAAGAGGAGGATGAATGATAGTCTTTGTAAGACTGTGACCCGGGGCCCTCCTGGCCCTCACAGTCTTTGAGCAACCCGTTCAAATTTCATCTGACTAAAACTGAAAGAAACTGGCCGCATTTGGGCCGACTCAGTTCACGCTTCATATCGAAACAAAAATCACATAATCAACATTCTACTTGTCGTACTCAGCTCAAATATAATTTATTTACGTGTCTGCATCATCCATTAACGCAAACACAGCATCAAATTCAAGAAATGTTGAAAAATATCTGACTTCACCACGTTTTGCTTGTGCTTGTTATGATTTGCAACAAATTTGCAATTATTGCTTGGGTGGAATCGCCTCTCTGCGGGTGATTCAGTGATAATACACTCTCCACATACTGTAGGTTCACACTCCGTCAGTATTTTTTATTCTTTCAAATTGAAATTCAGTGTTTCCACCTGATTTATTTCAGAAACTGAAACCAAAATTGAGGTGCCCACAAACACAGCAAAACTTAATTTCCCCCATTCCATGCCTTCTTCCCCACCTTGAATACATGTGGGTCAACTGTAGCATCAGATTTGCAAAAAAAATGGTTTTGCAGGATGCAGACCAGAATGCCTTAAACATGTTCATTGTATCCATGATTCAGATGAGTATAGCCTGCATGAAAGTGGGAGGGGGGTGGTGTGGAGGGCTGGGGGTGAAGTGTGGATTTTCTCAGTAAAATGTACATACATCATAGTATTTTATTTTTAATCAATTCAAAATTTGTGTGTGTGTGTGGGGGGGGTGGGACTGGAAATTAATGGAATTTTCAAACTTCTGTTACCTGGATTATTAAAAAAAAATAGCAAATAAGCCAACACTGATGTATAAAATGAACTGGCCAAGCTTATTAGTAATGGATGTGTTGTTATACTGTAGCCTAGCTGCCTATGCATGATGATCTGAACTTACCCATCCCACCCCACCCCCAGGGCTTTCATTTTAGAACCATGGCCAGACTGATTAATAGGCCATGTAAAGGACGACACGAGACCTGATTTGTAGTTGTACTGTTCAACGCTGATTTCGCAGATTACATAAACATTAATTTGAACTGTGGTAGATGCATTTTCCGGCTTGCGTCTTGTCTTGACAGATTGACGACCAGATGAGAAATTTTTTTAGGCTGATTACCAGACCTGGGCTGATAGGCCTGGTGAAAATGCAAGCCTGGCACCCCAACCCCAACAGAATAAATATAAATGGTAATTGGGACTGACCTGAAAAAAAATTGAAATGAAAATGATCAAAGTCTTAAAAAAATTAAAAAATCATGGCAATTTGGACCAGGTCACACAAATTCATATTTTTTCTGAAGAGCTATTCAGATGGCATACTTATTATTTTAATAAATTATATATTTGTGTGCTTTTTACGCGATAAAAACCAACGCAAATTGGACAAAAACACGTTATAGAAAGAATATCCACGATAACAACAATGTTGTGCTTGTGACATCATCACACCCTGGATTTTGCAGTCGAGCAACTTTGCACTGAAACTGAAGGGCATCCCCATTTTCAATTCTATTTCTGCGAGACGTGGCTGGAACAATCGAAAAAATAATATTTTGGGAGGTTAAAAGAGATACCAAATTATATTATTCCGGATGTTACATGTTTTTAAAATTTCATTTTATTGGGGAAAAAAATCCTCAAAATCTTTGAAAAATCGAAAAAAATAGAAATAATTGGTGTAGAAAAATGTAACACCTATCATTTGTAGCGCAAAGCCTCCAGATGTCAAATGTGAAGACATTCCTGCCGTAAGTGATGTCATCTCTCATGGAAATCTGTAAATTTCAAGGCCCCCTAAAACAGCTGATTGGGAAGACACGGTCAACTCGCAATGTTTGATTGGTAATTTCTCCAAAAATATCGCACTGCTGTCAATAATACTTGACCATGTTATTAAAAGATGTTTTAAGAACATAATGACACGAGTAAGGGTGATGAATTGTTCCTATTTTTAATTTAATCATACTTCCAATTCAGAACATTGAACATTTTTCGCCGTGACAACAGAAAAAGTCACGTGACTAAAATCCCTACTGGTATGAATATGCTAGCAGACTTCAGGAACCATTGCCATTGGTGCCTGGTGCCAGCACTGTGAGATGATTGCTTATTTTTTTGTGTCCAAAACCAGGCCTCGAAATAACAAGATTTTGATAAACCTTCCAGCAGGTTGCCGCATTTGACAATGGTTAACCTGTTGATCGGTTACCTAGATATTTTTCATAAACCTATTGGTTAACCATTGCATTAAAAGTATTAATGCTGACAAAGCTTCTGACAAACCCAACTACAGTTCCTCCCAAATTAGTTTGGCGTTTAGACACAAGGGACCCAAGGCAGGCGAAGTACATAACAGGTAGGCCTACATACACACGCCCCTCTCCCCCCTTACACATGCACATTCACGTGTGCATGCATTAACATTTGTTGTTCTTTGCTTTATATGATTTTTGTGTCTAATGAAAATTAAAGAGTTTTAATTGTTTATTTTACTGCGTGGCTTATTATTTCAGAAACACAAACACATTTGTCTCGAACTAGGAGTGGGAATTGGGCTATTGTGTGGGGATGGGGTCAAATACCGTCGATGGACGTCTGTATTACGAATACATTGAACTTTAGAGCATGGGAGTTGCATTGGCAGTCTCTGATTAACATTGGAAAAGAAATAATTGTAAATCGTATCTACCTTCCCCTACATTTCGGAATCCGGAGAATGTAATCCAAAATTCCAAACTAAAACTTTATTTGTGCCACAATGTTCAAAATCATTTGGAAAAACCCATGTTCACAACCATGCTGGCTGTTTATTCAAATGCAATAAGCACGAAAACAAGAAGTCAGCATTGGTGAATAAAAGACGTATACATAATGTGTTCGAAAATTTTTATCATGGATTGGTAGGGTAAAAAGGGGCAGAATGCAAACAATTAACAACAGCTCATTTGATTTTCAATATGTCTCCTTTTTATTGTATTGAAGACTTATTAGTCGAGTTGTGACGAAGTCAAACTCGACTTATAGTTTGGTGAATGGCGGGCGGGCGGGCGGGCGGGCGGGCGTAAACAATTGGTTTCCGGATGATAACTTGATAGTGGTTCAACTCACATTCATTAAACTTCATACGTAGGTTGGTCTTGGGGGGAGGAAGAACCCTATTGATTTTGGACATGCTACGTTGAAGGTCAAGGTCACAGTGACCTTGAACATAGTAAATCTTAAACAATTGGTTCCGGATGATAACTTGATAATGGTTCAACTCACATTCATGAAACTTCATAGGTAGATTGGCCTTGGTGAGGGGAAGAACCCTATTGATTTTGGACTCGCTACGTCAAAGGTCAAGGTCAACATGACCTTGAACATAGTAAATCGCAACAATTCCTTTCCGGATGATAACTTGATAGTAGTTCAACCTACATTCATGAAACTTCATAGGTGGGTTGGCCTTGGTGCGAGGAAGAACTCTATTGATCTTGGACTCACCAGATCAAAGGTCAAGGTCACAGTGACCTTTAACATAGTATATCGCAACAATTGGTTTCCGGATGATAACTTGATAGTGGTTCAACCTAGAGTCATGAAACTTCATAGGTGTGTTGGCCTTGGTGCGAGGAAGAACCCTATTGATCTTGGACTCACCAGGTCAAAGGTCAAGGTCACAGTGACCTTGAACATAGTATATCGCAACAATTGGTTTCCGGATGATAACTTGATAGTGGTTCAACCTAGAGTCATGAAACTTTACAGGTGTGTTGGCCTTGGTGCGAGGAAGAACCCTATTGATGTTGGACTCACCAGGTCAAAGGTCAAGGTCACAGTGACCTTGAACATAGTATATCGCAACAATTGGTTTCCGGATGAGAACTTGATAGTGGTTCAACCTAGAGTCATGAAACTTCATAGGTGTGTTGGCCTTGGTGCGAGGAACTGTTGTCACAACTCGACATTGGATCGGTGATCCTGAGCGGCATTTTTTTCAGTTTCGCGCAGTGCAAGAGTTGAAACCTCACATGCGGTAAATGTATTAACAAAGCAGTTAGCTCCCTTTAGCTGTAACAGACAATCGTCTTTCTCAGAATCGAAACAAATTAATTGTTTCGAGAGCCAGAGGGCACCTCGAGTTGGTACTGCAGATCTTCAGTACTGCTAATACTAAAGATTTATACCCCCACAAGTACAGTAATGATTGAAACACGCTGTATGATAACCAAGAGCATTTTGTTATCGTTTTGTTCACTGCAGTGCTTCTTTTAAATCATCCTGTAACAACTAACTTCGTCGGCCACCGGCGCGATTTTTGGTTAACCGACTGAGCGTTCACCTGAAAACAAATCTGCGTAACCGATAGGCGAACGGTACGGGCGTTCGCCTCTTATTTTGAGGCCTGAAAACATCACAGCCTTCATTTTGATGTATAATTTGTGTACGGTATATTTAATTTGAATTCATGGAATATCTGAGATGGGAATTTCAAAGTAAACAAATTTCCCTTTCCCATTTAGCACCTTAACTCCCTTCACTGTGATGTCAAAATATCCAGATTTCAAGTAGCAATTTTTCCCATAATGCAACTGGGAATTTAAACAATTTAGTCTTGTTTGACAGCTCAAGATTGAATTGATTAAATTTCTAGTTGCATTATGGGAAGTATTTGCACCTTCAACTTTTTATATTTCGACATCAGTGTGCAGGGGGTTAAGGGCCTATATAAGTAATGAAATTTTGTTTATTTTGAAAATTCTCACCTTTGATATTCCTTCATTTCAAATTAAATATCCACAATATGTACATCAAAATGAAGGTTGGGATGTATAGAACACGAAACACGTGTGTAATCAACTCATAGAGTTGACTGTAGGCACCACTGGTTCCTGGAAGTCTGCTGCCATATTCACACCAGAACTGATAATTTAATAATATTTCACGAAAACAACTTGTGGCCAAATGTGCTTTACATATCCAAGAACAAATCTAGGGGATCAAAATTCTTCAAGACACGACACCAGAGCTGCTGCATGGGGGAAAATTCAAAAACCTTTGCTTTTGTTTACGTATGAGTATACTTTTGATTCCCAGTCGACATCATCGGACAAAAAAAGCATGTAAAAACAACGCCGTCGAAAATCAAATAATGAAAAAGATCACCTTCATACAGTATACTGTTATTAGATAGAGATGGCCCAGTTGTCAGAATGGCCCAGTTGTGATATTCAATGGAAGGTATCATGATACCTGTTGAAATTTCTTAGAATGACAATTTTGTTTTTTGATGGAAATTCGTGGTATCGAGTGATTTGCGCATATCTGTCGAGCATGGAAACCATCTTCAATAAAAAATGCAGACAGTGTTGTCCTTTTCCAAAAATTGTAAATGCATATTGTTGTTTTCGAAATGCATATTGTTCTGTTAATATCCCTCATAATCATTGTCCCAAAGATCTATATAATAGTATATATTAAATTGCTTCATAAGTATGTAATAACTTTCATTTTGACACGTTGATAGAAGGGCATTGTTATACCAAACGGGAATGAATCAAGTGATCTAGTATGGCTATATCGATCATACACGCCTTCGAAAGAATATGGCTTGTTGTACTGATGAATCCTGATAGCAATTTTAGTCAAAGACATTTAATGCAAATAAGGTTTAAAAACTAATTTGAGTAGAATTAAAATTCTATTGAATTGTCATACTTTGACAATTATTTTTTTGCAAGGCAATAAAAATACAAATATCTTTATTAACTATATAAATCAATAGAAAATATTTCAAAGCAAAATTGTTTAAAAGGAAATGGGATATGCAAATAGGATACTAATTAATTAGCAATATTTGAATTAACTAAGGAAATGGGATATGCAAATGAGATACTAATTAATTAGCAATAATTGAATTAACTATGATTCTTTTCTGTACACTTCACTTTTAGAACTGTAGTATCAAAATGCCTGCAAAAAAATTGAAAACTCCAACAAAATACACCGAACACAACAATAATATGCCGATTATTTAAATTCTTTAAAATATGTAAATTAGATGCAAATGAGATAAAAAATGTCTATTAATTTTGCTTTTAAGGTTCAGTAAGCACTTTGAAATTGTGTCATTGTGGATTTTATGTCTGTAAAATGTTTAGTAAGTAGGCAAATATTCCTTTAAATTACTGTAATTCCATTTTTTTTTTTAAATTTCAAATTATGCAAATTCAGTGCTATTTTTTTATGCTTTTCATTATTTTTTCAACATTTCAGACAGGTGAACAAATGGTCTTTCAATAATTGCTGAAAGAAATCGTTTGCCATGCAAACTTGTGAATTTTAGGCCTTCTGTGTGAATTTTCAGGTTTTTTGAAAATTTTATGCTAATTATATGCAAATTAGACACAAGCTAAAAATAGAAAAACTGGTTTGCAATTTTCACAAATTAAAAACACGTTAAATTGATGAAAATTTTGAAAGTCTATCTCAAGTTGTTTTGTTTTATGAATGTTTTTGTGTTTGCAGACTCTGATTTTTTGCATGAAAAAGGTCTCTTTTTGGCACGTTTTAGCCTCACCAAAATAGCATGAAAGCACTAGGCTCCCGTGACAAAAATATCTGTCAGCCAGCAACCTTCAAATTGTCATATCTCAAAAAGTATTTGGAATATTCAAATTCTGAAAAAAGTCTGTTACTTCTCATGCTTTGTAGCACAATATACCACTAAAATGAGAGGGCTGCCTACATATTGAAAAAATCATGTCAAATCCCTAATACCAGAACAGATAAGGCCAAATAAAAAAAATGAATTGATTCTCAAGCAATTTTTTTTCAAATCAGTGAGGGAGGGAGGATTTTATTTTTATTTTTTTTTTTTCGTGTAAAGGGTTGAGTATACTCAGTAAATCATTTTGCTGTCTTTCCACTTGAAAAAGAGAAAAGGTTGTATTTTAGTGTAATTATAGTATACCTTTTATAACTAACTGCCGTAACAACAGCTAAAAGGATTTGTATTTTATTGTTCTTTTTCATGGGATAGATCTGTCAAACATGATCCATTAGAATAGGCCCCAGTAACCAATGCTTGGGGTAGGAGTCCTTTAAAATGGGAAACATGGCTCTAAATGATTGGTTAAACTTGAGTGAGTTTATATCTGTGTTGCAGCCATTATTAGCCATTATTAGCCATTGTGCAGAAATATATGACCTTAAACACCAGCAAATAAATAAATAATTAAATCATGATCCAGTATATCAGAATTTGCCTTGTTACTGTTTATGGGAGAGTGCCTCTGGGCACTCTCCCATAAACTGCAACAAGAAAAACCAATTTACTGCAAACACAGCTAAATAATTATATTTCGAGAAATGTGAAAAAATGACCATTCCAAGTTTTCACAAATTCTTAAAAAAACATGGCATAATAAAAATGTCTAATGAGGAGATTCAAATCCAATGAGGGAGGGCCTGAGAATCAAAATATTTTTTTTTAGCCTAATATTTCAGAACAACTCATGGCCAAATGTGCTTCAGATGTCCAAGAAAAAAGCTCGGCATTCTAAATACCTTATGATGCAATTACAGGACTGCATTTGGGGGAAAGGCCAATATTGTCCCAAAGTGTGATGTGACATTAACTAATAATAAATTTACTGATCCCTACTCCCAAGAATGACGAAAATTGTACTTTTCAGTAAAGGTGTATGCACCTGTGGTGGTATCACATTAATTATCAATCAAGAAGGGAATATTTTAAGCCAAATTTAAGGTAAGTGATATACATGTACTGTAAACTGAAATGCATACACACACAGTCAGTGTGACACACACCCTCACCACTCCCCACACACATACACTCTCTCTCACTGTGTCACACACATAGTCGCAAACACACGCAACATGACAGGAGAATAGTTACACCTGGAGACACACAGAGGAGGGGAGGGGGGATTCCACTTTATATGCTGCCACTTACTCTTGCACTGACAGGCACATCCGTTCCATGTACAGTACTACAATCACTCATAAACAGATATACATGCACTCATACAATAGTAACAACACACACACACACACACACACACACACACACACACACACACACACACACATCTTTGTCTACCCCACATACCGAGGTACCCCATTGTTTGTCCTTTGTGTGGACTAACGGTTTCTACCTCGTTTTGCCGGTACAGTTCTGGAAAAACAGACGAGGTAAAGGGTTTCTTTTGTCTTTTGTACCTCGGTAAGGCAAAACATGCAAACTCTTTTGTCTAGTTACCTCGTCAAGTTGGTAAGACAAAATCACACACACACACACATTTTTGTCTACCCCACATACCGAGGTACCCCATTGTTTGTCCTTTGTGTGGACTAACGGTTTTTACCTCGTTTTGCCGGTACAGTTCTGGAAAAACAGATGAGGTAAAGGGTTTCTTTTGTCTTTTGTACCTCAGTAAGGCAAAACACGCAAACTCTTTTGTCTAGTTACCTTGTCAAGTTGGTAAGACAAACCCCCCCTCATCATGGCCTCATGCATACATAATACACATATAAGGACATTTTTGTTTATTAAAATACATTCATATGAATACCGAATACAGTACCAAAACTGAGGTATCTGGCAGTAAAAATACTGATATCGATACCGAACCAAAAATTTCAATACCGTCCATATCTAAGCGAGATCAATCAGTAAACACTCAGTCATCTCAGAGTCTATGTGTTTTTAATTTCAGGCGATCAGCTACATGTACATAGGACCACAAATTAAAAGTCACTAAAAGTTATTAGTTGCATAAATCTGATACTAGACAGTTTTTCATCCACTGGTACTGAATTCAGTTTTATTATACCCCCACTTTCGAAGAAAATGGGGGTATACTGGATTACATGTGTCTGTCCGTCCGTGTGTGAGTCCGTCCGAGAATATTCATAACTTAAGTAAATTATTATTATGAACTTGTTTTCTTATCAACCAAATCACAATTGTTTACTACAGGCTTGCACTACAGTGGAAGTCCCTAACTCGGATAAAATGCTCTCTATTTTTGTCTTTCCCAAGCAATTTGGGAAAGAAAAGTGGTGCAAAAGCACCAAGAAAAAATAAGCCAAAACTGGGTCGAGTGCAACTGGTGCAGACCCAGTACGGGATGCTCTCTCCCAAGTACAACTCCACGACTTCCGTTGCCAGTGCGCATATACCGTGTCTAAAGACTCATTCTTTTTATCATCCGCTTCGTGTCGAGATGTTTTTGCACGCTTATCAGTGTTTATCCAGCTCATTGTTTGATGATTCCTGATTCATAGTGCATCAGTGTATCCTTTGTATTCTCAGGAACAGTTTTCTTTATATTCTCTTCAATATTATATATCCATAATGTATTTTAATTGTTCTCTCTGGAGTCGCGCACGAATTTCGCGTGCCATGCGGTTCGGACTTATTAATTTTCACAGTTATTGTTAATGCTTAATTTGCAAAATTTTCTAATTGTGTTAGAGTTAGGTGTCAGCGGGGTACCACTCCTACAGTTTTTCTTCTCTCTTTTGAGAGTAGTCATCCTGTTGTGTGGTTCCCGGTCGACCGTCTGGGGTCTTTGTTTCTGTCACCTTTCTCTCTTCTTTGGGGGTGTTCTTCTGTTTTCACCTTCTTCGCTCCTCTCACCTCTATCATGCCCAGGACAATTCCTTGTGGGCAATGTCTGCTGCTAAAGCATGTGGAAGAGTTACATTCGTCATGTTCCTCCTGTAATGCGTGTTCGGCCGAGCGGCCATGTGGTGTCTGTGGATCATGGTCATCCACTTTCTGGGCGTCAGTTAACCGTGTCGTTCGTTCTCGTGTCCGTGCCTCCCGCTTCCGCGGGAAAGGAGAACGTGGTCGTTCGGGGGCTCCCGAGCCGACCTTGTCTGGTGAGAGTTATTCCTCGTCCGTGGGGGATGTGCAGTCTTTTCCTGTGGTGGATACTGCGGGAGCCATTGAGTGTTCTGGTGAAGAGGTGCCTGGTTCCGGGACTATGGTCCCCCTCCAGTCGACATCTGAGGCTGTCACTAGGGTTGTGACTACTCCTTCGGAGCCGAGCAGGTGTGCTCTCTCCACTATTCCACCCGCCTCAACGACTCCCGACGTATCGACTACTACTGCTGGTCCGTCTGCTTCGTCGTCAGTTTCAGCCGGCCTCGGCTTTTCGCTGCAGGGGACTGCAGGAATGCCTGGTACTGTAGACGTGGGATATCGGCCTCAGCCTTCCCTGACTTCAACTCGGCGAAGTTGGAAGGGGCTGCCGGCCAAACCCATCTCTGTGGTCTCTACGCCGTCGAGCACCACAGTTGTGTCTTTGGATTCGGATGTGAGACACTATGAACTCCGTGGCGTTTCCGTCCACTCATTCTGGCCACACGACCAGTTTTGGGGACCCAACGCCTTTTGTGCAGCCTGGACCTTCTGCCCCGCAGATGTCCGCGGTGACTCTTATGAGTTCTCGCTATCTTGATCCTCGGGGTGCCTCGTACCCCTATACACGTCTGCCTTCAGATGTTTCGGCTGCCGCCCGTCGTCCTGCGTCGGGTGTTTTGGAGGATCGTGACCCTTTGCTGGTTAAGAGGGTCAGAGGTGAAGCCACTTTGCCGGTTCTCTCCCCTGTCGAACCGGCCAGTACGGGCAGTGAGCTTAGGGAGGCCCTCTCCTTACTCACTCAGGTTCTATCAAAGAGCCTTCCTGTTGCTTCCAGCGAGGCAACGAGTGGTTTCCAGGCGCCTCCTACGGCGCCGCCTCCCGGGATTGGAAACAGGCCAGTTTCTGATTCCCCTGATGTCCCGACACCATGGGAGGCGTCGGCTGGTTTGCCCACAATGGGCTATGTGTCTTCCGACTCTGGGGAGGAGTCCGACATGTTTGATGTTGAGGGCCAGCAGTCTTCGGACTTGGGGGCAGTTCTTGACTTTGTGTTTGGGTTTCTGCCTGATCTCAAACCTACTAACCAGCGGACAGTGTCAGCCAGGCCGCGATCGTCGGTCGCGCGCCTACAGCCTATGGAGCAACCTGCTTCTGGGTGCCTTCGACCGTGCCAGTCGGTACAGGTGGTTGAAGCTTTTTCAGCATTGGACTCCAAGCTGGATTCCAAGGCTCTGAAGACTTCATTCTTCACCAGGGTTGACACCTTTTTGCCTCCTGTGCGTTAGCGCTCCTACGATTCCGCCAATCCGTCGGTCTGCCAGACTTTGACGGTTCTGGATCAGGACTCCACTTCCCTCTGGCTTTCCAAGCCTAAGTCTGCCGTCATTCCAATGACGACTCTGGAGTCCACGTTGGGCTTATCTAGGGAGATGCTTGGCATGCTTTCTCTCTCAGATATCGTCTCAGCTTTGGCTGCTTATCTGCCTCCAGATAAGTTTGACGAGCTACAGGCTCCTTGCGTGTGCTGTCCAAGGCGCTTATCCATCTTACTCACACGCATGCCTGTAACACGGCTAATCTGGAATTAGTTCGAAGGGATGCTGTGCTGGACACAGGTCGATCCCTTCCCAAGGAGCAGCGTGCTGCTCTTCGTTCTGCTTCTTTGGCAGGTCCGCAACTTTTCCATGGTTCCGTGTCGACGGCCGGGATGACGTCCTACGTCATTCCAAAGACCAGCTGCTGTTTCGTCAGCTTAATCAGCCTTCTAGGGGAGGCAAGGGCCGTTCCAAGCCTAACAAGTACCCTTCTGCTTCCTCTGTGAAGCAAAAGGATGGTCCTTCTGCCGCCACCTCTACTTCTTACTCAAGGGGTAAGGGTAAAGGTCGGCAGAATCGAGTGAAGTCTCAGGATTCTTCATTTAGTAGAGGAGGTGGTTTCTCCTCTCGTAGGCCTCGTCGGGGCTCGAAATGAAGGTCCTCACCTCGACTCGTCCCAGGTTGGAGGAAGGATAGCAGAGTTCGCAGACCATTGGGCTGCCATCACATCCGATCCGTGGGTGTTAGATGTTGTTCGGTCCGGGCTGCGAATATCCTTCCGACGGCACCCCACTCTGTCAAGGGTGCCTCTTCCAACCACAGTTCCTTCAGACGTTTTACGTCGGGAACTTTTGTCCACGGAGATTGGCAATCTCCTGGCAAAGGGGGCGATCGAGGTCGTCAAGAACATTCAGTCAGTGGGTTTCTATTCCCGCCTGTTCTTGGTGCCGAAGAAGGACGGCCAACTCCGACCGGTTATCGATCTGAGTATCCTGAACCAGTCTATCATTGCTCCCAAGTTCAGTATGGAGACTTTCAGGTCGGTCCGCCAATCAATTGACCAGGGAGATTTCGCTGCCAGCATCGACCTGCGAGACGCTTACTTCCACGTTCCGATGCATCGGGCGTCACAGAAGTATCTCAGGTTCGCTTTTCTGGGGCGAGTTTACCAGTTCAAGGCCATGCCTTTCGGCCTCAACTGGGCTCCTTGGGCCTTCACCAGACTGATGTCGCATGTGATAGCGTTCCATCGCACACAGTCCAGGGTGACTACTTCGGCATATCTGGACGATATCCTCCAGAGGCATTCCAAAGCTGCCTTACTGGAGTCGGATGTCGCCACTCTGTTGAGCTTGCTCACGTCGCTAGGATTCAGAGTCAACGAGGAGAAGTCGGACCTGGTCCCTTCTCAGTCGTTTTGTCATCTGGGGATGGCTTTCCAAACCCAATTCAATTTGGTAGCGGTTCCCCAGGCCAAGGCTGTGATTCTCTCAGCTTTTGCTCTGACTCTGTCCCAGTCCACGTCCGCGACCGCTCGGAGTTTTCTCCGGCTGATCGGTCTCTGAGGTTCAATGACGGATCTCATTCCTCTAGGTCGGCTGCGTGTCTGACGTCTCCAACACTTTCTGCACAGTCGTTGGATGCTGAATGTAGATTCTCTGGATCAGGTGCTTCCGTTTCCAGAATCTCTGTATCCTCACCTTCTTCCCTGGACAGATGTTCAGTGGATTACGCAGAGTGTTCCATTGGACTTACCCACGTCCGATCGCGTTCTGACGGCAGATGCCAGCGATCTCGGATGGGGTGCGACGTTGGATCCTCTCGGTCTTTCCCTACACGGGATGTGGGACCAGGATCAAGCAGCTCTACACATCAACCAGAAGGAGCTTCTTGCTCTTCTTCTGAGTTTCAGGCAGTGGATCCTTCACCTGTCGAATCGCCAGGTCCTTCTGCTGTCCGACAATTCGACAGTGGTCGCTTACATTCGGAACCAGGGCGGCACGCACTCGGTTCCTATGTACGAATTAGCTCGGGATCTTCTACTGCTCGCTCAGGATGTTCATGCTGGAGTGGTTGTTCGTCACATTCCCGGTCGTCTGAACGTCCTAGCCGACTCCCTGTCCCGACAGGGCAGGGTTATTTCCACCGAGTGGATGCTCCACAGGGCAGTGTTCCAGTCGCTTTGCGATCTCTGGGGACGTCCCCACATCGACCTCTTTGAGACTCGTTGGAACAATCAGGTGGACACTTTTGTGTCCCCGTGTCCAGATCCTCTGGCTTTTGCTGTGGGCGCTCTGTCACTTGATTGGAACGGTCTAGTCGGCTACGCCTTCCCGCCGGTTCCGATTCTGCCTCAGGTTCTAGCCAAAATTCGAACCTGCAGTTGTCGAATCATTCTGATCCCTCCCCTGTCGTCTCAGCGGGTGTGGATCAATCAGCTCCGCTCGCTGGTGGCGGCGGTTCCGGCACGTCTCCCGCTACGTTGCGACCTTCTTTGTCAAGGTCGCCCAAGGAGCTTTCACGTCGACCCGACTTCATTGTGCCTTCACGCATATCTTTTGTCAGGTCCTGTCTCCCCCGTAGAGGTTTTTCGAGACGAGCAGTGGA